>SJYV01035900.1:136669-158522 GCA_006410875.1 Neotragus pygmaeus
ATTTTCCAGTTTGTTGTGATGCACATAGTCAAAGGCTTTAGGCATAGTCAATAAAGCAGCAGTAGATGTTTTTCTGGAACTCTTTTGCTTTTTTGATGATCCAGCAGATGTTGGCAATTTGATCTCTGGTTCCTCTGCCTTTTCTAAATCCAGCTTGAACATCAGGAAGTTCATGGTTCAGGTACTGTTGAAGTCTGGCTTGGAGAATTTTGAGCATTATTTTACTAGTGCGTGAGATGAGGTCAACTGTGTGGTAGTTTGCACATTCTTTGGCATTGCCTTTCTTTGGGATTGGAATGAAAACTGACCTTTTCCAGTCCTTTGACCACTGCTGAGTTTTTCTAAGTTGCTGGCATATTGAGTGCAACACTTCACAGCATTATCTTTTAGGATTTGAAATAGCTCAACTGGAATTCCATCACCTCCACTAGCTTTGTTCACAGTAATGCTTTCTAAGGCCCACTCGACTTTGTACCCCAACATTTCTGGCTCTAGGTGAGTGATCACACCATCATGATTATCTGGGTCATGAAGATCTTTTTTGTATAGTTCTTCGGTGTATTCTTGTTACCTCTTCTTAATATCTTTTGGGAGAGACTGACTTTGGGGGAAACTGGGTCTTGTTCTGATAGGGCAAGACTCCCTGGCAAATACAAAGTAGTTTCAGGGATGAGGTGGAAGAAGCAGGCATCTCTGTGCTCTGTGAGGGATGAAGCCTCCCTGGGGCTTCTGACGAGCTTGCTTTCTTTCCCCTTAGGTGAGAATCACCCATGTAGAAAAAAGAATGAGCAGGTGCTTCTGCGGCTTCAGTTATGGCTTCAGCTCTAGAATGGTGGCTAAAAGGCAGAGCTTCATAAGTGCTTGGTTGATCTCTCATAGTGAAACCCAGCTCTCCCATAATCTGGAAATGCTGTGATGAGAACTTTTCCAACCAGTTCCTTGATCTTGCCTCCACTTGGTAGTGTGCTTTGATTTATATATAATTATGTTTTTGTTTCATGTTACTACTTTCAAATGATTCTAACCAAAATACTGAAACATCTTGTGAGTTCATATGGAAGTGCAAACATTATCTTGTTAAAAACCAGACATCTGACAAATCTAACTGCCTTTGTGTCTGTTAATCTAATTTTCATATTCGTTTAGTAAACTTTAGAAACTCTGTGCCAGAACTTGCCTTTTAATTTCTTGATGGTTAAACTTAACCGGAAGCAAAGCTGTTACAAAGTTATTTGTAAGTGACAAATTGTGGCCACTGTATTCTCTTTTTCATCTGCCCACGTTCAACTAGGGACCTCTAAGCCTAAGTAACTAGTTATTTACATCAGCCCAGAGAAGTTATGATGATATTTATGAAATAAACTGAGAAGTAATTACCTGTAGCAATTTATCTGCAAAGGTGCTCTCCATCAGGCTGAGTGTTGCTGCTGTTTTTACCAGAGATCAGGACACCAGCAAAGGGGCCTCCCTGGTGGCTCAGATGATAAAGAGTCTGCCTGCAGGNCAGGCTCCCCCTCCCTGGGATTCTCCAGGCAAGAACACTGGAGTAGGTTGCCATTTCCTTCTCCAATGCGTGAAAAGTGAAAAGTGAAAGTGAAGTCGCTCAGTCATGTCCGACCCTATGGACTATAGCCCACCAGGCTCCTCCACCCATGGGATTTTCCAGGTAAGAGTACTGGAGTAGGGTGCCATCGCCTTCTCCGAATGATGCTCACTAGCTTCCTTTAAATATGGGAAAAGAAACAGGGCAACTTAATTCACAAACAATTTACTTCCCTATACACATACCAGCACCATCCCCCACAACTTTCTTCCATGATGGAAGTGCTGTTAACATCTCTCTGGCCCAGGGGCAGCAACTGAGTTCACCCACATCAGCTCTTATCATCACATGGCAGACACAAGAGATGAACATGTCCTCAGACCTATGTACTCCCAGGCCCATAAGGACAGTCACATTGAGCATAACTCAGACTTGCTTTAAGGAGGCCATGGGGAGTGGGGATTACAGTCGACATCCTGAAGGATGAAACCAGTCAGGGGAAATCATGCACCTACCCACAACGGGGATTACAGACCCCTGCCCAACCTCCAATCCTATCTACACTACAGGTTGGCATTAAAAAACTTCCTTTCCCAACACATGCATGGATGGCCCTTAGCGGCTGACTTCTCCTCACTTTGTATTAAAGATTATTGATCTTACACATTTCCCCTGCTCCTTTGATATGCCATTAAAACAGCAAAAGGACTGAAGGAGATAAAACCCACAAGGACACTCACACAACCAATGACCAGGAACCAAGCCCACCTGAGCTGTGTTCACACAATGGACTCTCCTGGAAGTTCAGAGAAACTGAGACCAGGCCTGGTCCCACCCATCTCTCCTACCCACGGCCTAATCAGAGTGGTAGCTTCTAGAAAGACTTCTGGGGGTGNTCACACAACCAATGACCAGGAACCAAGCCCACCTGAGCTGTGTTCACACAATGGACTCTCCTGGAAGTTCAGAGAAACTGAGACCAGGCCTGGTCCCACCCATCTCTCCTACCCACGGCCTAATCAGAGTGGTAGCTTCTAGAAAGACTTCTGGGGGTGTTTCTTCCATCCTTTTAGACAAAGTCCCACCACAGAAGACCACAGCATAATACCTTAAATCCCACAACATTTATTATGAAGGTGCTATAAAGGGAAACCCTGGTCTTCATGATGGGCTTATCGGTAGGATTTCTGGTAGCGGGCACGGGCACCAGGACCTCCAAACTTCTTGGATTCGCAGCGACGAGGATCGGCTACCAGCAGGGTCCGGTCATACTGGATGAGGATGTCTTTGATCTCCTTCTTGGAAGCCTCATCCACATCTGGGGGTGAAAGGACGGGAGAAGATTTAGACGCCAGCAAGTATCCTCCCACTCTTTGTAGCCCTTGACACACCCCCACCCACCTGCTGGGAAAGACCCACCCTCACTCACATTTTTGGTAATAGGCCACCAAGGCTTTGGAGATGGACTGGCGGATGGCTGTGAGGAAGACACAGACGAAAGGTACATCAGCTTTATTAACACCCAGGGATGGGATCCTGCCCTCAGACCCACCTATGTGCCCAGTGTCCAGGACTCACCGTAAATCTGGGCTACGTGACCACCACCCTTCACTCGGACGCGGATGTCCACACCAGCAAATCGCTCCTTGCCCAGGAGTAGAACAGGTTCCAGTAGCTAGGGTAACAGGAGACGTTACAGGATTTTAGATCACAACCTGCCACTGAGCCACCTCACGGAACATTCCTCCACAGCTCTCTACAAGTAGCTCTTGCCACTGCTGGCCTCAAAGTATTAGTGGAAGACGGCTGGGCTGTTACTCAAATCCCCCTATACACAGCCAGCAGAGCAGGGAGGTTTCTAAGACAGAAGAGTTGTTGAAGTCAAACTGAATCCTGCCTGAGCGGGTCCTCCTCCTGTGTTGCTCTCTGGACATCAGGTCACCTATTTTTTAAACCTGATCCTTAGAATGTGGGCACCTTAGCCCAATAGTAAGGAAAATCTTTGCAGCCACCAAGCCTGCCCCGAATGGTGAAAAAACCACTCCTGGGCTCTGTCGGTACTCTCCACACCTGAGCTCTCTGCCCTCCCTTTGCACCACACAGATTTCCAGAAAAATTACGATGCTATAACCCTACTTTGATTTACCTACTTTAGGCCTCAGCTCACAAGTCCCCCCAACCCCTGCTCTGACCTTTCCACCCGAGTTTGAGTCAGAAACCTTCTCTGGGAACCTCTACCCCAGTTCTGACTCTCTGGGAGCAGTGTTTGGTATTGGGTCCGGTCTGTGTCCCCCACTGGATTCGAAGTTCTAGGAGGGCAGGCCCTGGAACCATCCAGGTCACGGCTTTGTTGCCAGCACTCAATACAGGATGCACACACAAAGCCTTTGAGTAAACTGTCAGTGACAATAAGCCACAATACTCATTTACCTGCTCTCCAAAGGGCTAACTAACCCTGCAATGTAAACAGTTCTTCACTTTCTCACACACACCAACAACCTCACACAGAGAATCCAATTTACCCTCACAACAGCCCTTCAAGGAACAACCTATTTCCATTTTACAGAGAAGGGAAGTTACTGCCCCAAATAACACAGCTAGAAGAGGCAGAAATCAAACTCAGACATCTTTCCGGTCTGAGCCAAAGAAACTGAGGCCTTCCAATAAAACTTTATTCAGAAAAGAAAGAAAGAAAGAAACTGAGGCTTAAAAGGGTAGGGGAGAGGAACTCCTTTCACAGCCAAGCATTACAAACCCGACTTCTGTTCTTGTTCTTCTAATGCTTATTGAGTACCTACAATATTCAAAAACCTTAGGCACAATGTTTTGAGGGACAAAACATTGATTCTTGTCCTCAGAGTGTGCAGACTACTGTAAAACGTCCCCCATTAACTTACTGCAAGTCATCAGGTCCCATAACTTTGGGAGCCCCCATGCCACCTCGTCCCAAACGAGTGACTTTCCAAACAACCCAGTTAAGCACCTGCTTAATCGTCAACATCCACGCTTCCACTCTCAATTCAAGCTTTCATAATATCGCCTGAACGCCCAACACCAGCTGCATCGTCAAATATCCCATTTTTCTCTTCCCTACTCAGCCTCTAAACGTCCCACTGTTGACACAAGATCTTTCAGTTTCCAAGATCGACGAACTCCAGGAACCCAATTATTTCAACACCTCCGTCTCCAGAGCCCTCCACTCAACCCAAACGCCCGTCTTCAATCCCAGCACCTTGTATTGCAGCGTGCGCGGTTCAATCATCTCCAGGGGTCGTCCGTTCACCTTGATGAGGCCGTTACCTCGTTTGCAGTGCGCCACGGCCGTGGCCGTCTTCTGTGGAAAGCGAGGGGGAGAGGAGCCACGTGAGCTCTGGGCCTCGGCTCCCAAGTAGACGCCAGACTCCTTCCCACAGGCCTCTCCGACACGGGCCTCCCCTCGTCCCTACCATCGGGCGCCCGTCTCACCTTGCGTCCGAAGACTTGCACCGACTGCAGAGGGCCCTTAGACGGCATGGCTGCAGTGGTAGAGACAAGATCTTCACCGCGCGGCGCCGCAACCGGAAAAGAAAAGCGCGGGGCCACCCCGGCCACTTTTCAGGGTCTGCGCAGGCGCGTTGTGCTCAGCGTTGCGACGGGAGAGAGCTTTACGGCTTGTGGGCGGGACTTTGGATTGGCAGCCGGAAGGTAGGCCCGGGGAGCGAAGGGGGCGGGGCCTGGGAGTGGAAGGGGCTGGCCTGAACGGTGTCTGGGGCCGGCTCGAAAGGGCGAGTTGCGCAAGTAACTCAGTCGTGTCCGACTCTTTGAGACCCCGTGGACTGCAGCCCGCCAAGCTTCCATGTCTTTCACTATCTTCCGGAGTTTGCTTAAACTCATGTTCATTGAGGCGATGATCCCATCCAACCATCTCATCCCCTGTCACATCCTTCTCCTGCCTTCAGTCTTTCCCAGTATCAGGGTCTTCTCTAATGAGCCCGCTCTTCGCATCAGGTGGCCAAAGAATTGGAGCTTCAGCTACAGCATGAGTCTTTCCAATGAATCTTCAGGCTTGATTTCGTTTAGGATTGACTGGTTTGATCTTGCTGTTCCAGGGACTCTCAAGAGTCT
Source organism: Neotragus pygmaeus (assembly GCA_006410875.1). Classification (NCBI taxonomy): domain Eukaryota; kingdom Metazoa; phylum Chordata; class Mammalia; order Artiodactyla; family Bovidae; genus Neotragus; species Neotragus pygmaeus. The sequence goes on from SJYV01035900.1 coordinate 142,317, forward strand.
TCTCCAGTACCACAGTTCCAACGGATCAATTATTCAATGTTCAGCCTTCTTTATGGTTGAACTCTCACATCCCTACATGACCAGTGGAAAAATTAGCTTTGACTATACGGACCTTTGTCGTCAAAGTGATGTCTCTGCTTTTTAATACGCTGTCTAGGCTTGTCATAGGTTTTTTTCCAAGGAGAAAGGAGGGTGAAGACAGGCCTCAGTTCTCGCTGGCCACTGCCAGCTCACATTTGTGTTTGGACTCTTCATTTATCTCCCTTCACTCTCATCCTCAATAGATTCTCATACATGCACACTCACCCCCACCACCACCACCTGCCGCCCCTTCCCACCGCCAGGAGGTTGGTTCACAGTTGGCAGTCTTCCTGTCTTCTAGAATTTCTCCTCAAGAATCCTGGTAGGATTCAGAATATCCCACCTCCTAGAATCCATCTCCTTAAAGCATCCTCCCCAGAATCCTTTTCCTCTTGGAGTCCCTTCCCCAGAAACTTTCACCAAAACTCCCTTCATTTTAGGAACTTCCCTGGTGGTCCAGTGGCCAAGAATCTGAGCTCCCAATGCAGGGGCCCAATTTTATCCCTGATCAAGGAACTAGATCCCACATGCCCCAATTAAGACCTGGTGCAGTCAAATAAGAAAATAAAAAAATATTAAAGGACTTTCTTCCTTTTAGAGTCTCCTCCCAAAATTCTCTGAGAGCCCTCATTTTAGACTCCCTCTTTGCCTAAATCTCCCTCCACTCAGGGTCCCCTTACCCCTCTTTCCCCCCAGAATCTTCCTTTCTTCAGAATCCACAATGCCTAGAATCCCCCTCCTTCAGAAGCTTTCTCTCCTCTAATCCACTTTTCCCAGAACTGCTGCCCCCTCAGAACCCGTTTCACAAAATCTTCATCCTGGGACTTCCCTGGTGGCTAAGACTCCTTGCTCCCCACTCAGGGGGCCCAGGTTCCATCTCTTGTCTTGGAACAAAAACTCACATACTGCAACTCATGCACAAAGGAGATCAAAGATCTCCATGTAACTAAGACCTGGCACAGCCAAATAAATTATTTTAAAACAAAACAAAAAACCAAAATCTACATCCTTCTCAGAGCCCTCTCTCAAAATCTACCTTTCCCCCAAATCCCCAATCCTCCCACCCCCATCTGAGGAACCTCAGGATGGGGTAGCTCCTTGCTCCCCACTGCTCAGGATGCTCCCTTCCTAGACAGGAGCTTCCTTTCACGTGCAGGCAACAGTCGGCTGCCTCAGTTTCTCTGGGTCTGGGGTCCAAGGTTCAAAGGGGTGTGGTGGCTCACGGATGCCTGGAGGGCGGAAACAAAGTGACGATTGGTGGGCGGGTCTGGGCCAAAGGGAGGAACCGGCAGCTCAGAGTCCAGCTCCAAAAGGGTGACAGAGGGAGAGGGCGAGGGGCCGGGGAGACAGGCAGCAAGGACCCAGAAGCTGACCTGGAGGGACCCACAGACCTACAGACACACAGCACCAGTGAGAGAGGTGCACATGGAGGAGAAGGAAAACGGAGAGAGGACAACGAAGAGAGACATCGGGTCAAACAGAGATGGAGCCAGAAGTCACAAGTGACAGAGGCAGAGGCCAACGCTCAGAGAAAGAAGTCAGCAGGTACAAGCAGGCGTGAAAATTCCAAGACACTTGTGGCAGAAATAGGAGAAAGGCCAGCTGCTGCTGAAGTCGCTTTAGTCGTGTCCGACTCTGTGCGACCCCATAGACAGCAGCCCACCAGGCTCCCCTGTCCCTGGGATTCTCCAGGCAAGAACACTGGAGTGGGTTGCCATTTCCTTCTCCAATGCATGAAAGTGAAAAGTGAAAGTGAAGTTGCTCAGTCGTGTCCGACTCTTAGTGACCCCATGGACTGCAGCCTACCAAGCTCTTCCACCCATGGGATTTTCCAGGCAAGAGTAGTGGAGTGGGGTGCCATTGCCTTCTCCGGAAAGGACAGCAAAGACTCCCAAATAAGCACCTGCAGGATTAAAGCTAACTGGTGTTTTCCAGTGGGAAGACAAACAGACCACAGAATGCATAGGCTGGACACACTCTGGACTGCCTCATGGGGCTGTCTGGGGGACAGGGGACGCTTCTAAACTCTCCGGTCTCTCCAGGATGATCCTAATAACCTTGCTGAGTCTGGTATCTTGATTGGGGGAAAGGAAGGGAAGAGAGTTCTCTGAACCACGACCTCCCTACTCTAGGGTCACCATCTCCTCCAGCCTCTGGGAGTACACTTCCAGGTATCTATGGATTGAGTAGAGATGAAAAGGCAGGGACGGGGCGTTTCCTCTCCCGTTTTCCAGCTTGCTCCCTCTCTCTGTACCTCTTGTTTCCAGGAACCCAGGCTGGAACCAGAGAAAGTCTGGGGATGGGCAGGGTGTCCATGTGGCTTCTCTGGACCACCCTCCTGCTGGTGCTGCCCTTGGGAGGCCTAGGACCACCCCTCTGCCCGAGGGAGCCTTTCTACTTCCTCATTGCCATCATGAAGATTCTGGTGAGGAGGGAGGGAAGAGCCAGCAGACAGAGGCAGGCTAGTTAAGGAGTGGGGTGGGTGGCATGTTTGCGGAAGGGTCAGTCTCTCCCTCTCCAAGATGTGATTTTCCTTCCTACCCCACAATTACAGGAAAACAAAAATGACGGCAGTCTCTACACCCCAGATAATCTATTGGTGAGTATCATGTTCCCTCCTTACTGAGGTTGGACATTTAGGGAGAATCCACTAGCCCAGGACACACTGGAAGCCAGGAGGCAGGTAGGCTGGTATTCTGGCTGTCCAATTCTTGATCCATCCCCAGTCTTGACAAATATATTTTGTTCAAAGCTGTCTGTAACACCCAGTACAGTGATTGGCATATAAAAGCAACAAAGGATGATAATGACTACAGCTATTCTTTTAAATATGTATATATATATTTATTTATTTATTTGTTTGGCTGCACTGGGTCTTAGTTGTGGCACCTGGAATCTTTCATTGTGGCACACAGGCTCAGTAGTTGCTTCTCCGCATGTGGGATCTTAGTTATCAGACTAGGGATCAAACCCCCATCCTCTGCATAGGCAGGTGGGTACTTAACCACTGGATCACCAGTAAAGCCCCAATAACAGCTATTTTTACATAGTTTCTTACCTGGTGCCTGGTACTGGTCTAAATGCTTTAAGTGTATTGGCCTTTTTTGGAGAGGTGCAATCTTAGTTCCCTGACTAGCGATTGAACCCTGAGCCCCCAGCAGTGAAAGCGCCAGTGCGGAGTCCTAACCCCTGGACCATCAGGGAAGTCCTAAGCATATTAGCTTAATTACTCTTCACACTGACCCTACAAGGTAAACAGGGTGGTCACGTATGGATGTGAAGGCTGTACATTGCACAAGGATCCCACACCTACAAGGACAGCATTCTCATTCTGGGTGTATTTGTCAGTTTCCGGCAGACGGCAGTAAAGTATCTTGTTCTAACAAAATCAGAACGTGGAAGTATTAAGGAAGGAACATCTTTTTGCACTTCTAGTAAAGGTAGGGATTATTCAGAACTCCATTTACAGATAAGGAAACAGGCTTAGATTGGTGAAGGGGCTTGTTCCAGGCTACAAGTCAGAAACTGTGGGGGTGAGGACTTGGGATCAGCCCTTGCCCAGAGACACCAGGTCACTCTGTCTCTACAGGTGTGTCCTGCCGAGACTCTCCGTTGCTTCCGGCTGGAGCTGTCTGTGATTGGGTTTGAGGAGGGCCCAACTGTGGGCATCGCTGTGTTCCGCCTACAGCGCCTACTAGACACCCTGGGGTCCCGGCTGTGGGTGACTGCTCAGGGCCGTTGTCCACCCTGCGAAAGACACCCTCAGAGACCAGTCCCTCTTTTTCTGGCCAAACTCTTGGAGTTATTACAGGGGACTTGTGCTCGGGACCTGCCCTCAGCATAAACTTCAAAGGAAGTCTCACTGGTACTCCCAAAGAGGCCAGGTGGGGAGGGAGAGGAGGCTTGATTTCCAGCCCTAGTTCCTAAACCCTAAGCCTTCTCCTTCTAGGCCAGAAGACCTTACCTGTAGCCCCAAGAGCCAGGGGAAGAGGTAAGAAGGAAGAAAATAAGGTTAGATGTGAAGCCTGAAATCTCTGACCTACTGGGGTAGGAGGTTGGATAAATTACCCCACCTTACCCCATTGTTCTCCCTCTCTTTCAGATACTTCCTCCTCTCTCTGCTTCCAGGAAGGGACAATGCACACTTGTCCTCTAACCTCATCCCCATCCCTTGAGGAGAGGAAGTCTTGTGGCTCATATCCCTGGCTACAAATAATCACCACTTGGAGAACTTTCAAACACTGCTGGTAGCTAGGTCCTAGTCTAGAGAACTTGACAACTGGTCTCTGGTGAATCCTGAACATCTGTATTTTAAAAGTCAACTTTGTTGAGGAATAATTTATATACAGTAAAAGGAGAAGGAAAGGCAGAGAGAAGGAAATGGCAGCCCACTCCAGTACTCTTGCCTGGAAAAATCTCATGGATGGAGGAGCCTGGTAGGCTACCATCCCTGGGGTCACAAAGAGTTGGACACCACTGAGTGAGTTCACTTTCATTTTCTTTCACTTTCAAAAGGTACCCGTTTTTTAAAAAACACTATTTATTTCATTGTGCCGTGTCTTAGTTGTGGCATGTGGGATCTAGTTCCCTGACCAGGGATCGAACCCTTGCCCCCTGCATTTGGAACATGGAGTCTCAGCCACTGGACCACCAGGGAAGCCCCAAAGGTACGCATTTTAAGTGTACGTTTCAAAGGGTTCTGACAAATATATATATATAGCCACATTTCAATGACCCCAAAGCAATTCTTTTACGCCTCTTCCCTATCAGTCTCCATCTCTAGTCCTAGAGACTGACTAATCTGACTTCTGTTTTACAAATTGGTTTTACCTGCTCTAGAATCTCATATGAATGGAATAATACTGTACACATCCTCCTATCTGGCTTCTTTCACTCGGTGAATGTTTTTGATATTCATTCATGTGCATTATCAGTGGATTGTTATCATTCCAGGGCATGTATGTGCTGCAACTTGTTTATTCCTTCTCCTCTTGATAGACATTGGGTTGTTTCCTGTTTGGGGCTACTATGCATATCTCTTATCTTCTCAACTGTTCTCATGTGCTGCCAGATGGAGAGTTGAGAACCACTGGTACACCAAGAAAGTATTTTCCACAGGGAGAAAATGATGGTTTCCTCTCTTTCCTGGAGTAAATGTCTTCCCGCAGAAGTGTCAATAGGCATTTTTATGTGGAATCCCATTCTAAAGAACTGCTGTTTAAAGGAACCAAGCTTAGGGACTTCGATGGTGGTCCAGTGGTAAGACTCAATGCTCCTAGTGCAGGGGGCCTGGGCTCCCTCCCTGGTCAGGGAACTAGATCCCACAAGCCTCAGCTAAGAGTTCACAGGCCAGGACTAACTATTCCACATGCTACAACAAAGATTAAGACCCCAAGTGCAGCAACTAAGAACCCCGTGGCCAAATAAATAAATAAACACATATTTAAAGGAAAAAAAAGGAAGCAAGCTTATAGAAAAAGAAACTTTTGTGTGTGTGCCACTGTCAGCCCATCAGTAACTCATTCCCTTGTAACAACTAGGTATATATTAAATTTCTGTAAACTGAATCCAGATTTCTCATCGCTTATGTGGGAATTTTAGCAATATGTTCTAAAAGCTCCCGATTTTTTTTTCCCCCTCCATTAGGTTAATTTTTATCTCTCCCTGATGCTTGTTCTCTCTGCCATCTCTCTGACAAATAATTCAGTTCAGTACAGTCACTCAGTCGTGTCCAACTCTTTGCGACCCCATGGACTTCAGCACACCAGGCCTCTCTGTCCATCACTAACTCCTGGAGTTTATTCAAACTCATGGTCCATTAAGTCGGTGATGCCATCCAACCATCTCATCCTCTGTCGTCCCCTTCTCCTCCCGCCTTCAATCTTTCCCAGCATCAGGGTCTTTTCAAATGAGTCAGTTCTTCGCATCAGGTGGCCCATCCAGTTACATACATAATTTTTCTGAGCTTAGGTTACCTCGTCTGAGACATAGGGGTATCTACCTTCCAGGAATGTTTCAGAGGCTGTGAGATAGAATCTGACTTATTCGCAAATTTGTTACTGTTTGCTAATTCCCTGCCTCCTCACGGCTTAGCATACCGCGTTAGGCATTTGGACTAAATTACTTCTGGCTGATGCTGAGGCTGGAACTCCATTTCTTCGGCCACCGCATGCCAAGAGTTGACTCATTGGAAAAGACCCTGATGCTGGGAGTGATTAGGGGCAGGAGGAGAAGGGGACGAAAGAGGATGAGATGGATGGTTGGCATCACCGACTCGATGCACATGAGTTTGGGTGAATTCCGGGAGTTGGTGATGGACAAGGAGGCCTGGCATGCTGCGATTCATGGGGTCGCAAAGAGTCGGACACGACTGAGCGACTGAACTGAAATGAACTAAGAAACGGCCGATCAGAGGGGAGATAAAACACGCCCATTTGACCCTCCGAAAATGTCGGCTCCACGCCCCACTTTAAGAAATCTCTGCCACTCTCAATATGGCGTCCTGAAGTACGTCATTTGGGACGAGCCTCGGGAGTCTCGCGTTAGGCGGGCGGGGCCAAGGGGTAGATTCTCGCGAGAGAGCACGTCAATTCCCAATTAGGCGTCGTGTGAACAGCAGCTGGTAGCGTACGCTAAAGAGTCGCTAGAGCGGTGAGCCAGTGGGTTGGAGGCCGGGGTTTCAGGCCACGGGGTTGTTGGAGGCCAGGGAGGCCTAGAGACTGTATTAGGAGCTCGGGAGGTATGGCAGGTGGCGTGGGGGAGGGGCTTCTCTTTCGGGTTCACGGTTACCAGAACAAGGCTGCCGGAAGTGCGCTTAGGGATTTTTCTTCCTGGAACCCTAGGGGAAACTGAGGCTCGGGGTGGGATTCCGAACTGGGGGTTGCGCTGAGGCCGCTGTCTTTCCCTGCGAGCAGAAGATGTCGGATAGCGAGGACAGCAACTTCTCCGAGGAGGAGGACAGCGAGCGCAGCAGTGACGGCGAGGAGGCCGAGGTGTGTGGCCGGGACGCTGGGGGAGACATGGGGCCTGGGGCGGGACCAGGGCAGAACGGCTCCTGTGCGAGCCTAGAGAGGATCAGGACGAGCTCTGGACTCTGGGAACTTACAGGTTGTCGGGAGGGGGAGAGAGAGAGAAATAGGCAAGCCCAGTCAAGCAGAAGCACGGGAGCTGGAGGCCTTGGATATTCGAGGTACAATGAGATAGCAAGTGATGTTTTTGAAGGACTTGACATGTAGTAAGAGATAATAGTTTTTATTTTTAGGTATGCTCAGTCATTGGAGAAATATACTTTTAGTGTTTACTACATGCTAGACACAATTCTTAACCCTTGGGCTAAACGTAAGCAAAGCAGGTTTTTAAAAAAATCTTTCTTTGCTCTGGTGAAGGTAAACAAATATAGCTGATGAGTTAGTCATTTATTAAACTAGAAGGCACTGGAGAAACGTAGAGAAGAGAAGGGGACTAGGGAGTCCTGGTTGAACTTTCAGTAGGACCATGGTGCATCTGGGAGGGTGATGTTTGGTTTGGCGGTGATGGAGTGAGTCATGTCATATGCAGGAAGAGTGTTCCCATAAGGGGGAAGAGCAAGTGCAAAGTTGGGAGCATGTCTGTGGTGCTCAGAAATTGAGTCCAGTTTGCCTGTGTCAGAGCAGCGTAGCAATAACAGGAGCCAGATCATGTCAGATCTTAAAGGCTGTGGTGAGGAATTTATCCTTAACTGAGTGAGGTGAAGCCATGTGAAGTTTATGAGCAAAGGAGGCGTATGATACAATATTTTGAAAAGATCTAATATTTTGCTTTTGGGTCTGTTGAATGTCAGTGTTTAGGAACCAAATACAGACATTTCCTGGGACATATCTGATTGTAGATATTCTTTTATTCTGCTATTAGCCTCTTACTTATTTTTGATTTGTTCATTTGTTGAACAGATGAATATTTGAGCACCTTCTGCTCTGTTCCAGAGACTTCCTAGGTGTTAGGGAGAGTGGAGCAAGGCAAATTTCTGCTTTCACAGAGTTTGCATTTAGTAGGCAATGATTACAGACTAACAAAGAGATGACACTGTGATTACAAAAATGCCAGATTATTGTTAAAGTTAGTTGTAACACTTGTAAAAAATTTTATATAAAAATCAGGTGAGGTCCACAGCAGTTCTTTGCTCAAAAAGTGGCATCCTCTCCCCCCACCTTTTTTTTTCACTGTACATGGCTAAGTGAAACTTAGCCATACAACTAAGATGTATAGGATCTTAGTTCCCTGCCCACAGATCAAACCTGTGCCCCCTGCAGTGGAAGCTCGAAGTCTTAACCACTGGACCGTAAGGGAAATCCTGACACTCACCTTTAAAACTGGGAATTTCTCTACTTCCCAGAGTATATTAATTGCCATTTGTCATGCAGATTTAAGAAAAGGGAAATTTCATAACCTGGGTTCTGGAAAACATCAGATAGATGGAGAGTGCCATAGGCCTCCCTTGAACTGCCTCATTTACTTATGTTTCCAGTTTACCCACTTGCAGGCATTTGATTGTCAGTCCTTGTCGTGCTCTTTGAGGAGTCCTTAGCTTGCTAGAATAGGAATGGGGCAAATGGGAAGATGACAACAAAGGCCTTTCCTTCAAGCTGTCTCACTGGGTGCTTGGTCCTCTGACTCATGGCTTCAAGACACTGAGCTTGTGGTAAAAGCTGGGTGGTAATGAGACCAGGATCCCCAGTTCCTTTGCCTGGCTAGGGTAGTGGTTTGTACTGTGCAAGTCTCACTTCCCTAACACCACGTTGGGCTTTTTTTTTCTCTACATCAGTCTTTTAACTCACCTGCTGGTTCACCTACTCTCACCAGGAAAGGTAGGAGGGCAGTGTGAGGGCTTTCCTCACCTCCAGAGATAGGTCTGACTGGGCTTTATATTTTTATTTTAGTTGTGCTGGGTTTTCGTTGTGGCACAGGCTTTCTCTAGTTGTGGCTCGCGGGGGCTTCTCTTGTTGTGGAGCTTGGACTCTCTAGTTGTGGCACATAGGGTCCGGTGCATGCAGGCTCAGGAGTTGCTGCACTTGGGCTCAGTTGCTCCCTGGCATGTGGCATCTCGGTTCCCTGACCAAAATCAAACCTGCATGCCCCGCTTTGTGAGGCTGATTCGTTTTTTGGGTTTTTTTTGAAGCTGATTCTTAACCACTGGACCACCAGGGAAGTTCCCTTGCTGGGCTTTTTAGACAGCCAAGTGTTGACATGGTCCTTAAAGGACTGGCTCCTGTGAATACACAGGGGTGTGTGTGTGTGCTAAGTCTCTTTAGTCATGTCCGACTCAGCAACCCCATGGATTGTGTGTAGCCCACCAGGCTCCTCTGTCCTTCTCCAGGCAAGAATCCTAGAGAGGGCTGCCATGCCCTCCTCCAGGGAATCTTCCCGACCCAGGGATCAAAACCAGGTCTCCTGCATTGCAGGCAGTTTGTATACTATCTGAGCCACCAGGGAAGCCCTAGATAGACAGCTAGAGATGGCAGATAATGAGCCAGATATCTGGCTTATTATCCAGCTTAATTCCATCACCAGGAATTAAACCAGTACCCCTTGCAGTGGAAGCACAGAGTCTTAACCAGGGAAGTTCCTGAGTGATCATCTTAGCCATCCATTTAGCAAGTGTTCTTTGAGTTCTTGTTATGTTAGGGTCAGTCTCTCTCATGAGCCCTGTTTTGAGGTCAAGATAGTTTATAAGCCGATGGTTACTCTAGGGCATGCTGAGGATGGACTGTGTCAGAGCATGTTCAAGCCCTGAGGTAACAGAGATAATAGTGAGAATGTCTCCTCAGAGAATGGAGAGCCAGGTTTGGAAAGAAGACTGCTGGAACTGACCCAGGGCGATGATGCAGAGTTCCTGGAAATCAGGCTGTGGTCCTGATTTGAGTTAAAATAAGGGATACTATGGGCTAGTCAGAATTCTGTTTTGAACAAATACAACTGACCCTTGAACACAATGGGTTTGGATTGCTTGGGTCCAATTATATGTGGCCTTTTTTTTTCAATAGTATACCCCAGGTCCAAAATGAGTTAAATCCCGAGATTTATAATGGTGGATACTGAGAAACCTTGTAGTTGGAGGGTTGCCAATAAGTTCTGTGTATATTTTTGACTGCATAGAGGGTCAGAGTCCCAACCCCCATGTTATCTGAGGGTCAGCTGTGTTTTTAAAGTTGTCTTCTGTTCCCAGCCCTGGGCTGGGTGGTGTTGAGGTCCTAAGAGTGTCTGAGCTGTCTTGGGCCTTTCACTCAGGGAGCTAGCTCACGTGGTCAGGGCTGTGATGGTGGAAGCCCAGAGGATTGTGAGCCTAGAGAATGTGCCTGACTCTCCCTGGTGGGGAGAGGGCAAACACCACTTCCTGAAAGAGTATTTTGATAGAAGTATGAGTGAGAGGCAGAGGAAGATGGCTTTTTATGCTGAGGACGGATGGTGGACAGTGCTAGGAGAGTGTGCTGTAAGAGCCTCAGTGGGTTTGAACCTAGCGTTTAGGAGGGCTGCCTGGAGGGCCGCCTGGGAAGGTGGCACAGAGGAAGGGGCAGTGGGCCCAATGTGCACTTGCACACCAGGTAGCTGGGCGTTCACCTGGGGGCAGTGGGGAGCCCTGGCTGTTTTAAGCAAGGAACTAAATGATCAGATTCATGTTTTAGATCTTAGTTTCCCAAGACTGTAGATGCTTTCCAGGTGGTGAGTAACGAGACGTGCTTTTAGGTGGAATAAAAATAAGACCTGAAACCACATTGAATCATTTAGTAAGACAGTTAATTTCCTTTTTATTTGCATATCTTATCTTTTAACTGGGTCATGGAGAGAGTTTCACTTTAGCGCTACTGTGTCTTGAACACCTTTCTGAAATTTGCTAGTCTCTGTGTTTGGCAGGGAGAATAGGCTTTAGGCTTAGCCTGCAGGAGGCAACAGGCAAGTTCCAATCATGTTGGAACTTAGTTAACATTGTTTTCCTTTTAATTTTATGGTCACTTTCTATTTATAACAAGTGAAGTGAAAGTTTCTCAGTCCTATCTACTCTTTGCAACCCCATGGTTAGTCCATGGAATTCTCTAGGCCAGAATACTGGAGTGGGTAGCCATTTCCTTTCTCCAGGGGATCTTCCCTACCCAGGGGTCGAACCCAGGTCTCCCACAGTACAGGTGGATTCTATACCAGCTAAGCCACAAGGGAAGCCCTATTTATAACAAGCTAACCTTTAGAGTTTTAACTTCTGAAATGTTTAAAAGCAAAAGAAGTGCCTCTTCAGTAAAATTTCCAGTGAATTTAAAGAAAAATACCAAATCGGTTGTTTTGATGTGGAGATGGTGAGAAGTCATGAAGCTAATGAGGGAAAGGTTAATGTTCGGGGACACTGTTTGGTGTGAATCATGTCCTTTGGTGATTTGTATGAAAAGAGGGGATTGGAGGTCAAAAGACAGGAAAGGATGCTGGGGCAAAGATTGAACTTTAGAGGGCAGTGTTCTGGCGCAGGCTAGGGGGCTCTGGGAAGGGAGAAGGGATAGATTGAAGAGAGAATGTTCAGAAAGTAGAAAGATCAAGAGTTTGGTGCCTAGTGGGAGCTAGAGGAGGCTAGCACGGGTCTAGGGAAAGACCCCGAGGCCAGTTCGTGACATGGTGGATGTGAAGGGCTCAGAGGACATCAGGGGAAGGTATCCAGGAGGCTGTTGGCACATGAGGGTGTCTGGTTCTGGGAGAAAGCTGGGGACTGGAGACAGATGGGGTTGTCATCTACAGAGACAGGAAGTGAGATCGTGGAAGATCAAAGGGCCAGAGAGAGGAGGGCATAGAAGGAGAAGGAAAGTGGGCCTTTGGCTGAGCCCTGGTGATTGACACCAGCATTTGAGGGGTGAGCCCAGTAAGGGGAACCTGCAGAGGAGCAGGTGGAGAGGTTAGAGAAAAACCAGGAGTGATGCGGCAGATACCAAGGGTAGAGCAGTTCCCTAGGGAGAGAGAAGTCAGTGGGGTGAGAAGTCTTACGGGTAAGGACCAGAGACTGTCCACAGAACTGGCTATGGAAGGTGATCCATGACCTTGGCAAGCAGTGTAGACTGGACACAGCTCTGGGAGTCATTGTCACAGTGACACAGCCAAGGGAGTGGATGAGATGGCCTGGGGGAGTCAGTCGTCGTATAGAGAAAGACAGGAACCAAGATCAAGCCTAAAGGAGAGAGTTTTCAAAGGCTCGGCAGAGGCTCCCAAGGAGGTCTAGGGGAGGGGGAGCCCAGGTCGGCTCCCAGATACTGGTTGGGTGGATGGTGGTGCCATCACTGAGACAGGATGGCTACTAGGGAGGCCCGGCCAGGGTGGAAGAGCGTGTTCACAGCGCAGAGGGGGCGGTGATCAGCCAGGCAGAGCTGAGGTCAGATTTAGGGATGGAGAGCATGGTGTCTGGATTTGAGGGGTTCAGAACACTGGTTCCCCAAACCCCCTGACCCTGCAGGTAGAGGAGGAGCGGCGGAGTGCAGCGGGCAGTGAGAAGGAGGAAGAGCCCGAGGAGGAAGAGGAGGAGGAAGAGGAGGAAGAGTATGATGAGGAAGAGGAGGAGGAAGATGATGACCGGCCCCCCAAGAAACCCCGCCATGGCGGCTTCATTCTGGATGAGGCTGGTATGTGACAGGGCCGGCGGGTGCTGAGCGGACACTGGACTTCCACCTTCCGTTCTGTTTCTCCAGGGTATTATACTTGCTAAACTTTTCCTTTCGGTAAATGTCAGACACTCAGCGTTGGATAGTATACGGTGCCCTGTGTGCTACCAGTAGCGAACAGCTCAATGCTGCACTTGCTTTGTGTATTCCTCCTCACTCCCACCCACCACCAGAAGGTGTCGAAGCAAATCTCAAATACATAATTTTACCCCCAAATATTCCTCTGAATAACCTGTAAAATAGATCCTTTTAAAACACAGAATTAAAATACCATTGTCATGTTTTTAAAAACTAGCGATATGCCGTGCTAGTCCTGAAAAGCTCAGGTGACGTAGAAGTAGGCAGCTGGACAGGGCGGCAGAGGCAGCCGGATCCTGGCCCGGCTCTGCTCTTTCCTCAGGGGCCCTGGGCAAGTGGCTGCCTGTCTCTCTCAGCCTCTTTACTGTTCTGTACAAAGCTGCAGGCAGATCTGCCTACTTCAGCAGGAATATTTTCAGGGATTTGGGGGATCAAGCATGTAAAGCACATCAAGTTGGTGGCAACCCAAAATGTAATGGCCAGCCTGCAGTAAGCCCTCAGAAAACAGGGTTGTTATTTATTTATTATGTGGGCCCACATCATATCTGCTGTTCTGTAACTGCTTTTCTGTTCAGCGATTGTGGAGGTGTGTATAGTGTAGATAGCTTAAGTTAAATGAGTTAGGTTAAATGTAAGAAAAGTTTTCTGAACATTTGGCAGGTCCTCAATCAGTTTTAACTGTTAGCATCATCATTATAGAAATATGTTTTTTCTGATGACTGCTTAGTGTTCCATTCTAAAATGTGCTTTATGGAACCAGTCTCTTGGTGGACGTTGAAATTGTATGTAATTTTCAGTAGTAAGCAGCATTACCATGAATATCTTCATATATGTTTAAACACAGACATGCAAGTTATTGCCCGAGCTAGGGGTTCTTAATCTTTTTTGTGTGCTGTGGCCCCTTTTAGAGTCTGCTGAAGCCTATGGAAGTGTGAGTCCCCGACCCTTCTCAGAATCATGTTGTGAAATGCATAAAAAAAAGTACATAGGAAACAATTATGGTGAAATACGGAATCTAAATATTAAAAGAACATTGTAATGTGGATTTCTTTGGTGGGCTAATGGTTAAGAGTCTGCACTTCCACTGCAGGGAGTGTGGGTTCAATCCCTAATTGGGGAAGTTCTATATGCTGTGCAGTGCCACCAAAAAAGAGAACACTGTGATGTATGTGCTGCTTTTTTTTTTAGCATATTGAAACAGCAGGGTTTAATGGAGGATCTGTTAAGAATCTAATTTTGAAGTAGCAATGACTGTGAGTAATATTTTGAGGTATCTGTAGTTATACTATGCTATGAAAGTACCAGATTTCACTGCTTAACACGCTGTGGTTTGTTGCCATTGTTCATGATTGATGTAAATACTTAGAGATTAGTGAAAATGAAGGTGCAATTTTTTCAGCTAACATAGACCGTGCAGATTTTCTACATGGCAAATCCCTAAATCAAACTGCTGGACAAAGGGGATACATATTTTTTTTAAAGCTTTTTGATACCTTTGGCCAAATATAAGCTCCCAGAAAGGTCACACTACTTATACTCCCACCATCTGTGCAAGCGATGCTTGTCCCTGTGCTTGCTGCCTGTGCCCAGGCAAAGGGGAGTGACTTGGAACGCCACCTCTCATTTTCTTGGGACCCTCTTACCGGAGAGGAAACCAGGGAACAGAAGGGCAGGAGATGCCCTGGGTATTCCTGGTTCTCAGAGAGCTTCAGGCCTTTTCTCAAAGGCTGAGGGGGAGGGAGTCTTTGCTTAGAGAAAAGGTCTTAGCAGATGGATTCAGATCAAGAGAGTGGATAACATGCCATCTGACACAGATGGTGGTCACTAGGGACACCCACTTAGTGGTGGTGGGAGTGTCACTGGGTACTGCCTGTGGGAAAGCTATGTGGCAGTGCCCATTAACATTTCCCATGCAGGAACCCTTAGAACGAGCAATGCCCTCGGAGGAATTCACCCCCAGGTACATAAAGATAGGAGAACAGATGCTTGTTGTGGTCTGGTGTGCAGTTGCAAATGCTTGGTGACTTCAGCGTGCACTCTCGATTAGGGCCTGGTGAATGAACCCCGGGCTTCCCTGGTGGTTCAGCAGTAAAGAGTCTGCCTGCAACGCAGGAGCCGCGAGTTCGATCCCTGGGTCAGAAAGATCCGCTGGAGAAGGAAAGGGCAGTCCACTCCAGCATTCTTGCCTGGGAAATCCATGGACAGAGGAGCATGGCAGGATACAGTTTTGGGGGTTGCAAAAGAATCGAACATGACTTACCAACTAAAGAACAACAGCGTGAAGAGCTACAGAGCCGATCATCAGGTAGCACGTGAGGCGTGTGCTGCTGTGGAAGTGCTCCACGCTGTGTTATTGCTTAAAGAAAGAGGGCGAGACAGAGCAACGGGTGAAAGAATTGTGTGGAGGGTAAATAGTAGTGGGCGGGTTTATAGGCATTTCTTATGTGTGGCCAGATTATCTCTAGAACAGAAGCTGGTCACACAGCTGCATCTGGGAAACGGGACTGAAAGGGCTTAGAAATGGGAAGGAGACTCACTGAACACTTATCTCTTCTGTACACTTTGGAATTTTTTGTCATGTTAAGTTTTTAGTGTAGTATTTAATACATACAAAAGAATACATGTAATGTAATGAAGAGGTTAGGTGCATGGACCCTGGAGCCAGATTGCTTCTCAGATACCAGTTGAGAGCCTTTGGACAAGTTAGATGACCTCTCTGTGTCTCGGATCTCTTACTGTGAAATTAGAAAGATGGTGGTACCTCCCTTAGGGTGGCCAGGAAGATTCAGTGAGTAATCGGGCAAGTACTCAGAGGAGGGCCAGGGCACTTGGTCCCTAACATTAAGTGTTGGCTATTAGGAATGTAAGAGAACAATAATAAAACCAAGAAACCATGAATCCTGTCTTAAAAAAAAAAACAAAACTATGTACCAGTCTTCCCTTAATAATTAGGAGGGAACTCCTTTGCTTGCTTATTTGGATCTTGTTTTTAAAATGGATCTGTGGATGGTGGGAGGGAGGGATAAGTTTTAGAATCAGGTGGATCCACACATGAGACTGTCCCTGGGGCTTAAAGCAGTTCTGAGGCCTTGGGCAGGAGCCTTGCCTGTCCGAGCCTCAGTGTCCTGATCTGGAAGCTAGGGGTCCATAGTACCCACTGCCCAGAGGAGATATCTTCTGGGAGCTGGTGCAGTGAGGTCACCTTTGCCCTGGCTGCACCGCTGACCACTCCACATTTCCGTTTCAGATGTGGATGATGAATACGAGGATGAGGACCAGTGGGAGGATGGAGCAGAGGACATCCTGGAGAAAGGTGAGGGGGGCCCCACCTCCCGGAGACCGCTGGGGGTGTGGCTGAGAGGGTCTTGAGAGCCCACCCACCCCC
>SJYV01035900.1:158622-178359 GCA_006410875.1 Neotragus pygmaeus
AAAAAAAAAAAAGCAGGGAAGGGGTGGCAGAGTGCAGAGGGGCGGGAGCAGTGTACTGTGCCATCAAGGCAGAGCCTTCGGGCTTTGTGGGAGATCACTTCCACCCAGAGCAGGTGTTTGGGATGGATGGCTCAGGCATCCCGTGTCCACTTCCCCCTTTGCCAGCGGAGGAGACTGAGGCCTAGCAAGCCTCTTAACACCCTCTTCTCTCCCGCACAAAATCCCAGATCCTTGGGGGGTGATGTTGCCTCCGACGGTGACTTCCTCATCTTCGAGGGGAACCGTTACAGCCGGAAGGGCTTTCTGTTCAAGAGCTTTGCCATGTCTGCTGTGGTAAGGGTCCCAGAGGGAGTCGTGCCAAGGGTGGTAGGGAGCGGGAAGGCCCAGCTTTCTCCCTCCTTCAGTTCAGGCCCCAGAGCAGTGGGTTATCTGGGTTTGTCCCAGGTAATCCTCAAAGGAGTATCCCCAGGAGAATAACCTCACCATCTTTCCAGCCCATTAAGCTGGGCTATGCCACTGACCTTCATCTGCTTCCTTCTTTTCCTCTTGTTTTGGGGCTCAGATCACAGAGGGTGTGAAGCCCACACTGTCTGAGCTGGAGAAGTTTGAGGACCAGCCAGAGGGCATCGACCTGGAGGTGGTGACTGAAAGCACAGGTGTGAGGTCACGGTCGGTAGCCCAGCCCAAGGAGAGGGCGGCCCACGGTGAGCAGCCCCGGGTTAGCCCTGTGTCTGCCCTGCAGGGAAGGAGCGGGAGCACAACTTTCAGCCCGGGGACAACGTGGAGGTGTGCGAGGGCGAGCTCATCAACCTGCAGGGCAAGATCCTCAGCGTGGACGGCAACAAGATCACCATCATGCCCAAGCACGAGGACCTCAAGGTGGGGGCCGTGCCACCCGTGTGTACATGCTGGGTTGGGAGCAGGATGAAACCATGGAGTATTCTTGAGGTCACTGGTTTTAGTTTGCTTGGGGGTGGATGCATCTGACACTTTTCCAGGCCCAGTGGTGTGTGTCTAGGGTGAGGCTGTCTCCAGGTGGGTCTGAGGAGGTCTCTGTAGTCTGGTGTCATATGTCTTGGGGATGGCCTATCTCTATGCAGGGTTAAGGCTTGTCCAGGCTGATATCCTGGGTTTCTGGGGCAGGCTGAGGGTGGTCTCAGTGGCCTGAGGTGATCTCCAGTTGGGGGCGTGAGCCTGGCGTGGGTTGTGGCCCGAACTTTCTGGGAATACGAGTGGAATCTGAAGGCGGGTGGGCATATGGTCTGTGGTGACTTCCCTAACCTGCCCGCTGTCCTCACCCCCGTCCCCAGGACATGCTGGAGTTCCCGGCCCAGGAACTTCGCAAGTACTTCAAGATGGGGGACCACGTGAAGGTGATCGCTGGTCGATTTGAGGGCGACACAGGCCTCATCGTGCGGGTGGAGGAGAACTTTGTCATCCTCTTCTCTGACCTTACCATGCATGAGGTAGCTGGTGAGGGGCTGGGAGTGGGGTGGTTGTACACGGAGCCACATGGACCCTGCTTCACCCACTCCCATCTCCTATAGCTGAAGGTGCTCCCCCGGGACCTGCAGCTCTGTTCGGAGACGGCATCAGGTGTGGATGTCGGGGGCCAGCACGAATGGGGGGAGCTGGTGCAGCTGGACCCCCAGACCGTGGGCGTCATCGTGCGACTGGAGCGGGAGACCTTCCAGGTGTGTGTGCTGCACTCGGGGGTCTCCTCTCCCTCTAGCTCTTTAGCCTGGGAGGTGGCGGAGCAAGGTGGCCAAGAACCCAGACTGCTCCGGGTGCAGACCTGGCTCTGTCACGCGGGGCTCACTGTTTGACATTGTCGGGCAAGTGCATGTCAGTTAGCCTCTCTGTGCCTCAGTATCACACCTTGTGAAAAGGAAGTAGCGGCGGCATATGCTTCACTGGCTGCAACTGAATCCCTGAAGTCAGACCTGTACCTGGGCACTGGGTGCTGGGCTTAAGGGCTGGCTACTGCTGGTGTCTTCCTCCCCTTCACTGAGGATGTGGCAGCCAAAGTGTATAAATAAATGCTTGGGACCCTGGACTGTGGATTCACATCCCAGCTCTTTTACCTTCTGCTGTGTGACCCTGAGCTGGTAACTTTCCCTCTCTGGGCCTGAGATTTTCCCTCTAAAATGGGAGCTGTGACAGCATCCACCTCAGAGGGAAATTTGAGGCCTCAGTGGAATCTTGTGTGAAGAGTTTAGCACCCATCTGGCACAGAGTGGTGGATAGACATTAACTATTATGTTAACGTTTGTTCCTCTGCTCATCTCAGGTCCCTGATGCTCAGTCATAATGGAGTCTCCTTCTAGAGGGTGTTTTGGAATGACGGGGACATTTTTGGGTGACCCAGTGCCCAGGGGGGTGGTTCTTAACATTGCCTGCCCCAGAGTCAGGGAGTCTAGACATCCTGCAGAGCTTGGGACAGTCTCCCATGGGAAGAACCGTCCCACTGTAGGGAAGCCCTGCCCCACATGACGCCTCTCCACGCTCAGCCACCCGGTACACCCTGCCGTCCCTCTGTAGGTGCTGAACATGTATGGGAAGGTGGTGACTGTCAGGCACCAGGCTGTGACCCGGAAGAAAGACAACCGCTTTGCTGTGGCCCTGGACTCGGAACAGAATAATATCCACGTGAAAGACATTGTCAAGGTCATTGACGGCCCACATTCCGTGAGTATAAGCTTTGTCCCATCTGTTACAGCGGAGAGATTTGGGGCGGAGCGTGGCCACGAGCTGACTGTCCTTCCCCCGTCCAGGGCCGGGAAGGCGAGATTCGCCATCTTTTCCGCAGCTTCGCCTTCCTGCACTGCAAGAAACTGGTGGAGAACGGCGGCATGTTTGTCTGCAAGACCCGCCACCTGGTGCTGGCAGGGGGCTCGAAGGTGAGGCGGGCATGGTGGCACCCTGTCTGCTGGCCACCTGGCTCAGCTCTCTGGTCTTCCCTGGCCTCAGGAATGACACAAACGGGCTTGATGTCCATTTGGACAGGAGGGCAGATGTCAGTGTCAGGTCCTTGGCAAATTGTGGGGGGAAAAAAAAAAGGGTTTTGAGATTCTGATCTATTTACCAAATCATTTATTCATTCAGTTTTATTGAGCACCCGTTAGGTGTCTGACACTGGAGTTGCGGCAGTGAGTAATACAAAAAACCCCTGTCCTAGTGCTGCTGCTTTGGAGATAGACAGATAAATAAATACATGTGTAGTACAACTTGGGCTGATGATGAAGGATAAACCAAGATAAGGAGCTAGAGAGTATGGGGGTTGCTGCTTTAGAGAGGACATTAAGGACAGACTCACCTCCTTGAGGAGGTGGCATTTAAGCCAGAGACTTGAAGGAAGGGTTGGGCGCCCCATGAATGTCTTAGAGGACAGCACAGTTCCTGAGGTGGGATTTGTAGGAAGTTGTGCAGAACTAGGTATCCGAAAGGAAACAGATGTGGGATCTGGGCAGCTGGGATCAGGAGATGGTCTCCTCAGGGCCCTGCAGATGGAATGTGGAATCCCCATGGCTTGCAGTTTGTATGTCACCAGGGGTTTAAATTCCTGACCACCACATGGTAGTCCCACTCCTTGCCTTTTGATTGACAGGCCCACAGTGGCATAGGGGTGGCAGTTTTCCTGAAGGGAATTGGGCCTTTGTGACCAGAAGGAGGGAGGGATAGCTGCTGGGCAGGTTCAAACTGCAGACGTGGGATGTGTGGGACCTGGGAACCTGTCACTCAGGCCCTGGCTGCCAGTTCACTTCTGTCCCTCCCCCTAGCCTCGCGACGTGACCAACTTCACAGTAGGAGGCTTTGCCCCTATGAGCCCCCGGATCAGCAGCCCTATGCACCCTAGTGCTGGAGGTGAGGGGGATCTGGGGTGTGGATGTGTCGGGGGGGTGGAGGAGGGATGTTGTTCAGCCTGCACTCACTATCTGCTCTGGGCCGGCCTGCAGATGGTAAGACTCACAGCCCAGGGGAGACCCGACCCCCAACCCCCTGCCAACAGTGACAGCCCACGGTGGTCAGGGCTGTGAAGGGAAAGCCCTGGGCTCTGGTGGGGGGCCCCCAGAGGAAGCTCCTAACCTAGAGGTTGGGGGGAGTCAGGCGAAGAGGGGGCTGGAAAGGACCCTGGCTGTGGGCGCAGCATGTGGGGGGAGTGGACCAGAGACTAGTGACATTCTTCCTTCCCAGGTCAGCGTGGTGGCTTTGGCAGCCCAGGTGGCGGCAGTGGTGGCATGAGCAGGGGCCGAGGGCGGAGAGACAACGAGCTCATTGGCCAGACTGTGCGCATCTCCCAGGGGCCCTACAAAGGTGATCTGCGGGGCCGCGTGGAGGCCCGGGGAGGGGTGTGGGGAGGAGAGCCCGCCTGCTGACCTCCTGCCTCCCCACCAGGCTACATTGGTGTGGTGAAGGACGCCACAGAGTCCACTGCCCGCGTGGAGCTGCACTCCACCTGCCAGACCATCTCAGTGGACCGCCAGCGCCTCACCACCGTGTACGGGCCAGGGCAGGGCTGGGAAAGCTGTTGGGCGGTGGGAGGGCCCTGCTCACCCAACCTGTTCTCTGTGTCTACAGGGGCTCACGGCGCCCGGGTGGCATGGCCTCAACCTACGGGCGGACACCCATGTATGGCTCCCAGACGCCCATGTACGGCTCTGGCTCCCGCACGCCCATGTATGGCTCTCAGACGCCCCTCCAGGATGGTGAGTGCTCTCAGCAGACAGGGATGGGGGTGATGTGGAGGGGTCTGGAGACAGGACAGAACTGATGGACACATCTCTCTCCCGTTCCAGGCAGCCGCACCCCGCATTATGGCTCTCAGACGCCCTTGCATGATGGCAGCCGCACTCCTGCCCAGAGTGGGGCCTGGGACCCAAACAACCCCAATACACCGTCACGGTGAGCTGGGGCCGGGGCAGGGTTCCCTGAGTGTGCGTGCCCGTGTGCATGAGTGGTTCCACTGGGTGTCTGTGGAATGGTCAGGTCTGTGTGACCTACCCTGAGTCCTCTGCTCCCAGCCCCAGGCTGGTTTAGTGAAGGAGGTCAGGCCTTGCTGGGGCTGGAGACAAAGTCATTTCCCCAGCTCCTATCAGTGTAGCGAGCTGGGATTAAGACGTGGGCCTGGAGACAAGAGTGTGTGACCGTCGTCATGTGGCTGGTGGCATGACCTTGGATGGGCAACCTCATCTCTGTTTCCCAAGTCTGCCCACCTGTGAAAAAGAGGCCTCTGGATGGGGCTGTTTGTGAGGATGAAGTTGCCTTGGTTTTGCCTGGTGTTCGGTGCTGTCCTGGAGGCATTTGCTACATCGTTGTGATCACCATAGTCATTCTCAACAGACCTCTCTTCCCAACAGGGCTGAGGAAGAATATGAGTATGCCTTTGATGATGAGCCTACCCCATCCCCACAGGCCTACGGGGGCACCCCCAACCCCCAAACACCTGGCTACCCAGACCCCTCGTCCCCGCAGGTCAACCCACAGTACAACCCACAGACTCCAGGGACACCAGCCATGTGAGTCCATTGGGGCTAGCCCTTATCAGCTGCTGCCAAAACCTTCTCGCTGCCAAAGCCTCCTCACTGCCATCACCTCCTTCTCTCCTAATATTTGGCGCATTGGGTCTGTGTTGCATCATGCGGGATCGTTCATTGCAGCTTGTGAACTAGTTGTCGCCTGTGGGATCTAGTTCCCTGACCAGGGATTGAACCCAGGCCCCCTGCATTGCAAGGCGGATTCTTAACCACTGGACCACCAGGGAAGTCTCTTCTCTCCCCTTCTAATGCCCCCAACTAATACCCGCTTCGCTCCTTGTCTCTGCAGGTACAACACAGACCAGTTCTCCCCCTATGCGGCCCCTTCCCCGCAAGGCTCCTACCAGCCCAGCCCGAGCCCTCAGAGCTACCACCAGGTGGCGCCAAGTCCAGCAGGCTACCAGAATACCCACTCCCCAGCCAGCTACCACCCCACACCCTCACCAATGGCATATCAGGTACTGGTCAACTGACACGCCCTTGAGTGTGCTGGGCTAAGATGGGCCTTGGGCCTGTAGGGACACCCAGGCCAAATGACCTGTTCCCAGCAACCGCATCCCCTTTTCCCTACAGGCCAGCCCCAGCCCAAGCCCTGTTGGCTATAGTCCGATGACACCTGGAGCTCCTTCCCCAGGTGGCTACAACCCGCACACGCCGGGCTCAGGCATTGAACAGAACTCCAGCGACTGGGTGACCACTGACATCCAGGTGAAGGTGCGGGACACCTACCTGGATACACAGGTGGTAGGGCAGACAGGTGTCATCCGCAGTGTCACGGTAAGTAAGGCCCCAGCTGGCAGGTGGGCAGGCATCCTCTCCTTTGGGGTCCCCAGTCTCTGGTACTGGTTTGTCCTGGTTTTCATTGTTGTTTGTTTGTTTTTCTTACTATCTATCCACATCTTCCAGGAGCTGTTTATAGCTCGATACATAGATGTGGAAAGGTTTGGCATGCAAAACTTCACAAGGCAGGGAGTTCTGCCTTTTATGCTCATGGCCCCCATCAGCCTGGGAGATCTAATGACTGGCACCCAGGAGTATGGTTACTTTTTGACAGTTCAGTAACAAGAACTGAGTGCTTCTCTGTGCCAGGCTTTGGCTTAGCACCAGACCCCCATGCCCCATGGGCACCCCCTGCTTCAGCTTTGCCGACCCTTCATTCTTCCTAGTCACTGAATTCTCTTCAGCCTCAGGGCCTTTGCTTGTTACTTTCTTTTGTCTAGAACTCTCTTCCCTCCATTCTTTGTCTAGTTAACTCCTACTCATCCTTCAGAGCAACACCTGAGCTGTCTCAGGTCTGTCTCTTACGGGTTCATGTAATTCTTTTTCATGTTATCTACCTGCTGCCTAAAAGCTTAAAGTTTACTCATATGGGATTCTTTGATTACCAGGTCTGTATTTTCTTCCTAAATAGCCCCAGTTTCTCGATGCAGGACTGACACTTTGTTGGCCTTTCAGTACATATTAATTGAATTAAGTAAACACTAGAGATGAAAACAGCTCCAGCCTACCCTCACAGATCTCACATTCCCATGGGGGAGACAGACATGTTCCCAGACAGCCTGAATGGCCAGAGCTGGGATATGGGAAGCACAGAAGGAAAGGGGAGCTGTGTGAACCCTGGGGAGGCACCTTACCCAACTTTATAAGTGTTCAAGGAGGGCTTCTGGGAGAAGGTTAATGTCTGTGTCAAGACCTGAAGAATGAATACGAGAAAGCCAAGGGAAATGGCCGGGGAGTGGGTTGAGAGTGCTGAAGCTAGGGGGCATGTGCAGAAGCCTGCAGGGGAGGGAAAGCCTGGCACACCTGGGGAGTTGAAGTCTATGCACTGTGGCTGGAACTTAAAGAGTCAAGGGGGAAGTGAGTCATGAGGCCAGAGGAGAGGCTGCAGCAGCTTCCATGCCAACCTGGAGAACTTGGATTGTGTCCTGAGGACACTGGTGGGTGGGCATCTCAGCAGGGATGGGATCAGATGTGTGGTTGGGAATCAACTCACTTGTTGCTGTGTCAGACGGATCAGGTGTGGTGAGACGGGATCAGGGGCTGGGAGCCCGGGGGTGGGGGGTGGGGGTCANCATCGAGCCCACCAGCCCCTGCCTTCTCCCAGACCCTCTGCGGGAGCCATACTACCAGCCCCCATACACGCTGGTCTTGGAGCTCACTGGTGTCCTCTTGCACCCTGAGTGGTCGGTGTGTCTTGGGGAAAGCAGCGGGTTGGGGACACCGCATAGGCCTGGGTGGCTGGCTTGTGGTGACATGGTCGGGAGCACAGATGCTGGAGCCAGGCTGGGGTTCAGCCCCCATTCTGCTCTGTGGTCTTGGGGAAGAGGGGTCACCCCTCCTTGCCTTGCGTTCCTCACCTGTGCTGCTTCCCAGCCCGTAGGTTATTGCAGGTGTACCTTGACACACAGTCAGTGCTAGAGGAGAGTCAGCTGTTATTGGGGGACACGATCCTGCAGACTCTCAGACCCTCAGTCGCAGCCCTGTACCTGTGAATCCCTCCACGAGCCACAGAGACAGAGAATATTCTGGGTCTCAGCGTGTCACTGTTCTCACTGCATTTCCAGCTAGCCACTGGCTGGAGGTTTAAGAAGCGTCCAGGCATCGAGACCTTATTCCAGCAGCTCGCCCCTTTGTATGAAATCGTCATCTTTACGTCAGAGACTGGCATGGTGAGGGCCCGGGGCTGGGCTGGGGTGGTTGATGCGGTAAGAGGTGAGGGAGAGCTGCAGGGGCAGGGCTCATCCTGACCTTGTTCTTCCTCACGCCCCACTCCCAGACTGCGTTTCCACTCATCGACAGCGTGGACCCCCACGGCTTCATCTCCTACCGCCTGTTCCGGGACGCCACGAGATACATGGATGGGCACCATGTTAAGGTGCCATGTGGGGGCCGTGGTGGGCCTCTGGGATTTGGGGGAAGGCTGGCACTTGTTTGCCTTGGCATCTGTTGCTGTGACCAGTGATAGGGGTCCAAGAGTCTGTGGGGCTGTGAATTGGGTCTCTTTGTGTGTTGTTGTCCAAATACCCATGCGTCTTGATGTCTGTTGGGTTTCTGACTGTCTTGGTGGGTCTAGGATCTATGGAGTTCTTCAAGGTTCAGAGGGACATGGGTTGTAATGGAGGCTCTTGAAGGGTCTGTCTGGGTGCCTGTCTTTGTGTGACTCCATGTGTGTTGCTGTGGACCAGTCTGCACCTCTACCTGTGAGCGGTTCACAAGCTTGCAACCTGTCACAAACACCAGAGGCCCATGGTTAAACGCACAGGTGCCCACCTCCCTCCCCAAGGAACCTCCGAGTCAACCTGTCTGTGCGCCTGGGCTCGGGTCCAGGAGTCCGTGTGACTTGCTCCCCACTCCCTGGAAGGTTGGGTGTCATCATCCCAGCCTGGTCTTCAAGAGGCCCTTTCGTGGTGCTCTCAGTGTGGGATACCAAGTGTGTGTGGTCTGTCTGTCTGCCTCTCTCTCCCTCTTTGGTTTCCTGCCTGGCAGAGAGGGAGCACAGCCTTGACCTGACTTTTCACCCACTTTCAGGACATTTCGTGTCTGAATCGGGACCCGGCCCGAGTAGTAGTTGTGGACTGCAAGAAGGAAGCCTTCCGCCTACAGCCCTACAACGGTGTTGCCCTGCGGCCCTGGGATGGCAACTCCGATGACCGGGTCTTATTGGACCTGTCCGCCTTCCTCAAGAGTGAGGCTGACCCCTGACATCCTGGCTTCTTGTTTATGGAAAACTGGGGATTTAAGATGCAGGAGATCCATAAGCATCTTGCAGTCTTTAGAAGCTTCCTAGAATGTTGGGGATGCTCTTCTGGAGTGGTTAGAGGATGCCCAGGAATGTTCAGGGGGAGCCCTTTTAGGCTACTGAGAAGGGTGCATGTAGCTCCAACCACCCCCCAAGTCTGACCTTTACCCTTGTGGGCCCCACCTCCCTCTGGCCTTCGTCCTGGCTGACCCCCACCTGCTTTGTCCCCAGCCATTGCTTTGAATGGTGTGGAGGATGTCCGAACCGTGCTGGAGCACTACGCCCTAGAGGAAGACCCACTGGAGGCTTTCAAACAGCGGCAAAGCCGGCTAGAGCAGGTGGGTGCTCAGATCCCTAGTGTGGGTGGAGGATGTCTCATCAGCTCCCCAGGCTCTTGATGGAGGAGCTCTAAGCAACCTGTCTCCAATCTGGCTGTGTGACCTCATTTCAAGGGCCTTCTCTTCCACACCACCCATCCCCGAAGGCCCTTGTAATGAGGGGTGAATAGATCCCACAGCCTGCTCTGAGGACAGGAGGCAGGAAACGCCAGGCATCTGAGATAGGTCCAGAGACCTTGATGGTTTCCCTGGTGGCTCAGATGGTAAAGAATCTGCCTGCAATGCAGGAGACCCAGTTTGATTTCTGGGTCAGGAAGATCCCCCTGGAGGAGGGAATGGCAACCCACTCTATTATTCTGGCCTGGAGAATTCCATGGACAGAGGAGCATGGTGGGCTCCAGTCCACAGGGTAACAGAGTTGGCTACAACTGAGCAACTAACACTTCTGTCTCTCTTTTCAGAGACCTTGATGTTCTGGGGGCCCTGGTATTTTGTGGGGTGGGGGTTTGGATCAGGTCTGGGAAGAGGGATCCTTGGACACTTGGCCCAAGGTTTGGGCAAATTCTGATGACCTTGGTGTGATCCTCATCATTTGTAGATGGGGCTAAGGATATAGATTGAAAAAGAGATTCCCAGACATTTAGGCTCAGGTTGACCAGGTTTGGGGTTGTGTTCCTGACTGGTGCTCCTGAGGGCAAAGAGGAGGGGTCCCTGGAGATTTGGGCCTGGCATCCCTCAGCATCTAGACAGGGGTCTTAGGGCTCAGGACTGGACACCAGAGGCTAGGGAGCAAGGTGACATCATCAGGGGAGGGCCTGGGCTAGGTCCCCAGGGTTCAGGGGACAGGGATCATGAGAGTACCCGGGATTTGAGTCTGGGCTTCTGTGGCTCACAGCTGGCTTTTTCCAATGTCTGACTGCAGTCTTTGCAGTCTGGTCTCATCCTGTGTTTGGGCTGGTGTTCTGAGATTGTGGGTAAAGGAGTCTGGGCTGGGCAGAGGTTTAAGGAAGGAGGTGGCTCTCAGGCTGACTCTCCTCTCTGTCTGCCCCCAACTCCAGGAGGAACAGCAGCGCCTGGCTGAGCTCTCCAAATCCAGCAAGCAGAACCTCTTCTTCAGCTCTCTCACCAGCCGCTTGTGGCCTCGCTCCAAACAGCCCTGACCTCTGGGCCTCCGCAAACTCAGTGCCTGGGTTCCAAGCCCAAGGCCCAGCGCTCCCAGACCATGGCTTGGGCAACCACATGTCCAATAAAGTTAATCCCAGACGGCACACTCCAGTGTCCAGAGGGTCTCCAGATGGGCGTGTCAGGGTGCAGTGCGGGACACTGGGGGACCTCATCCCACAGTGGCTGATCAGCTGCCGAGCACAGAGTGGGTTGGTCTTTGACCCTGGCCTGGGAATCTGAAACCCTGGGCAGGACCCTGCCCTGCCTGCGTCTTCCTGTGTGCTGTGTGGTCTGCGCAAGTCTGTCTCCCTCTTTGGCCCCAGATTCCCTTCGGAAAAAGAAGAGAGGATGGCGCTGTGGGGTTGGAGCCACCAGGCTGCTGTGTAAATGTATCAAGTGTGGGCTTGTGGGGCACTGTGGACCAGAGACTCCGCATGTCACGGGGGCAGCTGCTGCCTGGCCCTGCCGGCTGGGGCCCTAAGGTGGGCCTGGAGTTGCTTGATGTTCTGATTTTTCGGTGGAAGCCAGGAATGGGGATGTTTATGTTGAATCTCTTAGTTTTAAAATGTTGGCTCCTAACTCTGCAGACTGTAGCAGAACTCTGCAGTGGAACTTTCCTCCATGTTCACCCCATGTACCGGCCAGTGCAGCTGCCAGTGGCCGTGGGGCCATGACGAACTTGAGATGCGGCGAGGGTGACTGAAGGATGAGATTCTTAATTTTGTTTCTTTTAATTAATTTTAAATAGCCACTTGCGGCTCCTGGCCCCTGCATTGGACAAAACATTTGGGTGTCATGTAAGTGTGAATTCCACACTTTGTTTTCGGAAGCACAGTCTCAACCGCTGGACAGTCAGGGAAGTCCCTCCAGACTCGTAAATAAAACCCAAATCCAAGTTTTGATCCAGCCCTACCACTCCCTGACTTGTGTGGTCACAAGCAAATGAGCGAGTTAACTTCTGTGCTCCGCGCCTCGGTTGCCACATCTGTGAAATACTAGTACTCACCTCACAGGCTAGGCTTGAAGGTGGACTGAGACCCTCCACGTAGACACTCAGATGGCAGCTGTGGGGACCTCGGAAGCACCTTTCTGCCTCCCTTTCCTCAGCTCTAAAATGGCGATGGTAATACCTGTCTTAGAGTGGTCGTGAGAAGTAAATGGGCTCATGCTTAGGCTGTATGTATATTCAGTGGAGCTTATTGTTCCCAGGCCATATTGGTTCTTCACAGGCTGAACTATCCTGTAGTATCTTGGCAGGCACCCCCCAACCCGGCTGTCTTAGCCTCCTGCTCCAGCCAGTGTTTAGTGCTAATACTAGTTAAATACTTTTAGAAAGCTCTTCCCTCTTATTTGTTAAAATAATTAAGATGTATTTGAAACTGTGCAGGCCAGATTGAACTTTTGAACTCTGGTAGATTTTTTTAAAAAGCTCACAGATGTCTATAAAGAATTAAAAATTGCAACTCCTCAACCCCTCGAAGTGTACCATGAGATATACCATTTGTAATCCAAGAGCGAGTTTCCCAAAATCCAGGACACCCTAGCTAGAGGGCATCTGCAAGACTGAGGGAGGGCCTGTGTTTTTGCACATAGCTTTGAGAGTTGGAAACTCCTAACAAGACGGGCAGGTCATGGTGGAGAAGTCTGACAGAATGTGGTCCACTGGAGAAGGGAATGGCAAACCACTTCAGTATTCTTGCCTTGAGAACCCCATGAACAGTATGAAAAGGCAAAATGATAGGATACTGAAAGGGGAATTCCCCAGGGCAGTAGGTGCCCAATATGCTGCTGGAGATCAATGGAGAAATAACTCCAGAAAGAATGAAGGGATAGAGCCAAAGCAAAATCAACACCCAGTTGTGGATGTGACTGGTGATAGAAGCAAGGTCCGATGCTGTAAAGAGCAATATTGCATAGGAACTGCTGGGAGGGATTAGGGGCAGGAGGAGAAGGGGACAACAGGATGAGGTGGCTGGATGGCATCACTGACTTGATGGACGTGAGTCAAGTGAACTCCGGGAGTTGGTGATGGACAGGGGGGCCTGGCGTGCTGCGATTCATAGCGTCGCAAAGAGTCGGACGCGACTGAACTGAACTGAATGCAACGTATTTGGGGCTCGTGATCCTGGGGAGAGTGGATTGTGGACGGGGGGAGCCATTGCACGTGAATGTTCACCTACCAGAGGAGGTGACACACGGAACCTTCTGAACTAAGACTCGGATCTGTCCACCCACGGGGCATGAAAGGAGGAAGTACCTCGGTTCCTTGGCCTGTAGCCCCTGGGAATTAGGGCTAGCACTCTGGGCAGTGCTTCAGTCCAGTGCGTTCCCCCAGGCATTTTCCCCACCGCTGTGCTGGTTTGGGGATGGTGTAGTCAGGTCACACCTGCTCAAAGCTGGAGGGGAGGAGAGGGCATTTGACTTGTGCCAGGTGGTCTCTGAGACACTGCTTATGCAACGTGGCCTTGGGTGTTTATATTAAATATTCGGACTGCATCAGGGCATCCTTCAATTGGCAGGACTGGGCCAACATTAAGGCATAATTCTCAGGTTGCACACCACTCACAAGTCATGTGACCCTGGGCAAGGTCTCAGCTTGCTCATTTATAAGAGGTTAATAATAGGACTTCTCTCAGCAAATATAAGTACCAACTGTTAGGCCTCCTTTTAGGCATGAGGGTGCATCAGTGAACAAACTAGAGAAAAAGCTCTGCTTTCAAGGTGATGTTTTCATAGAGGAGACAGAAAATGGTCTGATTGCTTGGGGTAAAGTAAATGCATAAAGAAAAGTATGATAAGCAGATGGAGTGGTTTGGGGACTGGAGTACTGTTTTAGATTGAACTGAACAGTCAGGGAAGGCCTGGAAGGATGTATTTGAGCAGAGATTAGAATGCAATGAGGCAAACCATGGAGAAATCGGTGCCAGGCATGGTCATCCCAGGGCCTTTGCACTTGCTATTTCCTTTTCCTGAATTTTTTGAGACCCATAGGGCTCCTTCCCCTCCTTTAGGTCTTTGCTCAGATGTCACCTCAGCATGGCCTGTGGGCTCTAAGGTGGGCACATAAGGGAGAGTCCTAAATAGCCAAGAAGGTGTTTGGAATGCCCTTAAGGTATACATGTAGACCTGAGAGAATTCACAGGAAACATGCCTGGCACAAACCCTCAGTAAAGGCTGGCAGTTTTTACAATCTAAAATTTTTGAGCTATATCAGACCTGGAATCTGTTACCTTTTCCAGTTACGATTCAGGGCAGGAATTTGCCTTCTCCAACAGCTAACGGCTATCCCAACTCCACGTGAATATCTCCTATGATGGGATGCTCACTGCTCTGCCTATCCCAGAAGAGGGCCTAATTTGCCTCCCAGTAACTGATCTACAAGGTTCTACGGCTTTGGGGCCACAGAACTTGTTGAGTACGGGGAACGTGTCAGTCACTCAAGTCAAGTCCAAACCTTTACAGTCCCATGGACTGCCAGGCTCCTGTGTCCATGGGACTCTCCAGACAAGATACTGGAGTGAGTAGCCATTCCCTGGAGCCCAGGTCTTCTGCATTGCAGGCGGATTCTTTACCATCTGAGCCATCAGGGGGATCTCAGAAGTCCGAAGGCACTGGGGAGCCATGGAAGAGTCTGTGTAGGAGAGGGCTATGGTCAGATGTGTGCTTAGAAAGACCCTACTAGCCACAGTGGTCGGGGCTGGTATAGAGGAGACATGGGGGGAGTGGGGCTGTGGGAACACAGAAGGGCTGCCTGACCCTCTTGGGGAGTGTTAGGGAAGGCCTCCTACAGGAAGAGAAGTCTGAATGAAGAACAGAATTAAAGAAAGAAGGAAGTGGAAAGCATATACAAGTAGAAGGAAAATCTGTGCAAAGAAAGCTGGGATGTTCTGCACAATTGACCACGGCCCGCCCCTGCCCAAATCCTTGACTCCCATCCTCAGGATGAGGAGCAAACTGTTTAGATTGAGTCCTTTTATTCATTAAAAATGCCAGAGCCCTCACTGTATGCCTGGCTTTATTGAGCTGTGCTGGATTGAGCACCTTCTCCAAAAGAAAAATATGTATGTACATAACTGACCTTGTATTTTCCTTTTTATTTATTAGCCTCTAAGTAGGAAATTTTTTTTTTTTTTTTTTAATTCTAGGGGCGGAGGGGGAAAGTTTACTACATCTAAAGGGCTTTGCTCAGCACCTGGCGCGGAGTAAAATGATTATGGGCAGAGGGCTGGAACATCTGCTCTAACTGGCTGGCCTTGCGGACGTCCTGGAATACTAAGGGGCTTCTGGAGGGCGCGGGGGTGGCCCCCTCTTCCATTCATCCCAGAGTGGAGGGAGCGGGCCCCTGTTCCGTGAGGACAGAATTTCCTGCCCATTTGCTGCTCACACCTTCCGGAGGCCAAACGGGCAGCCCAGCTGCGGCCCTAAGGGGGAGGGGCGCGGCCGCCGGGCAGATGGCGGCATTTACATACAGCTGGGAGTCCCCTCTGAGGCGGGGCGTCTGGTGCGTCTGTGATGGGAGGGTAGGGGGGAAGCTTGGGAGGGTGGCTTTGTTTTGGGGAGGGGAACATACTTGAGCATGCAGGCGTACACACGCACACACGGGTCCACAAAGAACACTGGATCTTCACCCTAGCCACACAGGGCTACACCCCTGGACCTTCCACACCCAGACTCTTTCACACACACACCCTCAGGCACTCACAGCCTGGCGCAGACCTTACCATGTACACAAACCCAGCCACCTAGAGGGACACCTGCGCAGACCACAAAGTCACAGGTTCCTACAACTATACAGGAGCTCAGTCATGCACTCAACCGCACGGAGAGGCATCTACACAGCCACGGCAATCTCAGAAAGTCACACAACCATGAAATCATGTTCGTCGCCATTCTCCCATGCAGGTGTGTGCATGCGACCACCCCTCCCACCACTGCACACCGCACACACAATCTTACCATTATTTACGACTTCACAAAGAGGTTTAACCATAGTTTCAGGCACACGTGGAGCTACACAGTTTCACCTAGACACACAATCACAGTCCCGTGTACCCTCTCCTTCTTGCAGCTCTTACACCACACACATACTTACTGAGTCTTAAAATCATATCCAACCTGACACACGAGCTTAACCCCCAAGCCCACCCTGTCCTCAGTCACACAAGGTTGTGCCCACAACGGCATGTAAGATCACACACTCACTACATCGTCTGTGGCCAGGACAGGATCTCACTGTCGCTCCAGCGCGCTGCTCTCCTTCCCCTTCGACCTCCTCCCCTGGGGTCCCCCGAAGCCCGCGGCTGCCCGAAGGGGCGGAGCCGTCCTCTCAGATATAAGGCTCCGGAGCCCGCAGCTGCGGCTCCCAAGGCCCCCCGAAAGGCCATGGTCGCCCCGCAGATGCCCCAGTTCCTCTCCTCGACGGTGATCCTGGCGCTCTTTTTCCTTCCCCAGGTCAGAGCCAAAGTGGAAAGGGGGGATGGGAGGGAGAGAGACCCGGGGGTCNGCCCTGGGAGGCCCTTCAGCCCCATTTAGGGGCTCTGCTAGGGGGCAAACCATGGCAGAAGGCAGACAGGGTTTCCCATTGAAGCTGGATCTCAGAGGATGCGTTCATCAGCCTCCTGGGCCCGGGTCAGCCTTCCCGGCCCAGCCAGCATCTCTCCTGGAGGCACAAGGCAGCCGGCTTGCCACGCCTGCACTGGCATGGATGTCTTATCTATCTAGCTGCTGCCGGCACCTGAGGCAGCTGGGACTGGGCCCGTTCCGTTCCCTCCCTGCGTCCTTCTGAGCAGACCTTTCCGGCAGACCCTCATGACAGCTTTACAAGAGAAGCTGGGGTCTCCTGTGTGTGCGCTGGGGCTCTCTGGGGCCAAGGCCAGGGGCGCAGGGTCAGGTGCCCCGGAGAGGCGTGCCCCCAGCCTCAGCCGAGGTGGTCACCTGCCGCCTCCAGCAGCCTCACCGCCCCCTTTTCCAAACCCGAAGCTGGCGATTTTGGGGGCAGAGGTGGCCTTTTGCCACGTTCGCTTTTCTCCCTCCTTACTCCATTAGCGCTTTTACCTCTTCTGTGGTGTTTTAGTGGCGTGTCCATCCCCATGAGCCGCCCCGCCTTCCACGTGGCTGGCTGTCCCTTTTCTGTGGTCAGCCCACTAGGCACTCAGAGTGGCTGCTGGTTTTCTGACCAACTCTTCTTTGCAGTGGAGGCCTGAGAGTCAAGTTTTGGTAGTTGTCAGAGAACATGGGGACCTTTGTAGAACAGGGCGCTCCAAGGGAGAGGGTCCAGGGTCTGTGGTCTGTGAAGACTCTGGCCTGGACGTGTGCTGGGCTGGGGACTTGCTTCCCCAGGTCTGTTGCCTGTGCTGTGAGCTGGCCACGCACACAGCTCCGCCTCTGATCCCCTCTACGTCCCCCCAGACTCCCTCCTGCCACCTCACTGGCAGCATCTCAGGAGTGGGCAGGAGCTCCCTGCTGCTTCCCCAGCAGCCCCACCCCTCTGCCCCAGCTGGCACTGGGCGAACAGGAGTGGAGCTTTCTGCCCTCTCAGCCGTGGGGGCCAGGGGGCAGGGCCTTCTGTGTACCTGTCTCGTCCTGCTCTGTGAAGCCTTCCTGCCCGCATGTGTGGCCTGCCCTCTGTCCCGTGTCTCCCATGTCTGACAGGGTACTCATTGCGTCCTGGAAATCCAGAGACCCTCCGCCCTGCCCCAATAACACACTTTCCTCTGGGCTGTCACATGGGGTTCCTGGGCCCTGTGGCCCCTTCGCTTCCATCTGACAAAAATGGGCTCACAGAGAGGAGATGGGATGGGACTTTGAGGGAATTTGGGGTGCAAAGGCCCCCTAGGATCAGGCGGTGGAGAGCAGCAATCGTCCTGAGGTTAGGCGTGCACCCCTCCATCTCAGGGGGCACAGGCTTTCCCAGGAGCCCTGAGATGGACAGGGTCAGCTTCTCACATTCCGAGCATCTTCCAGGAAGTTCCAAAGGCCTCCCCTTTCTCCCAGGCCAGCGGTGAGGTCCTGGGGGGAGGGCCTGGTGCAGTCCGCCTGTGGGCGCACCTTGCCCACCCCCGCGGCCTCACCCCGCCGCCTGGTTTGGGCAGCCCTGACCACAGCGGGCCTCTCTTTTGTCTGCAGCACTCTTCCACCCTGGGCGGCGTGTTTGGGGACTCATTCTATGAGCAGCAGATGGCGGCCAGGCAGGCCAATGCTTTGTCCCACCAGGTGAGCGGGTGCCCACCGCAGACGCTCACCAGACCCCGCCCACTCCTCGGCCGGCTTCCCAGGCTGTGGTGGCCCCGGCCCTGGAGGGGGTGGCTTGGCCTGGCCTCGCCCCCCCACCGCGGTGTCTGCACCCTTCCCGAAAAGCGAGGCCACCCACAGAGGGGGAGGAAGGGCAGGCAGCGGACGCTGGCAGGGACGGGCAGTGGCTGTGACAGCGGTGCCCTGGTGTGGGCCGTGCACGTGGGTTTGCCGGGAGGTTGCACTGGCTTTGCGTGGACCCCGGGGTGGAGGGGGTGTGCGCATGGGAAGGGTGGACTGCTACCCGGAGCTGTTCACTCACTTCACCATCCATCCATCCATCCATCTCCACATGCTCGGACGGGGCCGTGTGCTGGCCAGCCCAGGCAGGTTCAGAGATGGGGAGATCCAAAGGCAGGGCGACTCATGCTTGGCAGCCCCCAGCATGGGTGTGCTGGGCGTCCCATGGGGCGGGAAGGCCAGGCGGCCACAGGCAGGCTGGCCAGCGTTGGGGGAGCTGGCTCACACCCCCGTGCTTCCTCTCCAGCTGGAGCAGTTCAACATGATGGAGAATGCCATCAGCTCCAGCAGCCTGTACAGCCCAGGTTCGACGCTCAACTACTCCCAGGCGGCCATGATGGGCCTGACGGGCAGCCACGGGAGCCTGCCGGACACGCAGCAGCTCGGCTACCCCAGCCACAGCAGCATCCCCAACATCATCCTCACAGGTGAGGCCGCCCGCCAGGGCGTCGTCCGGTGGGTCCTGACGTCAGTGTCCCCGTGGGAGCCCGGGGGGAGGTGGAGCCCCTGCCTCGGTGCAGACCCGCGGAGGCCAGAACCTCGCCCTTGACTCTGCTGGGCTTACGGGGTGCAGGCTGGGGGCGCACGTACTGAGGCCCGGACTCGGCCCCGTGGACGGGACGCAGAGCAGGGGCGGGATGGGGCTGCTCACTCATCCCGCCCTTCACCCTGTGCCCAAGCGCGTGCAGCCACACACATAGAAGAGCTCACACATACCGTGTTGGGCATCCCCAAGCAGCCTAAGCACACTGCCTGGACATGCGCACACACACACACACTGCCTGGGCACACACACGCGCACACAGTGCCTGGGCACACGCGTGCACATACGCACAGTTCCCGGGCAGACACGTACACACGCACAGTGCCTGGACACACACGTGTGCACACACAGTGCCCGGGCACACATGTGCACACACACACACACACAATGCCTTGGCACATGCGTGCACATACACACAGTGCCCGGGCACACACGTGCGCACACACAATGCCTGGGAATACGCGTGCACATACACACAGTGCCCGGCAAACGCGCGCACACACAGTGCCTGGGCACATGTGTGCACATACACATGCACAGTGTCCAGGCACACGCACACACACACCCAGTGCCCAGGCACACACACGGGCACACACACACAGTACTCAGGCACACGTGTACACATACGCACAGTGCCTGGGCACAAGCACACATACACACAGTGCCCGGGCACACACGCACGTGCACACACACACACACTGCCCAGGCACATGCACGCACATACACATGCACAGTGCCCGGGCACACGTGCACACACACACAGTGCCCGGGCACACGCGTGCACATACACATGCACAGTGCCCAGGCACATGCGCACACACACCCAGTGCCCGAGCACACACACAGGCACACACACACAGTGCCCAGGCACACACATGCACATACACA
>SJYV01035900.1:187374-208929 GCA_006410875.1 Neotragus pygmaeus
CTGAGGGAGCTGTGGTCAGAGGCCCCAGGGTACCTTTGGTGTGGGGTTGGGGCACTGAGGTGCCAGGTCAAGGGCACCTGGTGCTCTTGGGCGTGTTGCTTCAGGTGAGGGGTCTGTGGCCGCCTGAGCCTGCACCCCCGCCACACGACCTGAAGAGCTGGGCTGGGTGCGTCTCCTGCCCTGGGAGGCCTGCCTGGGGTGAGTGGGCCGCCTGGTTTGTCTCATCCCTGTTCCATCATCAGTGGACCCTGGGCCCCCGCCCCCGAGGGGCATGTCTCACAGTGGATGACAGGGCCCCTGGGATGTTCTCTCCTCAGTTTGGCCTGAGCCAGCTCTTCCTGGTTTCCTTCAGCTTTTGGGGGTCCTGGCTGGTGGAGCTCAGGCCCCTCTCGTAACCGTGGGTATGCCACAGGCGCCTGGCCACAGACAAGAATTCTCCCCCAGCAGAGGCGGGGTGACCTGCACCCCCAGTGCCTGGTGGGCACTGGGGTACCTCTGAAGGCACCAGAGGGCGGGCAAGACTCTTGTGACCCAGGCCTCAGTTCCCTCTTGTCATTAGGAGCTCAGGGCCATGGTAGCCGGGTCCTAGGCTCGTCCCAGGCGGGGTGGGAGGCAGGGGCTAGATGTCAGGAGCGGATTCCAGGCAGCTCTCCCCACCTTCTGCCCAACTGACCAGCACCCAGCACCCTATCCCCAGGAGCCAGACATGCGGGCTGCCCTCCTCTCACAGGGTTGTGGAATCTGGGGGCAGTCGATGCCCAGCCTGTCATTGCTGACCTCCTGCCAACTGGGGACAAGGGGACACAGCTGTGGCACTTGCCACCAGACTTCGGGAGGGAGGGCTTTGGCAGCTGAGGTCCACTGACCCTGCCACGCCCTCCATAGGAAACTGCCCTTCCCCTTCCAGGAGCTGGGCAGTACCACTGATATATGCAAACCCTCCAGTCCCGGCCCTGCCCCACCTGTGTCCCTTTCTCCAGGCTGGCTCTGCCCTCCCCAGCATGTACATTGTGCTATAGATGTCCCGTGGGCTGCACGTGTGGGTGCCCACGGCGGGCGGGGGCGGGCGCTCAGGGCGCACTCGGCCAGCCCCTGCCCATCCTTTCTGGCGTGGACGCTATCGTCTTTGTACCTTTGCATCCTTTGTAATGAAACGTAATAAAAATTCACTGTTTTCGTCTCTGCCTCCTCCCTTTTTTACCTCCCCTCTTCCTCCGCATCAAGGATGAGATGTGGGTTTCGCAGGTGCGCCAGGTGGGAGTTGCCCAGAGACATGAGCACAGACCCCCAGGCCTAGGCCCCTTACACACACTCCGCAGGACCCCAGGCCAGGTGCTCCAGGGGCGCGGAGGGGGCGAAGCAGCAGGCCTGGGGCCTGCAAGTTAAGGCCCGACACTCCTAGCCAGGCTGCGAGGGCCCCAGCCAGCCAGCGGGGAATCAGCGGCAGTCCCCACTGCCGCTGCCTGAGTTTGGGGTCTCTAGGCCAGCCTCCTCTCAGAGACTCGACCCGACCGACCGTCTCCCCAAAGCAGAGACCACAGCCAGCCCTCCGCCACACAGACACACTTTATTTTGTCTTCCCTGAGCCCCTTTCATTTCCCCCCAGGCCAACTGCCTCCTGGGGCCTGATGCCGATGACTTCCCATGGGGAGGGCAGCCGCGCGGGTGGCTGTCACCCAGTGGCGGGTCCCCAGCTCCATCCCTAGGCCTGCAGCAGCCTCTGGGCCTCATAGTCCTCGGGGATGGTGTCTGTGGAGAGAGGGTGAGCAGGTGAGGTGGGTGAGGCTGGGGGGTGCAGACTCCCCGCCTTCCCTGATGAGGGTCCTCTTACCGTTGCAGCGGTAGCGCAGGTTGGCCCAGATGATGTTCTCCTGGGAGAAGCAGAAGACCCCCAGACGACCGCCCCGCATGGTTGTATCCAGGACCACGTTGCTGTCCGCCACCAGCTCTGGGCCCTCATAGAATCGCACTCTGCGGGGCAGGAGGGCACTGTGCCTCGGGGTCCTAGGCCAGGCCCTCCCCTCTCAGAGTGTCAGCACCCTGCCCAGGGAACCAGCTTCTCTTCTCTAGGAGAGGGGACTGTGTGTCTCCCTGCCTGGGCCACACTCAGGACAGAGGGAGCTCCTGATCTGAGCCTCAGTTCCCCTGTGTGACGATGGATGTGTAGGACGCGCATACAGTAGATGCTAAACATAGCGCCTGGACTTCCTGGCAGCGCAGAGTGGGGACTGGGAAGCAGGGAGTCAGGGAGACCCAACCTTCTGCTACGTATGTGTACAGTTCAGAACCCCCAGCCCTGGGTCCAGGCTGCCCAACCTGGCCCTGCCCTTCCTGAGTCCAGGCCCGCCCCTGTCCCGCCTCCCCTCTGGGCCCACCCACTGAGCCCCTGTCTGCCAGACCTGAACCTTCCCCATGTCCTCGGAGGGGTATCATACCCCAAGGCCAAACAGTTATTTCTGCCTCTATTATTCCCATTTTACAGGTAAGGGGACCAAGGCCCCCCGAAGCAACCCCCTCCCACAGGAGCCAGGAATGAGCAGGGACTCTGGGCCCCTTGGCGGAGGGCGGGTTCCCACCTGATGTAGCCGACTTGGGGCCGGTGCTGCAGGAACCAGCGGTAGGATGTCTTGTCCTTCCAGCCCACGTTCCGGGGATCCTTCCACAGCAGCCGCACCTGTGACGCTGTGTCCCCCGTGTGCCACAGTGCGTTCCGAAGCTGCTCCCCGGGGCCTGTGGAGGACTTCACGGCCTACCACGTCCAGGAGGAGAGTGGGGTCAGGGACCATACAGCCACCAAGGCCCCCAGACGGGCAAGGGGCTTTGAGTCATAGAGGAGTAGTGGGGGTCCCTGGTGTGCCTGGATGGGAGACCCCCAAGGAAGCCTTCGGGGCCACATGGAGGTTTACAGGTAGGTTATAGGGGGTAGCAGTGGTCGGCAGGATAAACTAGTCTAGAGGACTGAGGGAATTTTAGGGTTTCAGTGAAATACTGGGGTCCGGGTGGCGCTAGTGGTAAAGGACCCGCCTGCAATGGAGGAGATGCAAGAGATGGGGGTTCCATCCCTGGGTCTGGAAGATCACCTGGAGGAGGGCATGGCACCCCACTCCAGTATTCTTGCCTGGAGAATCCTATGGACAGAGGAGACTGGCAGGCTACAGTCCGCGGGGTTGCAAAGAGTTGGACACAACTGAGCACATCTATTCTATTCTAGGGGGCCTGCAGGAGGATTTGGAACCTGAGAGAAAGCCTGGGGCTCTGGGAGGGTGTTTGGATGCCCACAGGAAGACTAGGAGATCCTGGGGGCATGTTTGAGGACCTGTGGGAGGAACTGGGAGGATTTCGGCAGAAAGCCTTCAAGGTCCTTAGGATAATGCCGGGGGCTGTAAGGCTTGTGGGTCTGTGGAAGGGCGGGGGGCCTCAGAGAAGGCGCTGAAAGCAAGCGCTCAGGAAGGGCCCAGCACCTTGAGCTGGATGCCGGGCTCTGCCACCGCGCGGAAGGGGTTCGCCTGCCAGTACGTCTGCTCCATCTGCTTCCACATGACCACATAGAAGCTGGAGCTGTCCTGGTAGCCGAAGATGAAGCCGGCGTAGTCGTCATCTGTGACAGTGTTCACGTGGAACGTGCCTTCGAAATCCACGCCATTGAAGGCCGTGTAACCTGGGGAGAAGAAGGCACGCTAGCCCCCGTCCTACCGGGATCCGGATCCGTCCCCGAACCCTGCCCCTTCGGAGTACGGAACGCCCAAGCCGAGTCCACCACCTAACCTGGCTCCGCCTTCCCCGAGTCCAGGCCCGCCCCTGTCCCGCCTCTCCTCCGGCCCCGCCCCCCGAGCGGCTCCCTGCACGGCCTGGCCGCCCCGCGTCTCACCCACAGCCAGGCCTGGGTCGCTGTTCATCGTCTGCACGATCTCCATACCCTGGTGAGGTTCAAAGGACGAAGGGCGTCNCCCCCTCACGCGGTTCCCCTCTCCGCCCCAGGCACAGCCGGCCGGCGTCTTCGAGCTGCAGATCCTCTCTTTCGGGCCGGGACCAGGTCCGGGCGCCCCGCGGTCCCCCTGCAAGGCCGGGGGCTCCTGCCGTCTCTTCTTCAGGGTCTGCCTGAAGCCAGGGCTCTCCGAGGAGACCGCGGAGGCTCCTTGCACCCTAGGCGCGGCGCTAAGTGCGCGCGGACCGGTCTACACTGCGCAAGCCGGGGCGCCAGCGCCGGAACTGCGGCTGCCGGAAGGCCTCCTGCGCGTGCCTTTCCGGGACGCCTGGCCGGTGAGACCCAGCCCCGGGGCATTCCCGTGTGGGGGCCTCACCAGAACCTCGGCTGCCATCTGCCCTCCAACTTCCAACACCCTGCCCTCCTGGGACTCCAAATTCCCAGTACCGCTATCTCGAATTCCGCATTCTCACACGCAGAAACCCTACCCATGCGTGCATGCTCAGTAGCTAAGTCGTGTTCGACTCTTTGCGACCCAATTTTTCTGACTCCAACTTGCCCTCTAGGGATACCAAATCCACCCTCCCCCAACCCACATCTGGAAACCCGAATTCCCAGAACCCTATGCCCACCTTCTGGAAATTCTCAATTCCCAGAACCCTCCCCGTGTTCCTTGGGGATCCCTAAACACTGGGATCCTAATTTTTATCCCCAAATTTCCTTGCACCTGGGGACCCTTCTACACTCTGTCTTGGGTACCCCCAACATCTTCTCACCTTACCTCACACCTTTCAGTCGGGGCCTGTATCCATGACTTTTTCACCTCCAAAATCCTATTTCCCATCCCACAACCCCCAAAGCATAGGGGCGAACACAGGTTTTTTAAAATTCTAGACCCTTGTCCTTTTAGGGAAGTGACTTTCTTTTTTCCAGCCTCAGCTCCCTCATCTGTAAAACAAACGGGGGACCTTCACGGTACATCACAGCGGTCCCTTTTGAGGGATTCAACTAGGTATCTTGAGCTCCCACATGGTGAGTGCTCAGCTGTTACTGTTCAATCACTCAGTCGTGTCCGCCTCTTTGCAACCCCATGGACTGCAGCACACCAAACGTCCCTGTCCTTCACCATCTCCCAGAGTTTGCTCACATTCATGTCTGTTGAGTTGATGCCATCCAACCATCTCATCCTCGGTCATCCCCTTCTCCTCCTGCCTTCAATCTTTCCCAGCATCAGGATCTCTTCCAATGAGTCAGCTCTTCACATCAGGTGGCCAAAGTATTGGAACTTCNATGCCATCCAACCATCTCATCCTCGGTCATCCCCTTCTCCTCCTGCCTTCAATCTTTCCCAGCATCAGGATCTCTTCCAATGAGTCAGCTCTTCACATCAGGTGGCCAAAGTATTGGAACTTCAGCATCAGTCCTTCCAATGCTCAATAAAGACAGCCGAAACAGTCATTCCTTCTCTGGGCCAGTCCCTGTGGGAATAGTCCTGTCCATGTCTGGCATCCAGCATGGTCATTATTCTTTACTCCTAAAGTCTGGCCTTGACCAGTACCTGTCCTGATCACTGTCTTCATTCTTTTCTCCCACCTTCTTCCACCCAACCAGGGCACCTTCTCTCTCATCATCGAAACCTGGAGAGAGGAGTTAAGTGGACAGATTGGAGGTGAGTGTATTCAGTTCTGGGTCTTTGCTGCAGAGTGTGGGGGCTCCAGGGAGTTGGGGCATGATGTGGTCAAGGAGAGTGACATTGGGCTGTCCATAGGGTGGGGTGTTCACAGAACTGCTGCCCCCATGCTGTCGTCACAGTTCTGGAGTGTGGTGTGGGGACGGAGGGACTCTTGGTGTGTCAATACAGAAATGTCCTGACATCAGACAGAGTGGGTTGGGGGCCAGGAGAAGCTCTCTTACTCTCTTGGAATTGAGTCAGTGGACCAGGATGTAATATTTAACAGTCCTGCTCTGTCACCATCTGATTTTGAGAACCCAGGGTCCAATATGAGTTACTTTCTTGTTCTTGTATGCCAAACTCTGTCACCTTGTNTCTCTTGGAATTGAGTCAGTGGACCAGGATATAATATTTAACAGTCCTGCTCTGTCACCATCTGATTTTGAGAACCCAGGGTCCAATATGAGTTACTTTCTTGTTCTTGTATGCCAAACTCTGTCACCTTGTCTACATAGAGGGCCCCAGGAGCCCTTTGGGACATTGCAGTTTCACCAGAGAGGTTTCAGGGAGGGACAATGGATGATCTTAACCTTAATTGGAGGGGAACTTTGGTGCTATAAAAGACCCACTGTGGGGGGTCTGTCACCATTTTCATATAAGAAGATCCTGAGGCACAATTTGGAGGTGTTTTGATCTCACTTCAAAGACTGTCATTATCCCTTTGCCATAAAGGGGTATCATACGTCCCAGGGTGGTTAAGAGGTCTCTGCACTACTTTAATATGCAAAGATCCTAGGGCAAAATACAGGGGCATTTCAGCTTCGGGAGCACAGTTATCATGATGGTCATCAGGATCGCATCATCAAAGATCCCCAGGGCTCACTGGCGGTGTTTGCAGCCTTGCTAAGTAACTGTCATCCTCAGAACTCAAAAGGCGTGTTTTGACCTCCTTGAGATAGGCAGGGAGAGTGCAAGCCTGCGCCCTCTGTCTCCAACCCGAGACACCCATCCGGACCGCATCCCATCTCGGACCGCATCCCAGCACATCTCCCTTCTTCCCGTAGGTGCCGGCTGGAGCCTGCTGGCGCGCGTGGCCGGCCGGCGTCTTCTCGCAGCTGGGGGCCCGTGGACCCGGGACGTGCAGCGCGCAGGCGCCTGGGAGCTGCGCTTCTCCTACCGTGCGCGCTGCCAGCCGCCGGCCGTCGGGGCTGCGTGCGCGCGCCTCTGCCGCTCGCGTGGCGCCCCCTTGCGATGTGACACGGAACTGCGTCCCTGCGCGCCTGTTGAGGACGAGTGCGAGGCACTGCGTGAGTCCTGCGTTCAACCCCACCCCATCCCGTCGCGGCCCCCAGGCCCCTTTCACAACCTGGTTACCCTCTTCAGGGAACTGGAGACCCGAGAACCCCTCCCCAGTTCCACTCAGGGTCTTCAGCCCGCTCCCGGGATCCAGCTACCACCTTCAGGAAAAGCCCTGCCTGGACTCCAGACCCGTTCCCTCTTCCCAGCACTCTTCTCTCCCAGTTGGAATCCCACACCCATTTCCCATCTTGTACCCCCAGTTCATCCCCTAATCCATACTCACACCCTTTTCCCGATGCTCGGACCCCAAAGCTTTTCTAATTCTGGGGCTTTCCTGCTCCTACTCAGGAACTTGGGAATCTCCTCCCATTCCCCGCCGCTCCGTGCGATTGCACTCCAGACCCCACTGTGTTCTAAGGCTTGGGATCCCCACCTACCTGGATACCTCAGTGTCTGAGCCCCTAGAACTCCCAGGCTTACCATATCCTCCCAGACCCGCCCTAATCCAAGGCCTTCCCATTTCCCCTGAAAGGCCGGGGTCCCTTCTCAATCTTTCTTCCTTTTCCTCTCTCCAGGCTCAGACCTGGGAGCCCCCACTCCATTCTCCTTCCAAGAGCACAGACTCTGGAACTCATTGATGTGGGTTTTAAATCCTCCCTCTACTGCTTCCTTGCTGGGTGAATCAACCCGCCTCCTGGGGCCCCAGTTTCCCTGTCTGTAAACTGGGGGTCTCAATACCAGGTAGCCTAGTGGGTTGTCAGTCACAAAGATCAAACGAGGGATGCAGGGAAAGTGCTCAGAATGGTCTCTGATTTCCTATCCTCCTGGCTCTGCCCTTCATCAATATTCCTCTTCCTTCTGCCTCTCCTTCCCCCCACAGCGGTGTGTCGAGCAGGCTGCAGCCCAGAGCATGGCTTCTGTGAGCAGCCCGATGAGTGTCGATGCCTGGAGGGCTGGACTGGGCCCCTCTGCACGATCCCTGTCTCTAGCAGCAGCTGCCTCAGCTCCAGGGGCCCATCGTCTGCCACCACTGGATGCCTCGTGCCTGGGCCTGGGCCCTGTGATGGGAACCCGTGTGCCAATGGGGGCAGCTGTAGTGTCAGTATCAACCCTCCCACCTCACTCTGGATCATACTTTACTCGGGGAGTCCCCTATCTGGAGCTCCATGCTGCAGCGGCCTCAGGGAGGCTAGCTATCAGGGAGGGCTTCCTGGAGGTCTCCAGCCTGCATCTGGGGCCCTGAAGTAGGATGAGGTGATGGGGGTTGGAGAGAGCAGACCCAGTGGGTGGCACCTAAAGGTGTGGATTTCGGAATGCTGAGAGATCCTGTGGGGTAGAGAACAACTCAGGGCTCCGGGAAGGGTGGCGGGACCAGGTGGGTTGAGGATTCGGGATGGGCGAGCATCAGAGACTTCCTGGAGATGGGCCGGGGCTGGGCTTCTGAAGTCCAGCTGGGTGGATGAGGGGTGACTGGAGAAGCTAGACCAGATGAGTGGCCGAGGGGAAGCAGAGGTGGTGGTGGGGCTGAGCCTGCGATGAAGCAGAGCTCAGTGAGGGGGCCAGTGACAAGCACTCAGCGTTCAAGTTAGAGGGAGGGTGTGAGAGGTGGAGACCCACGGAAGGCTTCACGGAGGAGGCGGGCTTAGAGCTAGGATCTGGAATTAGGCCAGGGCCATGCAGGCAGCACCAGGGAGGGCAGACAGGGCGGGCAGCATTTGATCGGCAAAGGTACAGAGGTGGGAATGGAATCTCTCTGGGCCTCCAGAGCGTTCCCTCTGTGGGGCTGGGTGGGCAGACCCAGAAACACGGAACAGAGGGGTTGTCTTGGCCCAGGGACTTCCCCAGGAGGCCTCTGTGACCTGGGAGGTGGGACCGGACAGGGAGCAGCCCCCCAGTGGCCCAGAGT
This sequence comes from Neotragus pygmaeus, assembly GCA_006410875.1. Taxonomy (NCBI): domain Eukaryota; kingdom Metazoa; phylum Chordata; class Mammalia; order Artiodactyla; family Bovidae; genus Neotragus; species Neotragus pygmaeus. The sequence continues at coordinate 196,177 of SJYV01035900.1, forward strand.
GAGGAGAGGGATAGGGTTTCACTCCAAGGGAATGCTGATCCCAAGTCTTCTTGCCTGTGCCCAGGAAACCCTGGGGTCCTTCAAATGCACCTGTCCCCGAGGGTTCTACGGGTTGCGGTGTGAGGTGAGCGGGGTGACATGTGCGGATGGACCTTGTTTCAACGGTGGCTTGTGTGTGGGGGGCGCAGACCCCGACTCTGCCTACATCTGCCACTGCCCGCCCGGTTTCCAAGGCTCCAATTGTGAGAAGCGGGTGGACCGGTGCAGCCTGCAGCCATGCCGCAATGGTGAGGTCGGGAGAACAGAGTGGTGAGGGATGAAGGTGGGGGACCCTGCATGGTCAGTGGGCAAGAAAAGGGCATGGCTCACACTGTCGCGAGGCTGGGGAAGGGGATCCTGACTCTGCCCTGAGGCCTGAAGAAGTGATCCTCCCCCCAGCTGCCCAGCCTCGGTTTGTTCTGTGAACTGGATGAGATGCTATTCCTATCTCAGAAATCTTTGTTGACCATCCACTGTGTGCCAGGCCCTGTTCTGGGAATGCAGTAGGAAATGAGATGAAAACTCCTACCATCATAGAGGAACTTCCCAGGTGGCGCTAGTGGTAAAGAACCCACCTGTCAATGCAGGTAGAAATGACGCAGGTTTGATCCCTGGGGTTCAAACTAGGTTTGAATCTCCTGGAGGAGGGCACGGCAACCCACTCCAGTATTCTTGCCTGGAGAATCCCATGGACAAAGGAGCCTGGCAGGCTGCAGTCCATAGGGTCACACATAACTGAAACGACTTTGCATGCACACAGACACACAAAGGTTAGATGGTGATAAAAACCCAAGAAGAAAAATAAAGCCGGGGGCGGGGGGTGGAGAGTAGTGTGTATGGGTGGCAGATTGACATGTCAGCTAGAATGGGTAGGGAAGGCCATGCTGGAGGTCGGGAGGGAGTCATGTGGGAGTCTGAGGGAAGAGTATATTCCAGGAGGAGGGATGAGCACGTGCAAAGACCCTGAGGCAGGAATGTGCTGAGGATGGTGGGGAAGCGAGTGTGGTTGGAGCAGAGTGAGTGAGGGGCGGGTGGTGAGAGATGAGGTCAGGGAGGTGACAGGGACAGAGCCTGTAGGGCTTCATGGGTTACGGAGAGGATTTTGGTGTTACCCTGAGGGAGACGGAGCCTCAGGAGGGTACTGAACAGTGGAGAGACCTGATTTGATATAGGTATTACAACATTAAAGATCAGGAATGTGAAGGGCTGAGTGAGCTCTTATAATACTTGTCGTTTAGCCGCCAAATCGTGTGGGACTTTGTGACCCCATGGTCTGTAGCCCACTAGGCTCCTCTGTCCGTGGGATTCCCCAGGCAAGAATACTGGAGTGGGTTGCCATTTCCTTCTCGAGAGGATCTTCCCGAACGGAGCCACCAGGGAAGCCTATTAGAAGCCCACTGCTCTCCAAAACACTCACCGAGTGTGTTTACTGGGCTGAGTGGTACTGGGGACACAGTGATCAGGACAGCTCCGGGCTCTGTCCTCAGAGGGGTATCATTCCTGATCTGTCCTTCCAGAGGGAAAGACAGAGTCGTCCTCAGACAGAGCCAACAGTGGCTAAGGGAGCGCAGGGCTGGGATGGAGGAAGAATCAGGGATGGCCTCCTGGAGGAGGGGGCGCCTGAGTACGTCTGAGAAGAGAGCAAGGGAAAAGAATGGGAGAAAAGGAGGAAGAGAAAGGGGAGGAGGAGGCATGGGCAAAGGCAAGGTGGTTCAGACCCGTCGTTCTGAAACTGTTAACTGTTTCAGTACGGTTAAAGCCGAGACAAAAAGAGACAAGAAACAGAACCAAAGAGGTGTGAGGCTCGGTCAATCCAAGACCACTCGGGGGGAAAGGAGGCGGGCTGGCTTTCCAGGCAAACTCCCAGAGCCCTTGAATTAAACGAGATAGAGGGGGCCAAGAGAAGAGGTGAGGGCGGGGATTTCCGAGCTGAGAAAAAGAAGCGCGGGTGGGTTGGGGGAGCCGCTACCCTGACGCTCCCTTCCCCACAGGCGGACTCTGCTTGGATCTGGGCCACGCCCTCCGTTGCCGCTGCCGCGCCGGCTTCGCGGGGCCGCGCTGCGAGCACGACCTGGAAGACTGCACCGGCCACACGTGCGCCAACGGCGGCACTTGCCTGGAGGGAGGCGGCGCGCGCCGCTGCTCCTGCGCGCTGGGCTTCGGCGGCCGCGACTGTCGGGAGCGCGCCGACCCGTGTGCCGCGCGCCCCTGCGCCCACGGCGGCCGCTGCTACGCGCACTTCTCCGGCCTCGTCTGCGCCTGCGCGCCGGGCTACATGGGCGCGCGGTGCGAGTTCCCGGTTCACCGCGACGGCGCGGGCGCATTGCCGGCGGCCCAGCCTGGCCTGAGACCGGGGGACCCACAGCGCTTCCTTTTGCCGCCGGCTTTAGGACTGCTGGTGGCAGCGGGCTTGGCCGGCGCTGCGCTCTTGCTGGTCCACGTGCGACGCCGTGGCCCTAGCCGGGATACTGGGCCTCGCTTGTTGGCCGGGACCCCGGAGCCATCGGTCCACGCGCTCCCTGATGCACTCAACAACATGAGGACGCAGGAAGGTCCCGGGGACTGCCCGAGGTGAGGGGCTCGATCGCAGACGTAAGCCTTGAGCTCCTTGGCTGCTTTCATCAATCTCTGTGGTGCAATTGGCCCGAGTCCTTGATGGACCTTCCTGATTGGTCCGTTTTTCTCCAGCCTTTTTCTGGTTGGGTCGTTTCGCAAGTCCCTTGGTTGGCTTTGGGGTCCTCTGTGTGGCGGGTGGGAAAACAGGATATGAGAATTTAAAGGGTCTAGATCGTACTTTTCTCCCCCGTAGCCCATCCTCAGACTGGAGTCACCCTGAAGATGGAGACGCTCGTTCGATTTACGTCATATCTGCTCCTTCCATCTATGCTCGGGAGGTAGTTAACCCACCTCTCCCGCCTCTGCGCACTTTGGGCGTAATGGACAGAGGCAGCCCCAGCTTTAGCTGTAGATTCCCTTTCTCTGTAAAATGGGGGTGGGGTGGGGGTGGGTAGAGTCTCTGGAAGATTCTAAAGGCCACTTCTCAGTTTTCACTTGATTTAGTTCTGTTTGCGTCCCTTTTAACTGTCCTTTTGAGCTCCGTGGCATTTTCTTTTTAGATGACCTTTGGGCCTCAAGAGGTGGGGAGCTTCAGGCTTGAGCTTCTCCACTGATTTCCAGTCACTGGAGAGAGGGAGGAGAGGCAGAGGGCAGCCCCCCCTTCCCCTTATTTTCGCCCTACCCATTGGCTTGGGGGATCTTAATTCCGGTTTAGGGATGGAACCCAGGTCTCCGGCATTGAAAGCCTGGATTCTTAACCACTGGACCGCCAGGGAAGTCCCAGAGGCAACCCCTTCTAATGCTTCCTACTTACTCTGTTTCTAGGCTTGACCTGGCCCTTCTCCATCAGCACGTGGAAACAGAACCTGAATGTTTTTGTGTTCTCTGCTTCAGACACTTAGGAGTTCAAGCTGGAAAGGGTGACGGGGAGAATTTTGCCATTGGAAGTTGTACATAGTGGTTATTTATATCTTGTCTCTCTTTCTCTCCCTATCCCTCCAGACACATCTATAAAAGCTCTTAGTTTGATCAGCTTTGACTCATCAAGTTGAGTGCTTTGTATGTGGTGTTGGGGCTGAGGGAAGAGATTTTTGTCTCCTGAGAAGAATAATAGACAAGACTCTGTTGCAGAGGGTTGGAAATAACTCAAAGTTGTTTAAATAAACAAGAGAATTTATTAGTTCATAAAATTGAAAATCCCATGGCAGGTGTCGCTTCAGCAAGACTGAGTTCAGAAGCTCAGTGTTTTTCTCCAGTTATCTCTGGGAGGACTTCATATGTAGGATGGATGGGCTTTCACTGCCCCTGGCTTGTCACATGGCCTTACTTGAAATAGTGGCCAGACAAGTATGACTTATTTTGATTGGCCAGGCTTGGCCATTTGTCTGGTGTGTGGCGGGGATTAAGGTTAGCCTGTTCAAATCACATGGAATATGTGGGCAAAAGAGTGTCCCTTTCTCTATTAAAAGTCAGGGTTTGTTATTAATACTAGATGTAAGTACTGCACGTGGCAGGCAAACAAACAGAACCAGTTGGTGAGAACAGAAAGAACCTATTCTGCAGAGGAATGGGAGGCTCAGAGAGTGGGGTGATTGTTGCTGCTCCTTCCTAATGAGATGGAGCAGATCTAAGATCTAGTAGAGAGGGGGATATCTTCCTAAATTTGAGGACTATCCTAAAACAGCGCATCATACATCTAATACTGTTTCGACCACAGAAGCTATAAAAAGTCTGCGTCAGGACTTCTCTGGCCGTCCAGTAATTAAGACCTCACACTTTTCTGTGTGGTATGGTGCAGCCAACTAAATAAATAAGTGAATTTTTAAAAAAGCCCACATCAGCCAGATTTCTGCCAGTCCTCCTTCCCCATATTTTCTAATGGCTGGGACAGTGCCCAGATACCTTTGGAAATGAGCAAAATCATAGGGGTGAAAGATGAGAGAATAGTGAGAAAAGTAACAACATACGAAGGAGTCCTTCTATGAAGGACATCAGCCAAGGGATCCACATATTCTTAAAAAAAATTTTTTTTTGTTGAAGTATAGTTGAAGTATAGTTAATTTAGTCGGCAGGTATCATGTTAGATACATACCTATATGTACAAACTCCTCTTTCACATTTCACCATATTGAATTTCTGTGTTATGAGGATAATCTGTACCATTAAGGAATATGGACATTAGGGACTTCCCTGGTGATCCAGTGTTTAAGACTCCATGCATCCAATGCATGAGGGTCAGGTTTGATTCCTGGTGGGGAGCTAGGATCCCACATTCCACATGAAACAGCCAAAAAGTAAAAATTAAAAAAAAAAAAGGCTGGGGGGGGCGGAATATGGACATGGAAGCAAAAGCCTATCATCAAATAATATTTAAATTGAGATTAAAGACAGACATCAACACTAGTCCCCTTATTCCTTCAAAGACAAATTGCTTTTCAGAGCCCAAGTCTTTGCTGCCTTGAACAAATTATGCCATCTGCCCAGAGTGCAGAACTCAGTTTAAAAGCAAAGATGGAAAAATAACGTTACCCTCCTCGTGTGGTTTTGATCAACAACTGCGTAAAATCTGAAAGCAGGCAGCTGAATCCCATGTGCTCTCTCTTTGATGTAGTTCCTTGTATTAAGGATGCCTTACCTGTCTCAGAATCTTGGCACCGTTGCTGTACACATCTCTGAGTCATCACAGGAACAGTACTGGCTGGATTATCAAAGAGCGATGGCCAGAGTTCTGATTCACCACCATAAGGGAAGAGTTCCACACCCAAGTCAGCAGGCCCTTTAGAACACGGGATTTGTTCCATGGCTGTTCCTCACAGGCTGCTGTAGGCTCAGCCTAAGCTAGCAGCTTCTGGGGCAGGGAAGCCCATCTCGGATGATCAGTGCTTGCAGGGGAGATAAAGTTATTCTGGCACAAATCCTTCACTTTAAAGGTGAAAGGAGGGAGAGCGCCAGAGGACTCAGGTGTAAGGTATTCCACACCAAGGAGAAACTGGACCTTTTTTTCTCTTTTGGCAGAGCTTTAAATCTTTCAGGTGTACACTTATTGCATTTAGCACAATGGTAATAGTAAATAAAGTAACCTAAATGACCACTCCAAAAAAAAGCAAAAACAAAGACAATTCCCCACCACCTCACCTAGCCAGAGACTTCCCTGGTGGCCCAGTGGTTAAGAATCTGCCTTGGAATACAGGAGTTCAATCCCTAGTGGGAACTAAGATCCAGCATGCCTCAGGGCAACTAAAGCCTGTGCACCGCAAGCTTACTGAGCCTGTGTGTCACAACTAGAGTTCATGGGCCACAAGGAAATATCCAGCATGCCGCAACTAAGAGCCGATGCAGCCCAAACAAACAAAACCCAAAGCTTGCAAACACACAGAAATCCGACTGCTTTGGTTCAGATCTTGGTTCTGCCACTTATTCAAACAAGTCACTTTCCCTCTCTCTTCTGTAAAATGAGACTAGTAATAGAATCTGCTTCAGAAGTTTGTGAGTAGTGAGTTAATAACTACAAGCATTTTATAACAGAGACTGGCATATGATCGCTGCTCAGTAAATGTTAGTTGTCAATATTATGCTATAAGAGGAAAGCCTATTTCAAGTTCATTTCACAGAGGATCAAACTAAAGCCCAAAGATGTGGAAGAGGCGTACCCTGTGTGATGTGGAAGAGCATCACACAGAAAGTTCAGTCTTTTTCGATCCTCCTGGTTTTGGGAACCCAGGCCCAAAAATTAGCACAGGAAGGACTCTCAGAGGTCAAGAAGCACTGTAGGCTTCTGCTTGAAACCCTTGCATGAATCTGAATACGGTCTGTACCTGACCTAATAGTATTGGACTAGTTGGTTTTGATAATATACTATGATTACTTAAGATGTTATTATTGAGGAAAGCTGAGTGAAAGTTACACTGGGATTCTCTGTACTATTTTCCCAACTTTTGCCAAGTGTTAACAACTGTTGCAGGGGCTTCCCTGGTGGCTCAGAGGTAAGGAATCCACCACTTGCCAATGCAGGAGACACGAGTTCGATCCCTGGTCTGGGAAGATCCTACGTGCCATGGAACAACTAAACCCGTGTGCCACAACTTCTGAGCCCAAGCTCTAGAGCCAGGGAACTGCAATTATTGAAGCCTCTGCACATCCTAGAGCCCAGTGCTCCTTAACAAGAGAAGTCACTGCAGTGAGAAGCCTGAGCACCACAAGTAGAGAATAGTCCCTGTTCACTGCAACTAGAGAAAAGCCTGAGCAACAACAAAGACCCAGCACAGTCAAAAATCAATGAATGAAGTCGCTCAGTCATGTCCGACTCTTTGCNCCACCTCCTCCCTCTCACCCACTCCCAGCCCCAGCCCGCTCACCAGGCCTTGCAACAATTTCTGTTCTGTTTCCTCCACAGAACAGACCAAAGGAGCCAGTGCCAGCAGCTAAGGAGTCAGCCGCGCATCCTGAGAACTGCATCGAGGCTCAGGGATGGGTGGATGGCTTCCTCCCGAGGTACCCAGCTTGGAGGCTTGTTCTGAGAGCCCTATGGAGTTCACAGCCACCTCCCCTGATGCTGAAAACATGCCTTATCTGTAGCACAAACCACCTCGAGCCAGAGACAGAATAAGCCAAGCCTGAGAAGGAGGCTGAGAAGCAGCACAGGTGAGAACCTTGTGACTGCAGCTCTCTCTCAGGCCCCCTTCTCATCCAACCAAACATTTAAACCTTCTGCCATCTTATGCTAGCACATGAAACATTTTCCTGCAGATACGAGCTTGCCTAAACAGTCTGCCAGGTAATGACCACTATGACCATCCTCGGGGCCTAGGTCCAAGGACACCTCTCCTTTGAAGCCTACCCTGATACCCACTGCAAGGTGGGTANTATGCTAGCACATGAAACATTTTCCTGCAGATACGAGCTTGCCTAAACAGTCTGCCAGGTAATGACCACTATGACCATCCTCGGGGCCTAGGTCCAAGGACACCTCTCCTTTGAAGCCTACCCTGATACCCACTGCAAGGTGGGTATGATCGCTGCCTCTGAGCCCCACGGCTGGGCTTGCACGTGTGTACTTTGCTCCTGAGGCATCTGTGTACGTCTCTGCGTCCCCCTCAGGAATCCCCTCTCCTGTGCCCCAGCCCAGGGCCAACAGCACAGTAATTGCTCCTTAAATGAGAGCCGGATCAACTACACACTAGAAATAGTAATGGACTTGGTATTAAAAACCTGAATTTGATCCTGGCTCCCCAGAAAGGGGACTATATCCCATAGACCCAGAGAAATGTAGCCTCCTCATCTGAAAAATGGACTCATTGGTCTCATTCCTGCCATCTACAGCATCACTGTTAGGAGCTCAAGTGAGAAATTAGATGTTAAAGAGTTACGTTATTTGTATAACACAGCACACAGGTTAACTGACGTTATAATCGCTGTGCTTGTACTAGCTGTATTCCCGCTAAGTAAGTAAGTGAAGTCGCTCAGTCGTGACTAACTCTTTGTGACCCCGTGGACTGTAGCCTACCAGGCATCTCCGTCCATGGGATTCTCCAGGCAAGAATACTGGAGTGGGTTACCATTTCCTTCTCCAGGGGATCTTCCCAACCCAGGGATCGAACCCGGATCTCCTGCATTGGAGGCAGACACTTTAACCTCTGAGCCACCAGGGAAGATACTCCTAGGTTTATTACTATTAATAATGGATACTGGAAGGAGGACTCTTCTGAAGAAGTTAATTTCAATTACTCAATAATCTTCTCTAAAAGGAATTAATTGCATTTATTCTTCTCTTGAGGTCAATTTGAGCACAGAGTAGAGTAGGAGTAGGAGCTCTTTCAGTTGGAAAAATGAGGTGTGTGAGCCAAGCTCTCCCCACTCATGCACCCCAAAAGTCTTGACCTACTGGTCTGATCTGTGTGCTCTCATAACCTCAAGAGTCCCTGATCTTGCCAAGTGAGCAGAGACCAACTTCCTGGGATCTCACATGGTATGCACAAAAGTTTAAAAGCTGAGTGTACCGTGAAAAGACATAGAGAAAACTAAAATGCATAATACCAAATGAAAGAAGCCAATCTGAAAAGGCTGCATGTGCTTATGACCCCAACATAAAGACATTCTGGAAAAAGCAAAACTATGGAGACAGTAAAAAGATCAGTGGTTGCCAAGGCTTAAGGGGGAGGGATGAACAGGCAGAGCCCAGAGGACTTTTAGAGCAGTGAAATCACCACGCATGATATCAAAATGATAGATACATGTCATTATACGTGTGTCCAGATCCATAGACAGAACTGTAATGTAGTCTGTCGACCCCAGGTGATTATGCTGTGGGCTTCCCAGGTGATTATGTCAACGTAGGTTTATCCATTGTAACAAATGGACCACTCTGGGTGTGATGCTGATGAGGGGGGAGGCTGTGTTTGTGTGGGGATGGGGGATATATGGAAAAATTCCACACATTTCAATTTTTCTGGGAACCTAAAACCTCTCTTTAAAAAAAAAAAAAAAAAAAACTTTTAAAAAAGAAAAAAAGGAGTATGTGCCTCATTAAAAAAAAGCTAATATTTGCTTCTTTGGGTATCCTGAATGGTGGCCTAGCTGTTTGGCTTTTCATAAGATTTAGGGCCAATTTCAGGNTATGTTAGAGTATGCTCAGCGTATGTCAACTATAGTTTTTTTTTTTTCAAATAACTTTTTTTTTTTAAACTTGTAAAGCTGTGCTGTGGCAGTATGTGACAATAATAGCATGTGTCTTTTCACCTTAATGGAGTTAATGAAAATAATACATTAAAAATTCAGTTATTAGTCCCACTAGCCACATTTCAGATGTTCACAGCCGCAGCTGTATTGGACAGTGCAGATACAGAACATGGACTCAATAACTGCAGAAAGTCCTATTGCTAACTTTGTCTTAATGTTTTAAAGCATAGACACAACCATTTATTTTCCACCAATATTGGATTTTTAAAACCACTCACTATGTAGATATTTGTAAGTTGCTACTGATTTAATACTTTGCCTATTGTATATCTACTTTACAATTATTTCCAACTTTATTGAAGTGTAAGTGATGCATAAGAAACAGTACACGTTTAAAGCACACAAGTTGTTGCCTTTTGATATACTCATCATAAGTATACCATAAATCCCAGCGAAGATTCTCACTGGCATGGATTAGGTTACACGTCCATCTCTGAATGAATCACTCAGGGCCAAGGGAATGTCACTACACTGCTATCATTGGCAGTGCTATCATTGGCCCGTCTTGAGTCACGTGTCTTTAACCTCACTGGATTTCATTTTAGTCAAATATTTCCTGAGTACCTATGAGGTATGGTTCTAGGTCCTGGGGATGATACAGTGGTGAACCAAATAGACACAAACCCTTGGCCTAGTGGAGCTGACAGTTAATGGAAGACAGTGAACAAGACCCTAGGTGAAGAGAAGGCATTTCATTACTTTTTATTTCTGTTTTTGGCCGCACAGTTCAGCATGTGCAATATCAGTTCCTCCGTGCTGTGCTGAGTCGCTCAGTCATGTCTGACTCTTTGCGACCCCCATGGACTATAGCCCCCCAGGCTCCTCTCTCTATGGGGATTCTCCAGGCAAGAATACTGGAGTGGGTTGCCATGCCCTCCTCTCTTAGTTCCTCTATCAGGGACCAAAACTGTGCCCTCTGCAGTGGGAGCGAGGGGTCTTAACCACTGGACTTTTAGGGAAGTCCCTAGAAGGCACTTTAGGAGATAAGTGATGAAAAGAAAAATAAAGTAGGGAAAGGGCTCTGGAGGCTGCTGGGGACTTTTTGCAATTCTAAGTTGAGTGGTCAGAGGCAATCTCATTGGGAAGGTGATATTTAAACACTTGGAGGATGTAAGGGACTGAAGCATGTGGATATCTAGGGGAAAGTATTCTGGGCAGAAGAAAGTGCATGGGCCCTGTGGTAGGAGCGTGTGTGGTGTGTTTCAAAAATGTCAAGGAGACTCTGGCAGGCATTATAAGCCATGGAAATGGAAAATCTTAGAGGTGCCTGAACACAGCAAGCCCTACAAATGCTATTATTTATTTTTTAGAGTTATTTTTTTTCTTTCTGTTTCCCCATTTCAGGAGCCTCAGCAGGATGGTGAGAAGGGCTGAAATGATGTCAAATCAGGTCCTTTTCTGATGGCAGCTGGGACAGGGTCAGGGAGAGGTGAAGAGGGAAATACAGAGTCTGCCTCCTGTGTTTTCGTCTGATTGCTCCTGTCCTTACACTCACTTCTGATGTCTGGGGACGTTACCTGTGACCGTGCTCCCAGCATCTCCTGGGCCAGGTGGGCAGGGGCGGGGAGGCCAGCTTGGAACAGAAGGCTACTCCTGTTGCTCCCCACCTGGTGTAGCCTCAAGGTTCTCACACTGTCAAAGTCAATTTCTTCCTTTTGTGGGATCTTTATTTCCCGTGGCCTGGTTTGGAATTTGAAAACCTCCCATTTTGTTGGCACTTGTAGGGGTTGAGACAGAAATAGGAATGGTGACAAGCCTCAAAAGACATTCCAAACTTCCATACGTGTCGGTGTTCACTTTCTAAACCCATAAATCTTTGAATGTCAGTGCTGGGAGGGGTCTCAACTATCTGGGAGAAGACCATCCGTGCATTCAGTNGAGACAGAAATAGGAATGGTGACAAGCCTCAAAAGACATTCCAAACTTCCATACGTGTCGGTGTTCACTTTCTAAACCCATAAATCTTTGAATGTCAGTGCTGGGAGGGGTCTCAACTATCTGGGAGAAGACCATCCGTGCATTCAGTAGGCATTGATGAGCCCCCTGCTCACCATCTGGCTCCGTGGGGTCAATAGGCACATGCCAGTGCAAGGCGTGGGAGCCAGACCTTTACCGTGGAGCTGCTGTGTGACTTCCAACAGGGGGCATTACCTCTCTGATTCTCAATTTCTCCTGCAAAATGACCATCATACTGCTTAATTGTGAAATTTCCAAAGTTTTATACAGGATACATAGGTTTCAGTTAGAAGTAGATTTTTGAGGACTTTCCTGGTAGCTCAGCTGGTAAAGAATCCACCTGCCATGCAGGAGACCCCAGTTCGATAGCTGGGTCGGGAAGATCCCCTGGAAAAGGGACAGGCTACCCACTCCAGTATTCTTGGGCTTCCATTGTGGCTCGGAGGGTAAAGAATTCATCTGCAATGCAGGAGACCTAGGTTCAATCTCTGGGTTGGAAAGATCACCTGGAGGAAGGTGTGGCAACCCACTCCAGTACTCTTGCCTGGAGAATCCCATGGACAGAGGAACCTGGGGGACTACAGTCCATGGGGTCGCAGAGTCCGAAACGACTGAGCGACTGTGGTCCAGTGTTTAAGAATCTGCCTACCAATGCAGGGGACATGGGTTTGATCCCTGGTCTGGGAACTAAGATTCCACCTGCTGAGGGGCAACTAAGCCCATGAGCCACAACTGCTGAAGCCTGAGTGCCCGAGAGCCCTTGCTCTGCAACAAGAGAAGCTGCTGCAGTGACTGCACACCACTGGAGAAAGCCCACATGCAGCAACAATGACCCAGGGCAGCCGAAAGTAAATAAATAACAATTTTTAAATAGACATTGGTGAGGATGGCTCTTGCCTTCGAGTAACAGCAAGCTGGACCGTCAATGGCTCACAAAATATGTGCTCAGTCACTTCAATCGTGTCTGACTCTTTGTGACCCTATGGACTGTAGCCCGCCAGGTTCCTCTGGGATTCTAAAGGCAAGAACCCCTGAGTGGGTTGCTGTTTCCTACTTCAGGGGATCTTCCTGACCCAAGGATTGAACTCATGTCTCTTATGCCTCCTGCATTAGCAAGCAGGTTCTTTACCACTAGCGCCACCTCAGACAATAGAAGCAGCAAATGATTTTGATTTCAAACTGGTGGGAGAGGGCTGAGTTCAGCCAGCTGTCCAGCTCTGCCATGGGAAGCCCAGAGTGTTTCTCCATTTCTTTTCTGCCATCATCAATGTGTGATGATGTGTTGGCTTTGGAGCTCATGCATGTGGTTTCATCGTTGCGCCCCTACCAGTTATGTCTGTTTTCCAGGCACAAGAGAGTAGACGGCAAGGACATGCCCACTGGATCACTTTATTAGGAGAGTAAAACTTTCCCAGAAGCCCAGCTCAGTCTTCTTTTGTGACTCCAAGACAATGCCCCCCACCCTGC
>SJYV01035900.1:210937-240757 GCA_006410875.1 Neotragus pygmaeus
CAGGGCACCTCCAGTTCACCAGTTGCCTACTACCTTTTCCTGATCTCATTAGTAATGCATTAGTACAGATTTTCTGCAGCCTGACCTCATCCACAAAGCTGTTTGGATCATGAGAACAAAGAGTGATTCAAAGAGATTGAGTAGGGATAGGAAGCAACAGCTGGGGGCACCATGAAGCCCCCATCCTGATATATACGCTAGCATTGGGAGCATGCGAGTGAGCACAGTGGGTGAATCAAAGGCTTTGACTCTAGAGTTCTTAATATGTCATAAAGTGAAAGTGAAGTTGCTCAGTCGTGTCCGACTCTTTGAGACCCCATGGACTGTAGCCCAGCAGGCTCCTCCATCCATGGAATTTTCCAGGCAAGAGTACTGGAGTAGGTTGCCATTTCCTTCTCCAGGGATCTACCTGACCCAGGGATTTTTTTTTTTTTAAGTTTGAGAAAGTTTATGGTTATCAGGATTTGTATACATGGTCACAATCAAAACAAAGAGATAAACCAAAGAATAAGACTTTTTAAACCCCCCTGAAAACATAATAAATTACAATTTCTGGTCAAATGTTATTCCTATGCTATATTCATTTTGATCTCATTTTCCATTTTATACTCTGGCATTTCTTTTCTGAATATAGTTACATATAATATTTTGTGTTAACTCCCTAGTCTTAATACCACAAAGTTACCTGTTTTACCATGGGTATATTTTTATCGTTTAGAGTAGGATATGTTTGTTAATAAGCCAGTTATACTTCAGTAATTTTGTGAATACAAAAACACTGAGAAGTAAGAACAAATAATGGAGTTATTATTTCACGGATCCTCATTCGAGTTCAGGAAAATTACTTCCAGAAAGCTGCAATTCTGCCAAATATATTCTATGTTTAAATGGAAACTGAAAGAAAAGTGAAATTACTGGAAGCCTTTGATGGTTAACTAGACATTGTGTGCTTTCAATAGCTCAACACTTATGCTTGATAATCAAGAGTAAAATAATAGGCCAACATTTTTAAATGTATAGTTTAATTAAGGCATAAAGTATATAAACAATTAGGTAAGCTTATAGAGAAGTTGACCAAGACACATAAATTAGGAGATATAAGTGTCCGTCTAAATTTCCTATTACTTCATCTTTTTTTTTCTTTTTACAGAATATTTATTAAAGTTGTTTAATATACAATTTCTCATTTGTCATTCTGGAAGTCCTTTTTCACACTCTTCTTTTTCTGATGACAAACAGCAGCCACATTGTCAGTGATATATTCCGGACCTCCACGTTGGATAAATTCAGTTTCTTTTTGAGACACAAGTTTCCTTCTGTATTTCTGAGATAAAGTTATTATTATTTCTGTGGTGTCTGGTGGACCCTGATGCATCAGCCAGTCTGGCAATTTACTTCCCTTAGAATGCGGTGAAATTGAAGAAGTGTGAGATGGTAGTCCCGCTGATCTTAGAACTTCTGATACATTTGGTTTAGGATGTCTCTTCTGTCAGGGAACCTTATTAATGGATTCTGTGGCTTGACTACCTGAACGAACCTGCGGGCGGACGCCATCTTGCTGCTCACCATGACCCCTGAGCAGGGACAGCTTCCGGGGCGCTGGCGAGCCGCGGTTGTAACAGCTTCCTGGGCGTCTGGGGCTCCTGACCCAGGGATTAAACCCGGGTCTCCCGCATTGCAGGCAGACGCTTTTACCGTCAGAGCCAACAGGGAAGTCCAATATGTCATAAGATAAATATAAGGAACCATAAAATGAAGTGAAGTCGCTCAGTCGTGTCCGACTCTTTGGGACCCCATGAACTGTAGCCTACCAAACTCCTCTGTCCATGGGATTTTCCAGGCAGTAGTACTGGAGTGGATTGCCATTTCCTTCTCCAGGTGATCTTCCCAACCCAGGGATTGAACCCAGGTCTCCCGCATTGTAGACAGATGCTTTACCATCTGAGCCACCGGGGAAATCACGAACCATAAGGCAGTATTTTAATAAAGGTTTTTATTGTAAGCAGAATTCTAAGGTGACCCTCAAAGACCTACACCTTCATATACCCCCATCCTTTTTTTACAAACAAACAAACATTTATTTATTTGGCTGTACCTAGTCTTAGTTGCAGCACAAAGGATCTTCATTGCTGCCTGTGGCATCTTTAGTTATAGTAGCATGTGGAATCTTTTTTTTTTTTTTTAGTTGCGGCATGTGGGATCTAATTCCCTGAACAGGGATTGAACCTAGGCCCCCTGCATTGGGAGTGGAGCCTCTTAACCACTGGACCACTGGGGAAGTCCTGGGTTCAGTTACTGTATCCTCCTTTTCTGGTGGTTCTTTATATTTTCTAGCTCTTTTGTTAAAAAAAAAAGTCTGATTTCTCACTGTGTTTCTCTATTCGCCTCCTAAGTTCTTTATCACCTTTGTGATAATTACTCTGAAAACTTTCTCAGGTAGATTGCCTATCTCCACCTAGTTCTGGGGTTTTATCTTGTTCCGCCATCTGGGACATAGTCCTCTACCATCTCATCTTGTGTAAGTTCCTGTTTGTCTTTTTGTGTATGTGGCAGGTCAGTTAACATTTTTTTCTTTTTTTTAGTTTTTTGAATGTTGAGTTATTTTTCTTTTAAAAAATTTATTTTTATTTTAATTGGAGGATAATTAACTTCAATATTGTGGTGGTTTTTGCCATACATCGACATGAATCAGCCATGGGTGCTCATGTGTCCCCCCATCCTCAACCCCCTTCCACCTCCCTCGGCACCCCATCCCTCTGGGTTGTCCCAGAGCACCATAGTTACATTTCTTGACCTTGGAGCAGTGACCCTCTGTAGGAGACAGCCTATGTGTCCTAGCAGTGCACTCCCTTCTAGTCAACCAAGCTACATGCTCTAGGGGTTCCCCCTAAGTGGGCTCTGTGGGTCTTTCTGTAGTGGAGGGCTCCCTGTGTGGGTAATCTGATAGGCTTGGTTGGCCCCTACTCTGGTTGGTTGCCAGGCCCTGACTTGTGTGAGTGCTGCTGGCTGTTGTTTGGGGGAGTGGGGTCTGGTAATGAGGTGGCTGGTTGCAGATTACTAGGCGCCCCAGAGCTAGCACTGGCTCACTGGTGGATGGAGTCAGTCCTGAGGACTCTGGGGCTGTTGCCCACCCACTGGCAGGTGACACTAAGTCCTGGAGTTAGTGCCAGACTACTGGCAGGTACAGCTGGCTCCTGGCGTCTGGTTGCAGTGCTGGATCCCAGAGCTCATTTCAGATCATTGACGGTACAGTAGGGATCAGTTGGATATGAGGTCTGAGGTGTCCCAAAGGTTCATTGGCCTGCTAGTGGCTTCTGGGGCCAGGGTAGGGTTCTGGCCTGCACTGGGAGATCATAGCTTTCTCTCTTTTTTTTGGCTGCCCTGGGTCTTCATTGCTGCGGGCAGCCTTTCTCTAGCTGTGGAGAGCAGGGGCTGCTCTCTAGTTGCGGTGTGTGGGCTTCTCATTGCGGTGGCTTCTCTTGTGGAGCACACGCTCCAGGGTGCACCGGCTTCAGTAGTTGTGGCTCATCGGCTCAGTAGTTGCTGTTGGTGCTACCGGTGTGAGGCTTTGCACCAAGGCCACAGAAGCAGAGCCCAGAACCAAGGTTACCTCCGAAGCTGACTGACTACCCTTTGTAACCTTTCCAAAAGCCCTCTGATCATCACTAACAAGCTGCCTGACTCCCAATTAGGCAAAGATGCCCACTCCAGTAAACACCCTATGGCCACCACCCAACCACCTAATGCAACCTTCCAGCAGGAATTTGTCTGGAGGCTATGAAAGTTGGCTAGTAGCCCACAAAAGGCTTCGGCTCTCCCTTGAGCTAAGCCTGCTGTTTTAACAGCATCTCCTCTCATTCTGCTTTGTGTCTGGAAATTCTTTTCCGACCCGAGTTCCGACCAAGACAGGTGGGACCATGCCCCTGCCCCTCTAGTTGCCTGGCCGGAGGCATCCAGAACCCAGGGCCCACAGGTGGCTGGGCAGGGGCCAGGTTCTAGCAGCAAGGAACCAACATGGCAGCCGCCACGCTCTCTTGGCCAAATGCTCCTCAACGTGTCTGCTGCTAATGTCCGTGTTTCCACTGGGAGCCACAGGCACCCCCACCTCCGCAGGAGACTCTCCAAGACCAGCAGGTAGGTCTGGCCCAGGCTCCCACCAAATCACCACTTTTGCCCTGGGTCCAGTGCAAAGTGCCTTTTTCAAAGGGACGCCTCTGCCTCCCTAAGTCCTGTGGGGCTCCCGCAATCTGGCACTGAAATGAAGTGTTGCTCCATCCTGTCTGACTCTTTGCGACCCCATGAACTATAACCCACAGGCTCCTCTGTCCATGGGATTCTCCAGGCAAGAATACTGGAGTGAATTGCCATTCCCTTCTCCAAGGAATCTTCCCGATCTGCGGGGGGCGTTCCATAGAAAGAGAGAGGCAGTGGAACTTCCCTCAGCAAAGCCGAGGGGTCCCGAGGAAAGGTGAGTCTGCTGTCCGCCAACCCAGCCCCCTGGCGAGCGAGGGACAATCAAACTCAACATGAGTTCTGTCCGAGCATTTCTGCTTTACGGCCGCAAGCTCCCAGCTTATATAAGCAAGCAGGGGGTTTTTAGGAGGGACTTTCCATAGTTGCACCAATCACGTTAAAGGTCAAATCGTCATGCGCCTTCATTATAACAGGAGTCTATGGTGATCACACGCTACTTCGGTGCACGGAAATCAAGGGAGCCAATCAAAAACTTTGACAAACAATATAGACCACGCCCCCATCTCTTCCGCCAGGCGCTATCTTAGTTTCTGACCGCAAAGCTAGCCCCTTTCTTTGTAAGGTTTCCCATTTAGGGCCTCATACCGACTCAGGGACTGAACCTAGGTCTCCTCCATTGCAGGCAGATTCTTATCTGTTTGAGCCACCAGGGAAGCCCGGCTGAACTTTAAAGCCAAAGGCTCTGGGGGCGCATCTTCCTGGTGCCCGTGTCGGGCTGGGGACCCCGATGTGGTGCCCAGAACTCTCACTCCTGAGGGAGAGCCTCCACAGTACATCTGTTCTCCAGCTTGTGGGTTGCTCACCCTGGGGTATGGGATTTAATTGTATCATGAGTCTGTCCTCCCACCTGTCTCACCATGGCTCCTCCCTAAGTCTTTTTAAAAGTATGTGGGTTTTTTTTCTACTTACTTGGCTGCTCCAGGTCTTAGTTGAGGCAGGTAGGCTCTTTAGTTGATGCATGTGGGATCTAGTTCCCTGACCAGGGATTGAACCTGGGCCCTGGAGTCTTAGCCACTGGACCACCAGGGAAGTTCCCCTCCCTAGGTGTTTTTTTTTTTGGCCCCATCTCGGGACACGTGGAATCTTAATTCCCTGACCAGGGATTGAACCCGTGCCTTATGCAATGGAAGCATGGATTCTTAACCACTGGACCGCTAGGGAAGATCCCATTTGGTAGGCTCCAGCTCCTTTTCACTGATGGCTGTTCTGCAGCTGAGACCCCGGCCCGCTGGTGAGAGGAGGTGAGCCCAGGCTGCTCTGCTCTCCTTTCTTTTTTTGAGTTGGAGTAGACACAGGGCTATCGGAGAAGGCGATGGCACCCCTCTCCAGTACTCTTGCCTGGAAAATCCCATGGGCGGAGGACACGACTGAGCGACTTCACTTTCACTTTTCACTTTCATGCATTGGAGGAGGAAATGGCAACCCACTCCAGTGTTCTTGCCTGGAGAATCCCAGGGACGGCGGAGCCTGGTGGGCTGCCGTCTATGGGGTCGCACAGAGTCGGACACGACTGAAGCGACTTAGCAGCAGCAGCAGCCCCAGGGTTATAATGGTGCCCCCTCCCAAGCCCATTTTTGTTATTTTGGTTTTGATGCTCTGTTCTACTTGATGGAACAACATCCAAATCTACAAGATGAGGTCGTGGCCGATCAGAGTCATAAGGCTAAAGAGGCTTCATGTAGCACCTTGGCAGCTGGGTTGGTGGCCTGGTGTTCGGGCCTCCAGAAGCCTGTCCTTTCTCCTCCTGGCTGAGCCAGGGCTGGCTTTTCTTTTTCCCCACACTGCTTGGCTTGTGAGATCTTAGCTCCCCAACCAAGGATCGAACCCCGGCCCTTGGCAGTGAGAGCGCGAGTCCTAACCACTGAACTTCCGGGGAATTCCCTCCTATTATTTCTTTTTTAAAAAAATATAAATTTATTTATTTTAATTGGAGGCTAATTACAATATTGTAGGGGTTTTGCCATACATTGACATGAATCCGCCACGGGTGTACTTGTGTTCCCCATCCTGAACCCCACTCCCACCCCATTATTTCTTTAAATTCTCTGCCCTCTCCTCACTTCTCCTGAAATACCCACTCCCTTAATGTTCCCGTTGCTAAAACAGATAGCCCTCCTAGAATTTCCTCATTTTAAAAATCTGATTGCTATTTTCTCTTCTACTTGTATTACTTAGAGATTTCTTTCTTTCTTTCTTTCTTTCTTTTTTTTACGTATAGATTTCTATCTTCAAGCTTGCTAATTGTCTTTTTCAAACATTGTGTGCTCTATGTCCAGTGCTTCTGGTGTATTCTTCATCTCATTGACTGAGTTCTCCCACTCCAGAATTTCTAATTTCTCTTTAGAGTTTCAATTTCTTTGGTAAAGTATTTCGTCTGTTCATTAATTTTAATCCCGAGTTCACTAAACTACCTTTCTGAATGTTCTTGTGGCTCTTTGATTTTCTTCATAGAGCCATTTTGAATTCCCTACCAGTGAGATCTCAATTCTCTTTGCAACTTCAAGGTTAGTTTCTGGAGGATTGCCATTTTCTTTTGTGTTACAGTGTTTCCGTGGTTCTTCATGGTTCTTGACGCGTTGCTGCTCTGCCGTTGTATCTGAAGTAGGGGACCCTTTTCTGCTTGATGCTAACGATTTAACAGGTTAGAAATTGAAGCGTTTCGGGGAGTTCCCTGGCGGTCCAGTGGTTAGGATTCGGAGCTCTCTTTGTCAAGGGCCATTGTTCAAACCCTGGTTGGGGAACTGAAGCACCGCGAGCTAGGGGAGACCGGCAAGAAAAAAGAAAAAAATTGAGGCGTTTCTCCCGTTTTCCAGTAGGTGGTGCTATAGGCACAAGGTTTGGGTTTCTCTTTTCGGCGCTGCCTCTGCCTCTNGTCAAGGACCATTGTTCAAACCCTGTTTGGGGAACTGAAGCACCGCGAGCTAGGGGAGACCGGCAAGAAAAAAGAAAAAAATTGAGGCGTTTCTCCCGTTTTCCAGTAGGTGGTGCTATAGGCACAAGGTTTGGGTTTCTCTTTTCGGCGCTGCCTCTGCCTCTCCGGTTACACTGGCCTTTTCCACCCTCCACTTCTTTAACGATTGCTCCAAACCCTGCTCATTGCTCCTTGTGCCTCTGAGGTCACTCATGCCTTGTTTCTGCCAGTATTGCTGGTATCGCCGCCTGGGGCTCGGAGACGGTGGGCTCTTCCCTTACTTTTGGGATCCGCGCTCCTTGCAGACTCCGCCCCTGAGGGGAGGGCGAGGGTGGCGGGGAGCTGGGTTGCCCCTGGCTCCTCTGCCGTGTCCAGGGTAAGGCTTGTCCCTGTACAACCCCCTCTGCTTGTACAGATGTGTGGAATTCTCTGGACACCTGGTCTGACGGACCGAGGTGCCTTTATTGTGTTGTGAATGTTTTAGTGGTTGTAGACTGAAGAGGAGAGTTTTTTCATCTGCCAAGTTGCTGATGTCATTCTTCTGAAACAGTTATTTTTCGTGCCTGCTTCAGTCGCTTCAGTTGTGTCCAACGCTCTGCAATCCTATGGACGGGCTGTAGGCCGTCAGGCTCCTCTGTTCATGGGATTCTCCAGGCAAGAATATTAGAGTGGGTTGCCATTTCTCCTCCAGGGGATCTTCCTGACCCAGGGATCCAGCCTGACTCTGGCATCTCCTGCATTCTTTACCCAATGAGACAGCTGGGAAGCCCAACTATTTTTCATTAAATAGTTAACATGTAATTTTATTTCTTTATTTATGGTGGCTGTGCTGCCTGGCTTGTGGGATCTTAGTTCCCTGACCAGGGATTGAACCTGGGCCCTTGGCAGTGAACTCAAAGTGCCGTAACTATGGGTTGTTGTTTAGTTGCTAAGTCAGGTCTGACTTTTTTGCAGCCTGGTGGACTGTAGCCCACTAGGCTCCTCTTCATGGGATTTCCCAGGCAAGAATACTGGAGTGGGTTGCCATTTCCTTCTCCAGTGGTTCTTCCCAACCCAGGATGGAAACTGCATCTCCTGCATGGACGGGTGGGTGGATGGCAGGTGGATTCTTGACCACTCACTGAGCCACCAGGGAATTTCCTAATGATTTTAAAAACATTTAAAAAGCAAACACATATTTTAGAAACCTTAGGCTTAATTTCTGACACAGTAAATATGGACAGACATAATGCACATAAACAAGAGCTCTTTGGTGTTGTCAATAATTTTTATGAGTCTAAAGAGGTTTTGAGACCAAAAAATTTCAGAACCATGGTCCTTGAGAATTCAGTAATACTTAGCCAAGCCGGTTAAGCAAGTCTCAATGTGACATTGAACGGGCATACAGTCATCAATTGTCTTACTTGCAGACTGTGGATAATTTTTCATAATGTAACTCTATGAGGTCAAGACCATTAACATCACCCCCATTTTACAGATGAGAGACTGAGAAGTTGAGTAGTTCCCTTCGTGCTCACTGCTGGTAAGAAGCAGAGTAGGGATCTGAACTGTGACAGTCCAGCTCCATTATTGGAGTATCTCATTGGCTCTGCCTAGTTGAAGTGCCACCATCTGTCAAATCAACTGTCGTTGTATGGGAAGTCATAATGGTCAAACGTCATTAAGAGGGTGGAATGAGATTCTTGGAGAAAGGAGGACGTAGTGGGTAGACATCTCAAGAAGTGTCTTCTCAAGTCAGAGTGGAGTCCTGGGAAAAAAAAGTTTTCTCATCAGCACTCCAGTTCCTTTCCAGAGGTGGTGCATTTTGGCAGTTGATGAATTGAGTATCAGTTTTGGAAGTCAGATTAGGGTCTGAGCCCTAATTGTACTGCTTCTTAGCTGCACGGACTTGGGCAAGTGTGATGGTTAATTTTGTGTCCACTTGGCTAGACTATGGTAACCAGTTGTTTGGTCAAACTCTAGTCTAGATGCTGCTGTAAAGGCATTTCTTAGTTGTGATTATTCACAGCTGGCTCTAATTGAAGCGAATGTCTTTTCATAATGTGGTGGGCCTCATCCAATCACTTGAAGGCCTTAAAAGCAAAAACTCAAGTTTCTTGAAAGAGTGGACTTCCCTGGCAATTCAGTGGTTAAGACTTCTCACTGCCAATGCAGGGAGCACAAGTTTGATCCCTGGTCAGGGAACTAAGATCCCACATATGCTGAGCAGCCAAAAGGTTTTTTAAAAAGTGGAATTTTCCTTCAGATTGCAACGGAGATATTCTGCCTGAGTTTCTAGCCTTCACATTCGAGGCCACAACATGAGCTTTACCTAAGTTACCAGACTGCTGGCTTCCCCTTCGAATTTTGGACTTGTCAGCCTCCACAGTCTTGTGAGCCAGTTCCTGAAAATCTCTTTGTCTATACAGTATGCATGGAGAAGGCGATGGCACCTCACTTTAGTACTCTTGCCTGGAAAATCCGATGGACAGGGGGGCCTGGTAGGCCGTGGTCCATGGAGTCACGAAGAGTCGGACACGACTGAGTGACTTCCCTTTCACTTTTCACTTTCTTGCATTGGAGAAGGAAATGGCAACCCACTCCAGTGTTCTTGCCTGGAGAATCCCAGGGACAGGGGAGCCTGGTTGGCTGCCGTCTATGGGGTCACACAGAGTTGGACACGACTGAAGTGACTTAGCAGCAGCAGCAGCATACAGTATGCATGCTGAGTTGCTTCAGTCATGTCGGACTCTTTGAAACCGTAAGGACTGTAGCCCGCCAGGCTCCTCTGTGTGGAATTCTTCAGGCAAAGATTACTGGAGTGGGTTGCCATGCCCTCCTCCAGGGAATCTTCCTGACCCAGGAATCGAACCTATGTCTCTTATGTCTCCTTTACTGGCAGGTGGGTTCTTTACCACAAGTGCCACCTGGGAACCCCGTATACAGTATATATGTATACATATATAATGAATATTATACACACATATACACAAAAATAAATGACAGAGTTTTTTCCTGTTGGTGCTGTTTCTCAGGAGAACCCTGATTGAGACAGCTAGTAAGCCTCAATTTTCTTATCTGTAAGATGCATATGCTAACGCGAATAGTCTTTACAATTGTGAAAATTCCACAAGATGCCCTATATAAAGCACTCTTAACGAATGGCCATGGTGGGTATATCATCACTGTGACTGGTTTCCAAAGATGGCCCTTCGTGAACCACAGCGCTCAGGATTCACCTCCTTTGGTATGGCCTCCTCTCCCCCGAAATGAGGGGAGGCAGAAATGAGGCAGAAATGTGCTATCTTGTGGCCTGAGCTATTGGAGGGCCTGGCAGCTTCCTACTTTTGCACTTTTGGAAGCCCTGAGGCAGCCACATAAGAGATCTGGCAGGACTTCCCTGGTGGTGCAATGGATAAGCATCTGCCTGCCAATGCTGGGGACATGGATTCGATCCCTGGTTCAGGAAGATCCCACATGCTGTGGGGCAACTAACTAAGCCTGTGTGCCCCAACTACTGAGCCCACATGCTGCAGCTACTAAGGCCCCTGTGCCTAGAGCCTGTGCTCTGCAGCAAGAGAAGCCAGTGCAATGCGAAGCTGGAGCATCTAAATGGAGAGTAGTCCCTGCTCGCCACAACCAGAGAAAGCCCGGGGGTAGCGACGAAGACCCCCTGCGGCGAAGAAGAAAGAATGCAAGAAAGACATTTGGCTATAGGGTTGGAGAGGAAAAGGGTTTGGAACTCCGTGAAGGGAGAGGCCCAGCCTGCCCCTACCAGGGTGACAGACATATGAATGACAANCCGGGGGTAGCGACGAAGACCCCCTGCGGCGAAGAAGAAAGAATGCAAGAAAGACATTTGGCTATAGGGTTGGAGAGGAAAAGGGTTTGGAACTCCGTGAAGGGAGAGGCCCAGCCTGCCCCTACCAGGGTGACAGACATATGAATGACAAGTCCTGGACATTCCAGCCTAACTGAGCTTCTGGCCAACATCACAAGAGCAGAACTGCTGAGCTGAGCCCATCAACCTACGGAAGAGTGAACAGTGAAAAAATAGTTGTTGCTCAAAGCCGCTACATTTTAGGGTGATTTGTTGCACAGAGAGATAACTAGAACATCAATCTTGGGGGCAGAGACTCTCTTCCCCCAGAGTTAATAAAGAGAGGCCAGTACTATTTTGGAAGAATTATCATGTTAATTTGCCTGGACTTTGTCCCTGGTTCCAAGAAGATGTCATGTAAGTCTTTGGAATTTCCAGTGACAGTGTTTCCGAATGCAAGTCCAATGCACAGTGAGGTCAAATAACACCAAGACGTCAGAGTGTGGAACAGAGAAATGTTTATTACAGGGCCACTCAAGGAAATGTGGCCCATGCCTTAAAAATCCCAAACTCTAAAGCTTTCAGCAACGCCCTTTTACAGGCAAGGTGAGGGAGAGGCATGGTTGGTTGCTGTAAGCTTCCTGGTGTCAAATCCTTTGTTCTTGAAGTTAGGTCAAAGGTCAGGTAATGATGTTTCTGTAAATCTCCAAACTGTTACTCTGTTCTGATAAGAAAGGTCAAGGTCCCAAGGCACAACTTTCACCCCCTGAATCCGGGTACTGGCTAAGAGGAGTGGCGGGGGTCCCTGCAGGGGTCATTACCCCCCTGGGGAGCGTTTATCAAGCACAGCACCCAGTCTGGGTCCTCCCACCAGTGCCCAGGTCTGGCTGAAGAGGCAGATCTCAGCTGGTGGTACCCTCCAGGCCAGGTCCTCAGGCCCTGCCCAGCTGTCATCTCTGAGGGGCTGGGTGCCCAGGATTTAACAGGCCCTCAGACTTCAGGCTGCCCAAACAGGGGCCCGGTCGCGCAGACTGACCCGTGCTGGCTGCCACTACCATTAGGTCACAGGGGCCGGGATAGATGAGGCTCACCGCTGCCTCCAGGCCTGGGCCCTGCCAGTGCGTGGCCTTGGTGAGGCCCCTGGAGTCCTGTTGGACACAGCCCCAGGCTGTTCCCTCGGCCTCTCAGCTCCCCCTCCAGCCTGAGGCTAGAGAGTCAGGAGGGCCCCTGGGAGAAGGCTGTGATCCACTTCTTACCTCAGTCTCCACAGGAGAACCACCAACCGCAGGATCACTGGCCAAAGGAGGCCTCGAACCTCCGAGCTAACAAGCGGATGGTGATAACGGTTGCCTGGTAACGGTTGCCTGGTAACGGTAATGCGTGCCTGCTAGCAGCTGTCCCTGTTATAATAGGAGTGTCTTTGTTTGGGCCACCCCGGAGTTTTAGGGAGTTTGAACTTTGCAATTTAAGTCTGAGCCTACAATACAGGAGACCTGGGTTCAATCCCTGGATCAGGAAGATCCTCTGGAGAATGGAATGGCTACCCATTCCAGTTTTCTTGCCTAGAGAATTCCATGGACAGAGGAGCCTGGGGGGCTACAGTCCATGGAGATGCAAAAAGTCGGATGTGACTGAGCGACTAACGTCTTCGGGACTCGGTGAGCTTCCCTGGTTGGTAAACACTCTGCATGTTTTCAGGCTTCCCTCATATCTTAGTTGGTAAACAATCCGCCTGCAATTCAGGAGACCCCAGTTCGCTTCCTGGGTCAGGAAGATCTCCTGGAGAAGGGATAGGCTGCCCACTCCAGTATTGCTGGGCTTCCCTTGTGGCTCAGCTGGAAAGATTCCACCTGCAATGAGGGAGACCTGGGTTCTGTTCCTGGACTGGGAAGATCCCCTGGAGAAGGGAAAGGCTACCCACTCCAGTATTCTGGCCTGGAGAATTCCATGGACTGTATAGTCCATGGGGTTGCAGAGTTGGACATGACTAAGTGACTTTCACTTTCACCGCATGTTTTCATCCATGGATGTGTTGGCAGGATGATGCGTCCCTGAGGATGGCAATAATGTCGCATTTGGGAAACCCTCCTAGACCTGGCCCTACTCATCTCTTCCTTTTAGCTGGGGTTATGATTTGTATCCTCGGCTGTCATGAAACTGTAATCATAACTATGGTGCTTTCCTGAGTTCTGTGAGTCATCTTAGCACATTACTGAACCTGAATGGGTAGTGAGAACCCTCGAGCTTGAAGCCAGCTGGTCAGCAGTGGGAGAGGCCTGGGGTCCCTGAATTTATAGCTGTGTCTGTAACTGAGCCATGTGTCCTTGACCTGGGGAGTTGGCGTCAAGTCACTGTCCATGGCGACACTGCCACTTAAATTGTCTGGGAAAAAGTTAAAAAGCTTTGAGAGACAAAAAGAGGACTTGATTTTGCTCCTGAGATGAAAGGGGAAGAGGAGAGAGGGGAAAAAGGGTTGAGGTATGGAGAAGTTGAAAGGAGCCAGCCAGGTGGGGAGGACTGTCCTCCATGGGGTGACCCCAGCCCTGCGACTGCCCCCCCACCCCACCACCAGATTTTCAGTCTACCAAAGTGGGGGGTCTATTGTGAGAGTGGATTTGATTGGAAAGTGAAGGAACTGGTAGGGAAGGGGAAATTTCCCCCTGCATCCATCCTGAGGTCTTGTGGCTGGACTAATAGTAAAATTAACACAAGACAGATTAACAGGAGAACAAGACAGATTAACAGGAGAAAAAGAAACAAAGTTTAGTTTCTGTGTATGCAGGTCTCAAAAAAATGGAATCTAAGAAGTGGCCAAGGGAATTCCCTGGTAGTCTAGTGGTTAGGACTTGGCGCTTTCACTGACAAGCCCTTTTAGGGGAACTGTTCCCCAGTTTGGGGAACTAAGATCCTGCCAACCACTTGGCAGCCCCCCTCCTCCACAAATGGGGGGATTATACCTCATTTGTAAATAAGGATCATTTGAAGAATGCAAGAATTGCAAGAACACAATCATGGCGGCAGATAGAAATGTAATGTCTTCAGAGATTATGAAAAGGCCTTTGAGGGCTTCCCTGGTGGCTCAGTGGTAAAGAATTCGCCTGCCAATTCAGGAGACATGAGTTAGATCCCTGATATAGGAAAACCCGCAAATCCCATATGCCTAGGGGCAACTAACCCCCTGAGCCTCAACTCCTGAGTCCAAGCTCTAGAGCTGGGGAGCTGCAAAAAGCCACAGTGAGAAGCCCAAGCACCACAGCTAGAGAGCAGCCCCCACTCTCTGCAACTAGAGAAAAGCTTGCACAGCGATGAAGATGGAGCAAAGTCAAAAAAACAGCCTCTGACAAAATTTGGGATGTTTCACTATCATTCATATTATTTTACCTTAGAGAGTACTAGCCAAGGAACTAACAGAGAAACAAGTCAGTGGTATGAAGATTATAAAAAGGCAATACTGTCACTGTTTGCATATGACATGTTCCCCAATCTAGGAGATTCAAATGAAAAACTATGGTAAAACAGTCAGAGAATTCAGTATGTTAACAGGCTATCAAATAAACATGCAGCAATGAATTATTTTCAAATATATGGGCAAGCTTTTAGGAAATATAACACAGGGACTTCCCTGGTACTTCAGTGGCTAAGACTCTGAGTTCCCAATGCAAGGGCCCCAGGTTCGAGCCCTGGTCAGGGAACTAGATCCCAGATGCTACAACTAAGAGCCTGCATGCCGCAACTAAAGATGCTGCCTGCTGCAGATAAGACCCGGCACAGCCAAATACATAAATATTAAAAAAGGAAGGAAATATAACACAGATAATCCTCATTTACTATAGAAAAACCATAAAAGATAAAATACCAACAAATAAATGATTGGATCCATGAAAGACCTACTTTAGGAACTTTCATTTAAGGACAAACATTAATACTCTTCTGGAGGATACATAGGAAGTTTTTCACAAATGGAAAAACAGGACTTACTTCCCTGGTGGTGCTGTGGATAAAAATCTGCCTGCCAATGCAAGAGACACGATGGGGCGAATTCCACACGTAGCAGAGCAACTAAGCCCATGAGCCGCAACTACTGAGCCTGTGAGCACAGAGCCTGTGCTCCCCAACAACAGAAGCCTGCGCACTGCACCGAAGAGGAGTGACCCCTGGTCGCTGTAACTAGAGAAAAGCCTCCACAAAGCCACGAAGACCCAGTGCAGCCAAAAATAAATAAGTAAATAAAGTTCAACTTTTAAAAAATGGAAAAACGAATCATTTGGATATGTTAGAAATAGCAGTTATTCCAGATTTATTAAATGTAATGTGATTCTAATAAAGAACTTTGTTTGAAATAAGGTAAGCTGACTTTGAGGTTGATACAGTAATAAACATAAACAAAAATAGCCAGAACACTCTGAAAATGGAGGATAATGAGATGGGCTTCCCTGGTGGTCCAGCAGCAAAGTATCCACCTGCCAATGCAGGAGATGCAGCAGATGTGGGTTTGATCCTTGTATTGGGAAGATCCCCCGAAGAAGGAAAGGGCAGCCCACTCCAGTCTTCTTGCCTGGGAAACTTCATGGACAGAGAAGCCCTGGTGGGCTGAAATCCCTGGGGTCACAGAGAGTGGGACAGAACTTAGTGACAAAGACCATTACCGTTACATGTAAAATTAATCAGAAAATTTAAGCTACAGTTTAGTATATGATGAAGAAGCATCTTTAAACAAAGTTAGTAGGGAAAACTGGGCTAGTTAGTAACTGGTGTTGGGGCAGCCAGGTAGCCATCTAAAAAAGAAAATTGGATCATTACTTCATACTGTATGTACATCAGGATAAATTCCATATGGTTCAAAGATTCAAATATGAGTAATGAAACCATACACATACATACATACCAAGAAAACCTTGAGATTCAAAATCTTGCAGGTTTTTCTTTCTTTTTTTTATGGCCATGCCTGGAAGTTTGCAGAATCTTTGTTTCCCCATTAGGGATCAAACCTACACCCCAGCACTGGACAGGTAAGGAATTCCCCAAATCTGGCAGATTTAAAAGAAAAGAGGAAACAAAAGCAAAAATCTCCATGCCAAAAGGCTTTCAGGAAAATGAAAGACAAATGACAAAAGAGGAAAAAATACCCATAACTAACATTATAATCTATTATCATATCTCACTATGTCATTAGTAGTTACCACAATCAATTGAGAAAGGACAAAATGATTCAGGAGAGAAAGAGAGAAAAGATATGAACAGGAGCTTCCCTGGTGGCTCAGTGGTAAAGTATCTGCCTGCCAATATAGGAAACACGGGCTCAATCCCTGATTTGGGAAGATCCCAAAGGTCTTGGAGCAACTAAGCCTGTGTGCCTCAACTATTCAGCCTGTGCTCTAGAGCCTGGGATCTGCAACTCCTGAGCCCACACGCCACAACTACTGAAGCCTGCAAGCCCTAGAGCCCAAGCTCCTCAACAAGAGAAGCCACCACAATGAGAAGACCACACACTGCAACCAGAGAGTAGCTCCTGCTGTCTGCAACTAGAGAAAGCCCACACAGCAAATGAAGACCCAGCACAGCCAAAAATAAATTAATAAATAACATTACATACTTACAAAAGAGATAAACAGATAGTTTATGGAAAAGGGAATACATGCGAGCCAAACGAAGAGATACTTAACTTCACTCATAATGAGAGAAAAGCAAATTAAAACTCTTATGCCATTTTTCAACTTTCTAGATTGGCAAAATTCGGACATTTGATAACACTGTTGGTGAGGATATAGGGGAAATGCTGACCATGCAAAGTGGTACAGCAAGGATGGAAGGCAACATAGCAGTATCTGTAAACTTTCAAATGGGTGCATTCAGCTCAGAATTCTCACTTCTGGAAATCCTACAAACTACAGCGAGCTTGTAGTACAGAGAGCTTCCCAGGTGGCGCTAGTGGTGAAGAACCAGCCTGCCAATACAGGAGATGTAAGAGACGCAGGTGAGACGCAGGTTCAATCCCTGGGTCGGGAAGATCTTCTGGAGGAGGGCATGGCAACCCACTCCAGTATCCTTGCCCAGAGAATCCCATGGACAGAGGAGCCTGGCAGGCTACAGTCCATAGGGTCACACAGAGTTGGACATGATTGAAGCGACTTAGTATGCACACATGTACTACAGATATTCTATATAATAAAGAATCTAAGATATGCCATCATTTTTATGAAAATGCTGTATTCACCATCAAATGTAAGATAGACCTCAATTTCAAAAATGTCAAAATATGAAAACTGCATTTAGAATCAGTAATACTGTATTTGTGCCCATGCTATGNTGGACAGAGGAGCCTGGCAGGCTACAGTCCATAGGGTTGCACAGAGTTGGACATGACTGAAGCGACTTAGTATGCACACATGTACTACAGATATTCTATATAATAAAGAATCTAAGATGTGCCATCATTTTTATGAAAATGCTGTATTCACCATCAAATGTAAGATAGACCTCAATTTCAGAGATGTCAAAATATGAAAACTGCATTTAGAATTAGTAATACTGTATTTGTGCCCATGCTATGAGATATGCAGACAAGATTAACTATTATTTTACTTTTTGGTCAATAGAAAATGATGGGAAAAAACCTAAATGCCCATCAGTATGTTCCTGGTTATGTAAATTACAACATAACCACAGAATGGAATGAAATACACCTCTAAAAAAGAATGAGGAAATATAGTGGTTTGGAATGAACCTTAAGTTCTTACTGAAAATGCAATGCATAAATCAATAAATATAATTTGCCAACTTCTGTAATGAAGAAAGCAAAACCAAAAAACCACCCAGCTTTGCATTTACTTGTGTATATATAGGGAAACTGGAAAGTCAGAAGTACCATGGTTATAGATGGGAATTGTACTAAGCACTGGGTGCAGGAGGGACAGAGATAGAAGACTTTTCATTGTGCATTTTATATCTGGGGGGCTTATAAATATTTACCAAAAAGGTATTAAAAAAGAAAAAAAAATCCAGAAATTTCAGATATTCTTGAATACACAATTTATCGTATAATATATATAGCATTGACTGTGCTTGTCCTTTGAAATGCCTCATAAAACACAAAACCAATCTTACACTAAAAACTTCTCTTGAAACTGACATGAAGAAAACTCAAGAGGAATCATCAGAACTGACAATTTCCAGTTCTCTCCATGGCCTTCCAGTCCTACAGGAATTCCTAGTCCTATCACTGCTATTTGATGATTTCTTCTGTCACCATGGGCTCTATGGGCAGTTTTTCTTCATCAAGTCTCAATTTTAGAGAACCATTCTTCTCTTAAGTGAAGCAATTTGAAAAGACATTTCCACAATGCAGGGAAAAGAATCTGGATCAATCACAAACTCAGAGGACGTCGGAAGAGTCATAATGTTTTGAGCTTTTTTCCATAGAGATTTTCTTGATAAGCTTCCTTTCCGCCCCCAGCTGTGCTTTGCCTTATTTTCACGTACTTTGTAAATTTAAGTTACAGGAGTGGTATATAACACTGTCTTGAAGGCAGAGTTCTTCTGAAAGTAGTTGCATCATTAAACTATTCTCTACTGATAAACTTATCACAACCAAGTTCTTCTATCAGAGGGTTGATAATTTCAGATGCAGTCAGAGTTATACTAAATGTTAAAATATCAAAATCCATCCTCTGAGGATTCCGCTGATATTCTGCGTCAAACGCCGCTTCCCTGGCTCTGCAGGCTTCCACAAATCTCCTGCGGCGTCCTTCAAGCTCCTGAATTCGGCCAGGAGCAATCGGGTAATGTTCCAGATAGTGGCGGAGGAACTGCTGGTAATTAATTCCTAAAATGCCAAGTGGGTGACGGAGGCGGAGATATGGCAACGCAGCCAGGCCCGGGCCGTTCCCGGGCCTGGACCAGGGTCTGCCCTCGGGACCCTCTTCCTCCGCTGGCTCCACCAACAATCGGGCGACCTCTGCCATCCGGGCTTCCCTGGCCGCTGCCCCCAGGCCTTCTCTGGACGCCGTTGTCGGACCTTCCCTGGCCTCTGGCACTGGACCGTCCACGGATGCAGCCATCGGACCTTCTCCGGCCGCCGCCATCGGACGGTCCCTGGCCTCCACAGGCTGCGCGGGGGCCGGCTCCCGCCCCCTGCCGCCTACCTCCCCCTGCCGGACGTCGCCGTTGTCATTTGCTGCGCCCGCCGGTGGGACACTTTTGTCCGCGCGCAGCTCGGACATCCCGGATCCCGGGGTCAGCTCGGCCGCTCCCACAAATACTGGGATAACGGCACAGCGCGGTTAGCGATGTGCACGTAAGTGCACGTAACTGCGCGTGCGTGAGCGCTCTGCACACTGGTCCGAGCTGTGTGTGCAAACCCACGTGCACAAGCGTAGGGTGTGCTGCTGAAATTGAGCACTGCGCATGCGTCCTGCCCACGCGCCTGCAATCTTCCAGGTGCCACCTAGCGGCTGGAAGAACCAACACACCTGAAATCTTACCCAGAACGTCTGAGGGCCGCGTGTTAAGGCGCTTCAGTCGTGTGTCCCACTCTTTGCGACCCTATGGACTGTAGCCCGCCAGGCTCCTCTGTCTATGGGATTCTTCAGGCAAGAATACTGAAGTGGTTTGCCATTCCCTCCTCCAGTGGACCACTTTTTGTTAGAACTCTTCGCTATGACCTGTCTTGGGTGGCCCTGCACAGCATGGCTCATAGCTTCATTGAGTTCGGCAAGTCTTTTCACCACGACGAGACTGTGATCCATGAAGGTGTGCGCCACCAGGACAGTCCTCTAAGCCTTCTCTTTGTACAACATACCATGCAGAAAAAAATATACAAAATAGAAATATACAACCGAATGACTCATCGCAAAGTGAACGTACATATGACCACCACTCGGGTCAAGGAATTATTTCTAGTATCCCAGAATCCTTCCTCCCTTCTATCACTTTCTACCCGGGGGGTAACTACTATAATAGTAATGGTGATGGTAATCATTTTCTTGCTTTTCTTCCTGTTTACTACCTAGGGGTGCATTTCTTAATTTTGCTTTTTTTTAAGTTTATATACTCTTGTGTCTGGTTTCTTTCAAACATTATTTTTATGGATCACCTATGTTTTTCATTGTAATTATAAATAGATCATTTTTTTCCATAGTTACACGTTCATTACCATTATTTTTATGTCTCATAATATTGCAACATGCATCTTAAGTACTGACTCTCTAGTTATTTTTCTTTATTCTAATTAACATGAGAAATATAAAGAAATTCCCCCTTTAATGTTGCTCACGATAACCCCTGTCGTGATTCAGAGGCATCAGCAAATATAGTGACTCACTGTTTTCTGCCCTGTCAGGAGCAGTTATTTTGAGACATTAGGTCTCATCTGCAGATCATAAAGTTGAATTTTTATTTTCCTAAGGCCTACATTGATAAAACACAACATCCAGCCTGTGTTGCTTCAAACACAGCTTCCCACCAGCATCTCAGTCTCTTAAGAGTGTGTGGCTCCTTTAAGGCCCAGGCTAGTCTGGAGACCTAAGGTCCATGCTGCCACCCTCAGGCTGCCTGGAAAATCACAAATATTTAATAAAAGAATTTCCAGACTTAGATGGGATAGGAATAGCTCTAAACAAAATCATGGTTTACTCGGGTCTTCCCTGGTGGTACAGTGGATAAGAATCCACCTGTCAATGCAGAGGACGTGGGTGCGATCCCTGGTCCTGGAAGATCCCTCATGCCACAGAGCAACTAAACCTGAGAGCTACAACTACCGAAGCCCGTGAGCCTAAAGCCTGTGCTCCTCAGCAAGAGAAGCCACTGCAACGAGAAGCCTGTGCACTACAATGAGGAGTGACACGATTGCTGCAACTACAGAGAGCCCGTGCACAGCAGCAAAGACCTAGGGCAGGCAAACAAATAAATAAAATTGTGTTGTTGGGAATTCCTCGGCAGTTCAGTGGTTAGGACTCTGATCTCTCATAGGTGTGTGGTGCAGCCCCCAAAAACCTAAAGCAACTCCCCCCAATTATGGTGAGTTGAACAAAAAAGCTCATTTGGGAGAGATGAAAGCAAACGTTTGAGATAGATTCCAGGTTAGTTATTGCTCCCAGTATTTCTCTAGTGGCAGCAGCATCCTTGTCTCTGACTCACTGCCAGTGTTTCAGAATCACCTGAGGACAATTTCAGTCATGCTTCAGACTAAACAATCAAGGGAGCTGATATCAGGGGCTCCACGCTGATATATTCTTTACAGGAAAAATAAGAGAGATTATGAGGAAAGAGACAGGATCTGCTTTTCCCAAAGGCTGCAAAGTCTGTGATAAATAGCACTGGTAGGAGATTTGTCCTTCCTCTGACCAAAGATATCCTTTAAAGGATAAAACCCATGTTAACCTTGAAATTAAATCTGTACTTTTATGGATATGGAATGAAATCACAGCTCAGAATACTTGGCTTAGATAATTGGGGGAATCACGATGTCCTTCTTGCATCTGTTTTTCCCCAAAGACTATTTAAAAAAATTAAAATTGTATTTATTTGTGGCTGTGCTGGGTCTTCATTGCTGTGTGCAGGCTTTCTCTAGTTGCAGTGCGCAGGTTTTTCATTGAAGTGGCTTCTCTTGTTGCGGAGCACAGGCTCTACGTGCATGGACTTCAGTAGTTGCAGTACTCGGGCTTAGTCACTCCAAAGCATGTGGAGTCTTCCTGGACCAGGGGTCGAACTTGTGTCCTCTGCATTGACAGAAAGAAAGGAGAAGAAAAATGTAGCTCAGTCATGTCCGAGTCTTTGTGACCCCATGAGCTGTGCAGTCCATGGAATTCTCCCGGCCAGAATACTGGAGTGGGCAGCCTTTCCCTTCTCCAGGGAATCTTCCCAACCCAGGGATCGAACCCAGGTCTCCTTCATTGGCAGGCAGACTCTTATCAACTGGACCTCCAAGGAAGTCTCATTCTTACATCCTTATTACCCCTGATTATCCTAGGCCTTACATCTTCTGCTCCCTAGATGGGCTTGAATAGTAAATATGACCAACCTAGACAGCATATTAAAAAGCAGAGATATTGCTTTGTCAACAAAATTCCATCTAGTCAAAGCTATGGTTTTTCCAGTAGTCATGTATGGATGTGAGAATTGGACTATAAGGAAAGCTGGGTGCCGAAGAATTGATGCTTTTGAACTGTGGTATTGGAGAAGACTCTTGAGAGTCCCTTGGACTGCAAGGAGATCCAAACAGTCCATCCTAAAGGAGATCAGTCCTGAATATTCATTGGAAGGACCGATGCTGCAGTTGAAACTCCAATACTTTGGCCACCTGTTGTGAAGGACTGACTGATTGGAAAATACCCTGATGCTGGGAAAGATTGAAGGCAGGAGGAGAAGGGGACGACAGAGGATGGTTGGATGGCATCATCAACTCAATGGACATGAGTTTGAGTGAACTCCGGGAGGTGGTGACGGACAGGGAGGCCTGGNGACTGATTGGAAAATACCCTGATGCTGGGAAAGATTGAAGGCAGGAGGAGAAGGGGACGACAGAGGATGGTTGGATGGCATCATCAACTCAATGGACATGAGTTTGAGTGAACTCCGGGAGGTGGTGACGGACAGGGAGACCTGGTGTGCTGCAGTCCATGGGGTCGCAAAGAGTTGAACACGACTGAGCGACTGAACTGAAATGAAATGGTAGATATAGGCACCTCTTTCTCTAAAGGGCTTTTCCATGTTTGCCTGTCTCTCCTGAGCTACTTAATGCTGCGGTGAGACCTAAACATGATGTTACAAGCCTTGTCTCTTTCCCCAAGATTGTTACTGTGCTAGATTAATTGTTAAAGTAACCCCCATTCTCCATCCTCTCTGTTTCTTACACCCTTTGTGATAAGAGTTTGCAGCTCTTCTCATCAGAAGGTGGATTGTTTTTCTCTATTCCTTGAATCTGAGCTGGCCTTGTGACTTGCTTTGACCGGCAGGATGAGGCAGAAATGATGGTGTGTCAGTCTCGAGACTGGGCTTCAAGAAGCATGTCTTTCTTCCATTCTCTCCTGGACTCCTGTCTCGACCATGAGAACAACCCTGGACCAGCTTGCTGGATGGTGGNGCTCCTTTGCTCCATGGGGGGTGCGATCTTCTGGGACCAGGGATCGAACCCGTGTCTCCTGCACTGGCAGGTGGAGTCTTTACCACTGAGTCACCAGGGAAGCCCACAAGTTATTTTCTAACCAAATCCTTATGACAGGTTCAGTCATACTGTCTGATAGCTAACCAGATGAATAGTGCCATAGTCAAGATTCCCATGTTAATCCAGTTATATTATCTTCACTCCTCTTTGTTGCCAACACACCCACAATAGAGGCCAGTTTACTAACTTGGTAAGTAGTTTCTGCTGCACTCCTACTTGAGCACTGATAATGGTGTCTGGTATAGAGGAAATGCTTAATCGTCATTTACCGACTGAAATAATAAGTTCTTTCTTTCCGTAGAAAAAATTTTCCAGCATAGCATGACAACTTCTTTCTTCACCCCAATTCTAAGCAAATTATTGAGGTCACACGGAGCTTCTGACCAATCAATAATCATTTATTAGATTGATGACCTGACTCTTCTTCAAAACGAGTAATTTGATTTATCTTTGGCTGCTGGTGGACCTCCTCTAGTTGTGGCAGATGAGACTGCTCGGGGCTACTCTTTGTTACGGCGCACAGGCTTCTCATTACGATGATTTCTGCTGAGTGCGGGCTCTAGGCTTGAGGGCTCAGCAGTTGTGGCACTCGGGCTTAGTTGCCCTGAGGCATGTGGGATCCCCTGGGACCAGTGTCCCCTACACAGCAGATAGCTTCTTAACCACTGGCCCACCAGGCAAGTACAAAAGGTACATTTTTAAAAGCTGGTCATCAAGTATACTTGAATAAAAAAACATTAAAAAAGATGGCCATTTTATTTTAATCTCTAGCCCACAAAGGTGAAAGTTAAAGTTAGTCACTCAGTTATGTCCGACTCTTTGTGACCTCATGAACTTGTAGCCCACCAGGCTCTTCTGTCCATGGACTTCTCCAGGTAAGAATACTGGAGTGGGTTGCCATTTCCTTCTCCAGAGGATCTTCCTGACCCAGGGATCAAACCCAGGTCTCCCACATTGCAGGCAGACTCTACTGACTGAGCCACCAGGGAAATCACTGGTGAGCTACAAAGGTAGCTCATATTTTTGGTAACATTCTTCTGCTGTCCGAGTTTGATTTTTTTGATATCCTTTCTCCCAAGTCACTACTGTGAATAAACCTTGGAAAGATACATTTGCACATAAACCACTAAATAGGGGGAACTCTCTGATGGTCCAGTGGTTAGGACTCTGCTTTGACTGCCAACCAAGCACCTGGGTTCAGTCCTTGGTCAGGGAACTTATGATTCCCCAAGCCATGTGGTGCAACATGAAATGAAATAA
Source organism: Neotragus pygmaeus (assembly GCA_006410875.1). NCBI lineage: Eukaryota > Metazoa > Chordata > Mammalia > Artiodactyla > Bovidae > Neotragus > Neotragus pygmaeus. The sequence goes on from SJYV01035900.1 coordinate 235,322, forward strand.
AATAAAGGGTTTCCCTGGTGGCTCAGTGGTAAAGAATCCGCCTGCCAATGCAGGAGACGCGGGTTCAGTCCCTGGTCTGGGAAGATTCCACAGGCCGAGGAGCTGCTAAGCCCGGGAACCACAACTATTAAACTCATGTGCTGCAACTACTGAAGCCTGAGCGCCCTAGAGCCCGTGCTCCACAGTAAGAGACGCCACCACAATGCAAACCCAGTATGCCGCGAGCAGAGAAAAGCCCACGCTGCAGTGAAGACCCCGCACGGGCAAAAATAAATGCAAAATAAATACAGAAACCTCCAAAGAGAGTTCAGTCCTCAGAGGATCCTAGAAATGGCTGTCCAGAAGCCACACTCCAGTTAGGACCACTAGGTGGTGGAGTTCAGCCATTATTTCCCAGGACTGGTCAACCTTGGGTCAGTCTTCTGCCCTCTAGAGGGCAGCCAAGTCAAATTCTTGATAGAAACAAGGGCTGAAAGGAGTTAGAGGGACTTCTCAGATTCGCTGAGCGCTTCTGAAATTGTTGACACTGTGAGAAAACTCTAGACAAGCTGTCAACCACTGTTCATGTCTTCCTATGAGTGTTGCTTGGAGATTAGGTCAGAGTAGATGATCAAGTGCTTCCTCTTTCCTTAACTTGTCAAGTGGAAGTCTTTTCTGAAATTTTGGATGTGTTTTGAGATGCACTATTTTTGAATTGTCTCCCCTGAACTGGAACTGATCTTGCCATTCAGAATCTACTGGCTCACTGTCTTCAAATAGGCGAAAAAGATTAGGTGAAACATTCTTAACCTTTTTTCCCCTTTATGTTTCACTGAGGAAAATGAAGTGCAAGCTGGTCTTATTCATTCTCCTGGGCCGGTTCAAATTAGGCTACACTCTTCGCAAGCCACAGATTGTAGCCTGCTAGGCTCCTCTGTCCATGGAATTCTCCAGGCAAGAATACTGGAGTGGGTTGCCATTCCTTTCTCCAGGGGATCCTCTCCAGCCCAGTGGTTGAACCCGGCTCTCCCACATTGCAGGCAGATTCTTTATCGACTGAGCCACCAGGGAAGCCCAGGCTACACTCACTCTGATTAGCGTTTTCCCAAACTTTCCCAGCACCTCTTGTGGAGGCTATGACTATGCTCATGTAATAACATCAATCCTGTGACAAATTATTCTTCTAACCCACTGTTTCTCAATCTTGTCTGCATATTGGAGTCACCAGGAGCTTTGCTAGTGCCTATCCTTCTTCTTGAGATTCTGACTTGATTATTGTCAGAAGCAGCCTGGGACTGGAGTTTTTAAGAGCTCCCTAGGCAATGTTAATGCATAGCCAAGCTTAGAACCATGGTACTAACCAAACTCTTGCAATCACCCTGTAATTTTTGTTTGAAAGCTAATGAGAATATCTATTCATTTGTTAATTCAGTTATGTTGCCTTCATTTCTTTTTTTATTTAATATTTATTTATTTATTTGGCTGTGCCATGTCTTAATTTCAACCTGTGGGTTCTTTTTGGTTGTGGGATGTGGGATTTAGCACTGCACTGGGGGCTCGGAGTCTCATCCACTGGACCACCAGGGAAGTCCCCTGTTGCCTTCATTTCTGATTGTTCCTAATCCGGCCACAATTTTGGCCAACTGATATACTATGAACTATGTCACACCTACACTCCCCAACCCTTGTTTATTCAGATACCTTTAACAGTTTCTGACACAAAGTATGTATTCACTATATAATTATTGGATGAAGGAACTAACATTCTTGGGATATATTCTTTCATAAAACCAATGCCCCCAATATGCCCAGAACCATTCTCTCTTGATGCAACTTTTACGATGTAAGGGACATCGTGTTTCCTGGCAAATTGTTACTTAATACATTGTTGTTGTTGTTGTTTTAACCTGGTTTTTCCTTCACCAGGCATATTAAAGAAAGTTGGCATTTTGCTTGCATGTCTAGCCTGTAAGACCACAAAGCTTACAAAGTAGAATTTCAGTTGTGCTCGACATGACTCCGAAACCATTTGGTTGTTGTTATAGGGGGCTCCGAAGAGCTCTGTACGGTACCCCAGTCCTTTATGTCTCGGTGCAGGAAAGAATTCAGGAAAAGGCAAAGTGACAGGTAAGAAGTGATTTATTAGACTAGGATCTTTGTGAGGTTTACAAGTGCGCGGGTGAGAAATGCCACCCTCCTGAGGACTTACTGGGCTACTGTCTCATGTGTGTGTTCGTCATTCAGTTGCATCCTACTGTTTGGGATCTGGGAGTGTAGCCCACCAGGCTCCTCTGCCCATGGAATTCTCCAGGCAAGAATACTGGGGTGGGTTGCCATGCCCTCTTCCAGGGGATCTTCCCCACCCAGGGACTGAACGCAGGTCTCCTGCACAACAGGCAGATTCTTTACCACCTGAGCTATCAGGGAAGCCCACAGTTTTATAATCAAAGGAGGGGGAGAAGAACTTCTTTGTCATTCTTGAGTAGATGTCATGCTTCCATCATCAGCTCCTCCTCCAAGCTGAGCAGAGGAGTTTTCTTGTCCCTACCTGGTCAAACCAGGTCCATACATTTTTGTTTTTTATGTGTGCAGAGAGAGCGTCCTAGGGATCAGTTAACTTACTGAGCTCACTGGGCAGGCTTGCGGGGCTCACGGCATTAGTGTCTTATTGTTTGGGGGCATGTCTTGTGCTTCTGTTGCTAAGCAAGCCTGCCTGGTTTTGTGGTTAAGCAAAACTACTTTCTTTCCCTTTTAAAGAAAGTGTCTTCTCTTTCACTTATTTATTTTTGGCTGAACTGGGCTTCCGTTGCTGCCTGGGCTTTTTCTCTAGTTGTGGTGAGTGAGGGCTACTCTTCACTGTAGTACATGGGCTTCTCATTGCCGTGGCTTCTCTAGCTGCAGAGTATGGGCTCCAGGCACATGGGCTTTACTAGTCGTGTCCAGTGGGTTCAGTAGCTGCACTCCCTGCCTCTTGAGCACAGACAGGCTCAGGAGGTGCGGCACATGTTTCTCCTGCACTGGCAGGTGGATTCTTTACCACCCAGCCACCAGGGAAGCCCCAAACCTGCTTTCTTGAGTAACCATTAACTCACAGGGGTCTCCCATATTTTTTCTACTTATAATCTTTTAGTGGAATTAACTATTAATTATCTACCCTGTCCCTTTACTCTGTCCCTATCAATTCCACTGTCTCGAAAACAATAATCCTGCAGGAGAGTGATGGTTCTCCACAGCCAGGAGAGACTCTGTTCTCACTTTTTTCCAGACATATTAAGGTTTCAAAAATGCTTTTCTTTTTCTTTTTTTTTTTTTTGGCCGTGCTGTGCAGTGTGTGGAATCCTAGTTCCCTGATCAGGGACTGAACCCGGGGCCACGGCGTGAAAGTCCCGAGTCCTAACAACTGGACCACCAGAGAAGTCCCACAAAGGCTTTTCTTTCTAAACATTAGTGAATACAACCAATGACGGGAGACAGGATTCACTACTGTAATGCATTAGAAATAACCGAGGCCGAACCCTGGAAGTCTCACCTCTGAGGATGGTTTTCCTTCTAAAACATTCCTACATCCAGCTGCAGTGCTGGAGCGTCCTGCTCAGAGCAAACCATTGAGCACTTCTTCCACAGAAAGTACAGATTTTTCCTGGGAGTCCTGGTGCAAAGCCATGGAGACAGTTCTCACAGCAGAGACTGAGAGTCTCTTTTTTCTCTCTCTCTTTTTGGGCCATGTGGGATCTTAGTTCCCTGACCACGGATCAAACCTGTGCCCTCTGGATTGGAAGTGCAGAGTCTTAACCACTGGACCACCAAGGTGTGTGTGTCTGCGTGTTACTTAGACCCTTCTCTGTCCCAGGGATGTACTATGTACTTACGTTGATGTTTAGTCGTTCAGTCTTTCAACCCTGTGGACTGTAGCCTGCCAGGCTCCTCTGTCCATGGGATTTCCCAGACAAGAATGCTGGAGTGGGTGGCCATTTCTTTCTCTGGGGATCTTCCTGACCCAGGGATTGAACCCATGTCTCTTGCATTGGCAGGCAGGTTCTTTACCACTGAACCACCCTTAATCTTGGACTTCAGCCTCCAGAGCTATGAAAATAAATTTCTTATAAGCGGCCCAGTCTGTGATAGTTACAGCAGCCCTGGGGACAGATACAGCTCACCCAGTTCTCACAGCCTCCCTATCCCACACCTGCTAGGCTATGTGATGACTCCAAGCTCAGGAAGACCTGCTCAAATGACTGCCCATCACTCAAGGTCAGGCTGTGGACTCTCCCCTGCCCCTCCCTATCTGAGGACCCATGAAACTCAGCTCAAGGTGGGGGATAAAAAGTGATGATGAAGCATCTGGAGAGCAGGAATTCACCAGGATGTGGAGAAAGCGGAAAAAGTCTGAATGTACCTCTTAAGTGGTCCTGAATATCTTTTCTCTCGCCCATGCTTCTCTCCTAATTGGAAAGTGCAGGCTCTCTGCTGGGGTGCAGCTCTTCCCTCACACTGTGACTGTGCTGGGGATTTGGTGTGGCTCATTTGTGTAACAACCTGCAGCTGACCTAATAGCTCTGTGACTCAGGTGCTTCAGGTATGAAATTGACATAATATTCACAGTACCTACCTCACAGGGGTGTTGTGAGAAATAAGTCAGCTAACTCATGTCACGTCCTTGTAACACAGCACAGAACTTATTAGCTCAATGAAAATGTTGAGTATTTATCAGTATTGATCTGGCCCATCAATTGGGTGCCAGCTGTCCACCTTCAGTCCCCCTCAGCTGTGTGCGTGCAGTAGATGTTGGTACTGGGAATGAGGCTGCTCACTTTTCTCCTGAAGGCTGGAATGTTCCCACAGGGAACAGAGGGTGAAGGGCATCTGGTTTGGCCCAGGCTGAGGTGGAAGGGATGAGAGGCTAAGGCACATTCACACCAACCCACCTCCCTCTGACTGAGGCAGAGGAACAACCGTCAGCCCAGACGCAAGTCAGTCACAAGACAATATATTAATACCAGGCACAGAATGGGACACACACTCACCTTCTCTCTTCTCCTTGGAGCTGTGGTTAAAGGTCCTCAGAGAAAGGGGAGGGGGAGGGAGAGGGTTCCAGCCCTAGCTCCTGTCTCACCAGGCTGGCAGGCATCGTCTGAGTAAGATCCCTTCTGTCTTGAAGTGCTGAGGAGAAGCCTTTTTAAGGGGGCATCTGATGGGGATTCTTCAAGCCACCCCTCCACACCAACCCCATCCCAGAGCCTCGTCTCTCCATGACTGAAGGCTTTCTCAGGAACCACGCTGCAACGCTGGATCGCAACACGGACATTCCACCAGGAAGGATTTACATAAATGTATAGGCATCCAGATAAGACGCTGGGAGTACGTGTATGCCAGAGCCTATCGTGGACTGTTTCCTTTGCTGTACACACATCCATAAACACCCAGCTGGGTTTGCCACACCCTCTTAACTGGCTGCCC
>SJYV01035901.1:0-12617 GCA_006410875.1 Neotragus pygmaeus
CAATTAAAAATGTGACTGAATATACACATATACATATACACCCATAAGCAAAATCAAAACAGCCCAACAAAAATAAAGTACAATAGACTGACCTTGTGAAAAAAGGAAACCAAAAATTATATCTACCAGAACAAAACTAGCTAAGGCACAAACTGGAAAAGAAAACTAAAGCAAGGTGCCACTGGGGAATAAAGCAACGATAATAAAACTAACAAATATGTCCAGAGGAAAGGAAAGAAAGAATAGATATGCAAAGTTAAGTAGGTAGATGAAGATTTATATAAGATTAACTGCAAGGGGAAAGAACAGTAGGAAAGGCAAACAAAGGAATACATGTAGAAAAAACATAATAGATTTAAAAAATTAAAATTATAAAAAAGAGGGAAAAAAAGGAAGAAGAAAGAAAAAAAGGATAAAAAGGAAAACTCCACAGAACTGCAAAGGCCCAACATGGAGGCGGAGGTTTATAACAACAATAAAAAGTGTGATTGGATGCACATATATACATATATACCCATAAGCGAAATCTAAACAGTCCAATAAAGTATAGTAGATTGACCCAGCGAACAAAGGTAACCAAAAAGTATGTCTACCAGAACAAAACTAACTAAAGCACAAATTGGAAAATAAAACTAATGCAAGGTGCCAATTTGGGAATAAAGCAATGAAAATAAAACTAGCGAATATGTTGAGACTAAAGGAAAGAAAGAAAAGGAAAAAAGAATAGATGTGCAAAGTTAAACAGAGGTAGACAAAGAAGATTTATATAAAAGATTAACTGCAAGGGGGAAAGTACAGTAGGAAAAGCAAACAAAGGAATAAATTTGGAAAAAAATAATAATAGGTTAATATATTAGAAATTAAAATTTAAAAAAGAGAAAAAAAAAATCCCCAGAACTGCAAAAGCCCAACACAGAGGCAGAGGTTATAACAATAAAAAATGTGACTGAGATTAAAAAAAGGAAAAAAAAGCTCAAAAGCTTAATTAGATTTCATAGTGCCAATAAAATCGACAACNGAGAAAAAAAAAAATCCCCAGAACTGCAAAAGCCCAACACAGAGGCAGAGGTTATAACAATAAAAAATGTGACTGAGATTAAAAAAAGGAAAAAAAAGCTCAAAAGCTTAATTAGATTTCATAGTGCCAATAAAATCGACAACTACAAGAGTGGGGAGAAAAAGGAAAAAAAAGAAAAACAAATCCAAAAGAATCTACAGAACAAGTCGGAACATAAGAATAATAAATGTTTTTCTTGATCCATTGCTGCCAAGAGTCCTTTCCCTCGCTGGGAGTCACAGTCCACGTCACTTCCCTAGGATGCCCTCTAACACTGTGCTGATCTCTGGACCTGCTTTGGGGGCAGCTCAGATTCTGATCTGGTCCTACTCCTCTGTGTTTTTGCCTCCCACATACACGACTATCGGAACTAGTGTGTTTTCTTTTGTGGGCGCTCTCAAGGACATTTCATATATTCCATAGACACAGAGTCTGCCTAGTTGATCGTGTGGATTTAGTCTGCAGCTTGTATAACTGGTGGGAGGGTTTGGGGTCTTCTTCCTTAGTCACACTACCCCTGGGTTTCAGCTGTGGTTTTATCTCCACCTCTGCATGTGGGTCGTCTACTGGGGGTTGCTCCTGAGGCTGCCCTGGAGGACTTGGGATTTCCCCTGTGAGGGCCAGCTGTGGAGGTGGTGCAGCTGCTTGGGTTGCAGGGGCTCTGGCAGCACCAGGTACTCAGGGGAGTTGGCTGCTAGGGCAGCAGGAAATACAGTGCTCTAGATGGGTATGGCAGCCAGTATTGGCCAATACACTCCAGTAGTCTTGCCTGGAGAACCCCCTCCCTGACAGAAACCTGGCAGGCCACAGTCCACAGGGTCGCAAAGATTCAGATACTACCAAAGCGATCCTGCACACATAGGCGCAAGACTTTTTTGCTTGTGGCAGCTCTGCCCCAGTGAGAGTTGAGTGTGAAGGTGGCGCAGCTGCTTGTCTTGTGGGGACCCTGGTGGCACCAAGTGTGCAGGGACATGGGACTGCCTCTGCCGCAGGAGTTATGGCCCCATCAGTCTTTTCTCCAGCCTCTTGTAGCTGGCGATCAGAAGGCCTCTTTGGCCAGTATTTCTCTGTAGGTCCGCCCGCCCGTACATCACTTAGAGGGCTCCCTTTCCTGGGTCCTTCTCTGTTGTTTGGCCCATCAGTCACCTAAAGGAGCACCCTGGGTGGGGTCCTACTCTGTAGTTCAGTGCCTCAGGCGTTTCATGGGCCAGCCTCTCTATTGTTCTGCTGCCAATGCTGGCATGTGGGGAGAGGGAGGCTATGGCGATGGCTCCACCCGCTAGTGTACTCAGCATTATTGCTTTGCTCCATGGCTGCCTGGCTTTCCTCCCCAGGCATTCCCACCACAATGGCCTCCCTCACATCCTCTCAATCCTCTCTGCAGTCAGCAGCAGCCCTCGCCCGGGGATTGCTCCACAATCCCTAAACTCCAGCTCCCAGCCATTACGTCATCCGGGGTATGTATGGCTGTGGCAAAGACTGTCAGATTCTCATTCCATTTAGGCTGCCACAGATCAGCTGTTTCACTCCAAGCCTTGTCTGTGTCCAAGCCTTAAATGTTTCTCCTCTGACTCAGACAATTGCCCCAGTGTGGGGATCAGATCCCTGCTTCAGTTCCCCCACCTGCTGAAGGCAGGTCCAGTCCTACTAACACTCCTGTTTTTCCCCCTAGTTCCTTCATCCTACTGAGCTGTGCATGGTTCTATATATTCTCTTCCACTGGTCAGGTACTCCTGTCTGCTCTCAGCTGGTTTCTGCGTGCACTTCTGTGTCTGAAGGTGTATTCCTGATGTATCCGTAAAGAGAGAAGCAATCCACATCCACCTACTCCTCTGCCATCTTGTTCTCTGATCTAATCATTTAGTATGAGTGGAAGACACTGTCAAGTGAAAGCAGAAGTTGACAAAAAATAGAGATGGTTTCTTTTAAGTTTCCGGTATTGGCATTCAGTTCATAAGCAGTTTCAGGCCAAGTGTAAATAGACTCTCTAATCTTAATGTCCTTTATAAAGTTACAAATTTCAATGTAGATTGGCGATCTTGGTGTGGGATAGCAATTTACCACAGAACATTGGTGGTGGTTTAGTCACTAAGTCATGTTCAACTCTGCCACCCCCTGGACTGTAGCCTGCCAGGCTCCTCTGTCCATGGAATTTCCGAGACAAGAATACTGAAGTAGGTTGCTACTTCCTACTCCAGGGGATCTTCCTGACCCAGGGATCAAACCTGCGTCTCCTTCATTGGCAGGCAGATTCTTTACCACAGAGCCACAAGGAAAGCCCACCACAGAATGTATTTCTCTAAAAACTAATGGTTCAGGGAAGTGTTCTAGACTTTCTGTTTGCACTTAGCTGAAAAGACTTATTCATACACACACACACAACACATACACATACCCCATTAGTGAATTCATGTCAGAAGAGTTTATAGCCTCTCTTAATTTGAAACAGTTCGTACATTCTAAATATGGAAACCCCAGGCTTCTAGAATCATCAGTACCTTCATTAAGAATCAGAATCCTTGATTTTAAAATGTTCTTTAATATTCTCTTTGTAGGGGGATTTATATCACATAGCTGTTAGCACTTCCCCTATTGTTCCCAGAATGTCATGCATAAATGTCAACAACAGTATATTTCATTCATACTCTAAAATTAAATCCTTTATCCTACAATTAGCCATAATCATGACCACATACGACTATGATTTACCATAACTAAAATAGATGGCGTGGGATTTATTGTTGACTTACTTTTGAAAAACCAAAGGCATACTTTTAAGTTAAATAATTGCATGCAAACTATTTGGGATATAATTCCTACTTATTTTGTTTTTCATATATCTCTATCTAGTTAGATAGCAAATTGTTACAATACCCCCATTAGTAAAATCTGAGGGACTGCTCTGTATGTGTGTGTTTGAAATACGCTCTTTGAAAACATAATGAGAAGAATAAATTATAAATTCTATTTTACTGATAATTTTTTTAAATTATCTTTATTGATAATTTATATGTACTGTTACTGTGTAGACCTATGTCAGTGATCTGATTTGAATAGCGTAATCACTCTATAAGGTAAAGAGCATGTAAAATACATCATTTCTTTTACTTGCCCACCACCCATATCTCTTTCTTAACACCACCCCGATGTTTTATTTAGGATCTCAGCCTCCCTCATTTACTACAGTTTGTCAGTTGGGCCACACTGCCTTTTCCTGCCTTCCCTTCATCAAGGAAATGAAGTCAGTTCACTGACTCTTTCTGGGAGTTTGAATCTTGAGTAGATGAGCCAAAGGATGAAATCTGATAAGAAATCTTACTTTGGCTGAGGTGCCCTAATAATGCCCAAAAACTCTTGTTTTCTAGAACCCTGGAGCTCTTCTGAGGCTCAGTTCATTCTTTCATTTGATTATTTCAGCTCTCTCATATCCTTAGAGTAAATTCCTTTTTAAAAATAACTTTGGGTAGTCAAGAGTTGATTTCTGTTGCTTACACCTGAAGAACTCTACCTGCTATGCTGCTCCCTGCTTGCAGACAAGGCAACTGAGGTGTAGAGAAGTGAAGGAGCCAGGCCACACCCATACAACATTTAGACAACACAGCTAAACCTTGCCTGCTTCAAGCTCTCTTTTAATCCCTAAGTAACATTGCCTGTTTTCAGTTTCAGAAGAGTTTAGATGAGAGAGTATCTAGAAGGTCACACAGTAATATTAGGTCGGACCAAAAATATAAAATGAATAGAGGAGGAAACATCCCTTTCTTTGTTACATTTAATCAGATTGTATTTAACTATTAAATGTTTAAGTATTAAATATTTAATCACTGTTTACATTTAATCACTGTGCACCTGAAGAACGCCTTGCTTGCACTAAATAAAGAGTACAAAACCATGACCAATTTTTCAATGAATCTGGAGGTTCCTGTAATTCCTTTTAGTGTTTATTGTGACACAGCTATATACAATTCCAGAATTAACATGGGTTCAAGTACAGTTGCTACCTGCATCTAAAAACACATTCTTATTTCACACCCATTTAGCTAGGGACGATATAGTGAAGTCCAAAGCAACATGTGCTAACATCTGTAAACATGACTTTAAAACTCCCATGAAGAAATTACATCATAAGTAATCAAATGAATCATCAGTACATCATCAGAATCAAATGCAGGAGGATCAGACTATGCATAGATTGAAAACAAGAATGGGAGGCAGCACTATGATGTCTTCAACCCCAGGCTCAAGGACCTTTGTCCCTTTTGTGACTTGGATACTGTTTACCTCCTTCCCCAATGTCACTAAACGGAAGCAAGACTATCTAAGGGTGCCCACGGCACTTGATTAAGGATAGGGTGAGGCTGCGGCTGGGATTGGGGCTGGACTCACAGAATGCAGCCTGCCCAGACTGGCCTGAATTTATTCTACCAAACTTCTGTCTCTCCCTTCTGGCCAGTGACCTGACAAGCCCTCCCTAGAAGCTCCCTTTCATGGAAGTTTTGTGAGCTATGGTCTTTTCTAGGTCTGTTTGAAAGTGGTTACCCTTGGGGCTGCTGAAGAGGTGGAATGTGGTCTGAGAGATTGGGTAGGAGAGAAATACAGCACTAAAGACCACATACATTGCAAGGAAAGTTTTAAAATCAATACCTGGTAAAATCAACAAATTTCCCCCTTAAATTTTGTTTAAAATGTCTTCGAGTAAGGAATACTTTATTGTTTGGTGTGCTACAATGATCCTGGCCTATATTTGTCAAGCAAATCTGGACTTAATTTGTCCTCTATGCTTGCCTGCTGTGTGACCTTAAACAAGTAACCTCTCTATGCCTCACTTTCCTGGTCTGTACAATGAGGGCAACTCAAAACATTCCCACCTCAAAGGACCGCTGGGAGATGACTTGAGGTTTGTTTTGAACGTGGCTACCCATGAGGCTGCAGAAGACGTAGAAAGTGGTCTAGGAGTTGGATAGACTGGATAATCTGTCAAAAAAATTTCTGGCATATGATAGCTACTTAATACTAGTACTTCCATTCAGAAAATATTTTTGAGGATTATTTTACTAGTCTACAATGTAAACATTATTTAGGAAACATCTTTAGAAGCCACATATTGCCTAGCTACTCATATAATGCCCACTGAATATATATATATATACACACACGCACACATATGTATATATGTGTGCGTGTGTGTATGTATCTTCCTTCAAAGAAGTCTATATTTTTTTCTCTTTAAAAACAGAGTGGTGATTTAGTTCACAAGAAATAAAGTTACTTTGTCATAGTTTTTTTTTGGTTGCAGTGGAATCAGTTAGGGTTCTACCAGTCAGAAAGTGGTAGCATATTTAAACTGTGTATATTTGAAGAGTATAAAGGGGCTATTTACAATGATGTGGGCAAGATTTACAGGAGGAATGTTCATTAGTGGCAGCCACATAGTAATTCAGAATTTTCTAGTAACAACATTAAAAAAGTGTAAAGAAACAGGTAAAATTAATCTTAATAATATGCTCAGTTTAACCAAACCTATCCCAGTTATTTTAATGTAATAAATATTTTAAATGTTCAGTAAGATGTTTTTCTTTTTTCATATTAAATTGTTGAAATCTGATGTGTATTTTACATTTACAGTCCATCTCAGTTTAAATAATAAATTCTCAAGTAAAATATAGCCCTACCAAAGTAATAAAGCTGTGTTTAGTTTTATATTATTTCTTGCTTTTAAATTTAAATTAATTTTAACTAAATAAAATTAATTAAAAAGTCAAGTCATCAGTTATACTATTATGTTAATCATACCATCAAGTGGTCAATAGCCCCCTGTATCTGGTGGCTACCATATCCAATGGTACAGGTTTAGAAAAATAAAGGAAACCATTCTCTCTCAAGCCTGAAGAGGAAGTGGTGGTGGCCAACATTTACACACTGGTAAAGTTGAAACTCCAGTACTTTGGCCACCTCATGCGAAGAGTTGACTCATTGGAAAAGACTCTGATGCTGGGAGGGATTGGGGGCAGGAGGAGAAGGGGACAACAGAGGATGAGATGGCTGGATGGCATCACGGACTCGATGGACGAGAGTCTGAGTGAACTCCGGGAGTTGGTGATGGACAGGGAGGCCTGGCGTGCTGCGATTCATGGGGTCGCAAAGAGTCGGACACGACTGACTGACTGAACTGAACTGAATCTTGTGTAAACTAAAACTATTAACTAAAAGATTAATTTCCTATAATCCAACTTGTTTCCTTTTTTGTTTCCAGAAATTCATAAAATCGAATATTGAGATTCATACAGTCCTAATGTCATTTTCTAAGATGATGTTTTTAAGAATAAATGAGTCAGCAATTAAAACGTGTAGTATTTTTGTTATCCCACCTGGCACTGCTGGGTTCATCTTCTTAAGACACCACTTCTTCCATCCTCCCACTGTTCAAGAACCTTCAGGGCTCTCTCTTCTCTACCAAGACAAGGCCAACGCTTGGCCTGGCCTTCAAAGAATTCCATCGCTTGAATTTAACCTACATTTTTAAAGTCTCCTATGAGCATTTCCATGCAGCCAGATCAAGTTATTGCAATCTTTAGAATACAGGCTCAATTTACAAGAGTACTTTTTCCCATACTAACTCATTTTCTTCTGGCCTCCAACACACATATACGCAGATGCATGTATACACATGTGCACATCAGAATACTACTTTTCTTCTGAATTTTTACAAATCCCACCCATCAGTGAGGTTCCTCACTGGGGCTCAAACTTCTGAAGCCTGGTAAACCATTCATCCTACATCCTCAGTGTCAAACCCTGAGCTTCAGCAAGAGTCCACTCCCTCACTCATTTGCCACTTGGATCTTCTACCTCCAGTTGTTTCCATGGCCAACCTTGCACTGCTCTGTTCTGTCTCCATCCTAATGCTAATTCTTAAGTGACACCATGGAGCCAGAAACGTGACCAGATTTTGAATCTAGGTCACTTGCTAAAGCCTTCCCTCAGAGGCCTGAGTTAAGCAGCAGGTTGTGAAATACCAACCATTGTCACATGTAAATGTACCAAGAGTATCTCTGCTTGAACAGATTTATCATATTATCATCAGTTACATTCCTGGTGTTTGTCATCTGCCTTACGCCATGGAATCACCGGATTATTAGATGAGAGATTTGCATTAGGAAATAAGCTGCCACTGCTGCTGCTGCTAAGTCGCTTCAGTCGTGTCCAACTCTGTGAGACCCCATAGATGACGACAGCCCACCAGGCTCCCCTGTCCCTGGGATTCTCCAGGCAAGAATACTGGAGTGGGTTGCCATTTCCTTCTCCAATACATGAAAGTGAAAGTGAAGTCGCTCAGTCATGTCTGACTCTTCGAGACCCCATGGACTGCAGCCCACCAGGCTCCTCCGTGAATGGGATTTTCCAGGCCAGAGTACTGGAGTGGGGTGCCATTGCCTTCTCCGAGGAAATAAGCAGAGATGCTAAAAGGTTTGAGTTAAGTGCTGACCTGCAGTTAAGTGCCAGACTTTCCCTCTATGTAGTTCTGCACTGGCAAACAACTCTCTGACTGGCACATGGAATGTAGCTTTGCTCACCAGAGCCCAGGGTCTCTGGCATGGTCTGCAGAATTGCTGGAGTAATGCTCCTCTCCCCCTGCTGCTCCGCTCCTCACCTCCTAGCCGTTAAGATTTGTCCATGGGTTTGCTTCTGAATTCAGGCTGTTACTGAAATCAGGAACAGCAATCCTTGAGCTGTACTCTGTAGCACAGTAATAGGTGTTAGTGGCAACAGNCTCCTCACCTCCTAGCCGTTAAGATTTGTCCATGGGTTTGCTTCTGAATTCAGGCTGTTACTGAAATCAGGAACAGCAATCCTTGAGCTGTACTCTGTAGCACAGTAATAGGTGTTAGTGGCAACAGGAGTGAATAATAAAATAAAATTTGAAAACCCTGGCTAGAAGAAAGATAAGCTTCTTTGCTGCAGAGATTCTCAAAGCTTTTACTAGGCTCATGTGAACTGTGAATCATTAAAAAGAGATATACTAGGAAGCATTTACATGTATATTTGAGTAGAAAAAAATCACCTCCTGACCCCCACCTAAACTCTGGCCCCAGAAAATGAGAATTTCCCTCATGGGGTTGTTGTGAAGATGGAAATGAGTTACTGCATGGAAAGCACTTAAAACAGTCCCTGACAGAAGTACTCTTTGGGCTTATTACTGCCATTGTTATCACACGACACGGTTTAAATTAGACCTCACTGGCCTTCCTGTGCTCTTGAGAAAGAGTTGCATGTGGATTGAATGGAGTTCTTTTTAGGAGTTATGACGATCTCATACAGATACTGCATAGAACAAGTATGTATCTCTCTTTGGGTTCCTTTGAATCAGAAAATGGTTCAAGTGCAAAGAAGTGCATTCTTCCCAAAGCATGGGTGACCAGGGTTCAATTAAATTGCAAGGAATAATGGTCTAGAGTATAGCCTTCAGTGTTGCGTTAGTTGCTCAGTCATGTCAAACTCTGTGACCCCATAGACTGTAACCTGCTAGGCTCCTCTGTCCATTGGGACTTTGCAGGAAAGAATACTGGATGGGGTTGCCATTGCCTACTTCAGGGGATCTTCCCGACCCACGGATCGAACCTGGTTCTCCTGCATTGCAGGTAGATTCTTTACCATTTGAGCCACCAGGGAAGCCCAGAGTCTGGTTTAAATCTTGACTCTTCCACCAATGACCATATACCCTTGGACAAATTGATTAAAGGTGCCAAAAAATCTGTAAAATTATTTAAAATCTTTTTATCTCTCTGGGTTGTTGTTAGTAATTTAAAAGATTGTGCCTGTGAAGTACTTAGCCCATGACCGATGGCTTTATTTGTTGTTTAGTTGCTAAGTCTGCCCAACGCTTTGCGACTCCATGCACTGTTCACATCTGGCTCCTCTGTCCATGGCATTTCCCAGGCAAGAATAGCAGAGTGATACATGGTGAAATGCTCAGTAAGTGGAGGTTCCTAATTATCTCACTAACAGAATAATTTCTCTAGTTTATCTAAACTGTGAGATAGTAGTTCAGTTGCCTCTGTAGTCATTGCCACAGTATCTATGGGGACCAATTTGCTTCACAAGCGAAAGTGAAAGTTGCTCAGTTGAGTCCAACTCTTTGTGACTCCGTGGACTGTATAGTCCATGGGATTTTCCAGGCCAGAACACTGCAGTGGGTATAGCCTTTCCTTTCTCCAGGGGATCTTCCCAACCCAGGTATTCTCCTGCATTGCAGTTGGATTCTTTACCAACTGAGCTCTCAGGGGAGTCCTATTTGCTTCACATCTGCTAGGTATTTAGTAAATATATTGGCCTCCTGAATTGCTGACTGATTGGATTGCTGGATTAGACTCCTGAAGCCTATTGGGTAACTCCCTGCCATTAGGAATTGAAGGGGGATGCACAGGCCCAGTGAATACTGTCCTAGGCAACTAAAACAGGCAAACTTGTTTTTTCACAAGATCAAAAATAATCTCTGAAGGAACTCTGGTACCTCTTTATGTTTAAAAACCTATAAACAATTTCTAATATCATAAGATTTAGTTCCTAGGCAAAATAAAAAGTATTTCCAAGTTCATTGCTTTGATTAGGAAGGTTGTGAATAGTATCAAAGCTATTCACAATCCAGTGGTCAGAAGCTGTGGGAAACATACTTTTAATTTTAGATATTTCATGCAACACTGCTAATGTTATCTATCCTGTTTGGGCAGGGAGAAAACTGGCAAGCATTGTGAGATAGGGATTTTTTGTGAGTTAATGGAAATGTTGTGGCTGACCAACAAAGGAACTTCCCCAGCCAAAATCAAAACAAAGACATTAACTTGGAAGGGGGAAAAAAAGCCTGCAGAATAATAATATCATGCATTGAAACCTTATCTAGTGGTTGAAGTAATTTTGTTTGAAGAACTTAAAGAGCATTTTGTGGTTTGTGAAAACAGCCAGCAGACACTGTATTTAGCAGCCTCTCCACTATTAACTTCACATACCATCCTCTCCTCTCACCAAGTGGGGCCCTTTAACTATCTTTATCTCTGGATTTTTACCAGCCTAAGGCCTCTTGAGGACAGAAGCCAAGCTTTAAGAATCTGCAATGCAATGCCTATACGCCACAGATTATTTCTGAAGATTATTATGGCCACAACAGATCTGAAGATTTGCTTACATTCACTTAGGATAAATTTTCAGATTTTAGTCCATGATTTAGGAGCATCCATCCCTCTTCCAAAACAATCACACACACACACACCCTCCCACAGATGATTCCTCATAACCAGTTCTCAGAGTTGATAATAATTCTGAATTAAATAACTCAAAAACCAGGTTATGCTAAGTGAACCAGACACTGCAAAAGAAAAATAATTTGAGGGTTAGACACCAATTCTATTTATCTTATAATTCAGCACCATGGCTTTGTTTGTGTAAATAACAGGAAAGTCACCAGGAAAGAAGAAGAAACTTTGCTAAGGAACAACCCTTTCATGGGTACCACTTGCCCCATCTGGGCCCAGCCACTGTCCTCTGAAGTCCCAATGCTCCTCTTGCACACCCGACATAAGAGAGAGTACAATAATGGCTCTTGTTTGACCAACACGTGGACACATGATGTTAACCTGTCTCTTATACACATCTCCTATATTTGTCAAGCAAATCTGGACTTAATTTGTCCTCTATGCTTGCCTGCTGTGTGACCTTAAACAAGTAACCTCTCTATGCCTCACTTTCCTGGTCTGTACAATGAGGGCAACTCAAAACATTCCCACCTCAAAGGACCGCTGGGAGATGACTTGAGGTTTGTTTTGAACGTGGCTNACTTATTTCCTCATTTGTATTTCATTCATTCATTTTTCATTGAAGAAATCTTTAAAAAATAAGTTCACCAATATGAATTTTCAAGATGCTACATAATGTAGGAGGGAAAATGAATCATAAGGTCACTAAGGGACAGGACTTTATGTACTTTTAGGTACCCATTCACCAAGAGAAATCCAAAAGAAATTTTACTTCTGTATCTTTACTTAGCCATCTGTCCCAAACTCAATTCTGTGATACTGAGAAATCCTTAAGGTGGAGAAAAGTGCTGGAGAATAAAAAGCAAAAAAGCCAACTTTGGAAAACCTTCAACTATAATGAAAATTCAAACAGAATGCATACAGACAAATTATAGTTGTCATTTTAGACCTTCAGAGTCACAGAGTCTCTTAATTGATAAGTGCTCAGATCCAAAACTGGCCCCAACTGCAGTAATTTCTAGGTCAGATTTTTTTTTAAGTGTGAATCAATTTATGGACAACATAGAATATGCAACTATTAAGGAAAAAAGTATAAACTTAGAGATTTCTTATTTCAGGTGTTCTGATCAGGATCTTATTTTGTTTCTAGTAAAGGTTACTGAACCCCTCCTATTTTAAAACTATACGACTGTAAATTTAATATGATGTCAAGAGAGGACATGTTCTATGGTAAACTATGAAGTCACATGGATGTTGAAGCTGACAGATCTCGGAGGCTACAACCACCCTCACCCTCCAAGACATCAAAAAAAGGA
>SJYV01035903.1:0-14136 GCA_006410875.1 Neotragus pygmaeus
GTCGGGAAGATCCCGCAGAGAAGGAAATGGCAACCCACTCCAGTACTCTTGCCTGGGAAATCCCATGGATGGAGGAGTGTAGTAGGCTACAGTTCATGGGGTTGCAGAGTCGGACATGACTGAGAGTCTTCACTTTCACTTCACACCCACTAGGGTGAATATGATTTTTCTAAAAATGGAAAATAGGTGTCGGTGATGATGTAGAGAAATTGGAGCGCTGTATGTTGCTGTTGTTGTTATTTAGTCACTCAGTCCTGTCCAGCCACATCTGCATTACTGGCAGTTTCTTTACCATTAAGCCACCATAGATTGTGGAGGGGAATGTAAAATAGTGCAGCTACTGTGGAAAACTTTTTGGCAGTTCCTCAAAAATTAATGATAGAGCTACTGTATGATGCAGCAATTCCATTCCTAAGTATGTAACCAAAGACTTGAAAATCTATGTTCACATAAAAATATGTATGCTGCTGCTGCTGCTAAGTCACTTCAGTCGTGTCTGACTCTGTGCAACCCCAGAGACGGCAGCCCACCAGGCTCCCCCGTCCCTGGGATTCTCCAGGCAAGAACACTGAAGCGGGTTGCCATTTCCCTCTCCAATGCGTGAAAGTGAAAAGTGAAAGTGAAGTCGCTCAGTCGTGTCTGCCTCCTAGCGATTCCATGGACTGCAGCGTACCAGGCTCCTCCATCCATGGGATTTTCCAGGCAAGAGTACTGGAGTGGGGTGCCTTCTCCAAAATAAGTATAGGAATTGTCATAGCAGCCTTATTCATAACAGCCAGAAAGTAAATGTCAAATGTCCATCAGCTGAAGAATGGATAAGCACAGTTTGGTTCCATGGAATATTATTCAACCATAAAAAGTAATAATATACTTATTGTGCTTGCTTAGTTACTATTGTGTCCGACTCTTTGTGACCCTATAGACTGTAGTTCACCAGGCTCCTTGGTTCATGGCCTTTTCCAGGCAAGAATACTGGAGTGGGCTGCTATTTCTTCCTACTGGGGATCTTTCTGACCTAGGGATTGAACTCGAGTCTCTTGTGTTACCTGCATTGGCAGGCAGATTTTTTTTTACCACTGAGCCACCTGGGAAGCAATTTACTGATACGTGTCACAACAAAAATGAACCTTGAATACATTAGGCTATGTGAAAGAAGACAGATACAAAAAACAGGAAAGACCTGGAGATCCAACCAGTCCATTCTGAAGGAGATCAGCCCTGGGATTTCTTTGGAAGGAATGATGCTGAAGCTGAAACTCCAGTACTTTGACCACCTCATGTGAAGAGTTGACTCATTGGAAAAGACTCTGATGCTGGGAGGGATTGGGGGCAGCAGGAGAAGGGGACGACAGAGGACGAGATGTCTGGATGGAATCACTGACTCGATGGACATGAGTCTGAGTGAACTCTGGGAGTTGATGATGGACAGGGAGGCCTGGCGTGCTGCGATTCATGGGGTTGCAAAGAGTCGGACACGACTGAGCGACTAAACTGAACTGATTTATGTGAAATGTTCAGAACAAGCAAATTAATAGAAAGAGAAACTAGATTAGTTTTACCAAAGGATTAGGAAGATATTGAGAGAGATGTGGTTTGTTTGGGGGATGGTGAAAGTATCCTGTAATTAGTGGTGATAATTGCGCAACACTGTGAATACACTAAAACCCACTAAACTGTATACTTAAAATTTTTTTAAATTTATTTTATTTTTGGCTCTGCTTGGTCTTTGTTGCTGCATGCAGGCTTTCTCTAGTTGCAGCAAGTGGGGGCTATTCTATAGTTGCAGTGCACAGGCTTCTCATTGCAGAGGCTTCTCTTGTTGCAGAGCACAGGTTCTAGTGTTGGGGGTTTCAGCAGTTGCAGCTGCCAGGTTTTAGAGCACAGGCTCAGTAGTTGTGGCTCATGGGCTTAGTTGCTCCACATCATGTGAGATCTTCCCAAATCAGGGATCAAACATGTACACCTGCACTGGCAGGCAGATTCTTTACCACTGAGCCACCAGGGAAGCCCCTGCTTATTATTTTTTATGTGGTCATGGAGGATTCTATTGTTGAATGTACCATACCTTATTTAGCCAGATTCCTTTTAATGGACTTCCATGTTGTTTGTAGTTACCTGACTATAAGCAGTTCTATTGTAAATAAACAGTTTTGATGGACATAGGAGAGAATGATTTATACAGATTTTGTACCAGTTGGAGGAGAGATTGAAGGGTCTGTGACCTTCTGTCAGCTGTANTCCTTTTAATGGACTTCCATGTTGTTTGTAGTTACCTGACTATAAGCAGTTCTATTGTAAATAAACAGTTTTGATGGACATAGGAGAGAATGATTTATACAGATTTTGTACCAGTTGGAGGAGAGATTGAAGGGTCTGTGACCTTCTGTCAGCTGTAAATAAGCTGGCTATTTTCTCTCATCTTCACTAAATGGTACCCATATTACAAATCTTTTTCATCTTTGCCAGTCAGTCTGAGAGACTTAAACAAATTATTGTGCCTTCTTGTTTTAATCTGAAATTTCTTAAATTTTTAGTGAACATTCCATATTGCTAATTTTTCTGTAATTTGCCTGTCCATGTAATCTGGAATTTACATTGTGGTCTTCTAAACTTTCCCCCATAATTTCCTTGAGGGTAGGCTTTTGCCATGAAGCTCTTACTCCCACTGAACAGACTTCTCTCTCAACTATCCTCACCAATTTAAAAGGCATGCTCACGTATGCCTGAACTTCTGCTGGGATCCCCGCTGGATATCTATAAATAGATATATCAGTAAAATGTGTACTTACTAAAGACACATTTATTCAAAATGAAAATATGGTGTTAGATATTACAGATTATTTATTAATGGAAAGACGTTCAAGATAAGGAGCATGCAGTGTAAGTAACAAGTAGCATAATCAATGTAGAAGACCAGCACCCATGTACAGAAATTTATTAATCTAAGACTAGAAGTCTAGAGGAGAATCCTTCGGTGAGGTTTTCAAAAAGAAAGAAGCTACATACAATCTTTCTGTCTTCCTGCCTCTGTAACCCTCCTTTGTAGCTGAGCCCTCTCCCCAACTCACATATAGTAGTGGTTCTTAAGTTGGCTGTGAGTTAGAGTCACATGGAGTGCTCTAAAAACTACTCATTCCTGAGCCCTACTCTAGAAGTTCTGAAGCAATTGCCTTGCGAGTGGGATTTTTTTTAAAGCTCCACAGATGATTTTAATGTGCAGCCAGGGACTCAGCCCCTATCATGACTTTGGGAGTAATATAAGCTTAGATGGGAGAACTGTAATGACATAATTCAGAGCATGCTAACTTTGCTCGTTCTTACCTTACAAAAAGTGGGCTCCTGCCTTTTTCCCAGCACAAAGTGCCTTACCTTACACTTTTTCTAAACGTGGTATTTTTCCTCCTTGTTCCCAAGGGTACTGCTGCTACATAATAATGTTTTCCTTTCTGGACTTTTACAAATTACTTATTCTTAGATCCACACATGTACTTCTTGGGACTACTATGATGCTGAACCCTACCTTGGGTTACCTCTTGATGCTTTGCACTGTACTCTGTATATCCTGCTTTACTTGGCAGATAGTTATTTACTTATTTGCAGCTGGATCCTCATGGAGCCTGACTCATCCCTGGAGACATGACTCATTCCAGACCTCAGCCAGCATCCCTCTTTCCCAAATGTGAAGTTTGTTTTTCTTTGCCTGATGATGTTATTTTATATGATCTATAGTTAATGTTGTCAGAGGGGTATATGAGAAACAGCCAATGGAGGTTGTAAAAGTTTAAAAGCAAAATTAGGGAGTGAGACTTACAGAGAAAGCTGAGTTCAGTACAGTTCAGTCGTTCAGTCCAGTTCAATTGTTCAGTCCTGTCCGACTCTTTGTGACCCCACGGACTGCAGCACAGCAAGCCTCCCTGTCTATCACCAACTCACAGAGCTTACTCAAACTCATGTCCATTGAGTCCCTGATGCCATCCAATCATCTCATCCTCTGTTGTCCCCATCTCTTCCCACCTTCAATCTTTCCCAGCAGCACCAGGGTCTTTTCCAAGGAGTCATTTCTTTGCATCATGTGGCCAAAGTATTGGAATTTCAGCTTCAGTATCAGTCCTTCCAATGAATGTTCAGGACTGATTTCCTTAAGGATAGACTGGATGCTGTCCAAGGGACTCTCAAGAGTCTTCTCCAACAACATAGTTCAAAAGCATCAATTCTTCAACACTTAGCTTTCTTTATAGTCCAACTCTCACATCCATACATGACTACTGGAAAAACCATAGCTTTGATTANTGATGCTGAAACTAAAGTTCCAATACTTTGGCCACCTGATGTGAAGAGCCGACTCTTTAGAAAAGACTCTGATGATAGAAAATATTGAAAGCGGGAGGAATGACAGATGATGAGATGGTTGGATGGTATCACTGACTTGAACATGAGTTTGAGCAAGTTCCAGGAGATGGTGAAGGACACGGAAGCCTGACTTGCTGCAGTCGAGAGGGTTGCAAAGAATCAGACATGACTGAGCAACTGAACAAGAACAAATCATATTAAATGAATTTTCTTTCTTCTTTACTTCCTTACCAACAGATTTCTTGATCTCACAAAAGTAACAATATTTATAGTTTGGAAATTTGCAAATTGTTTTCCAGTTGTCATGAATAATAGAACAGACACACAGAAGGTTATGATTAATTGAGAAATTATAAGCTTTTTTTTCACATTCTTTAATTATATGTTTATGCATGGTTAAAGTGACTTGTGATGTAATTACTGGTAATACACAGAAGTTTCTATCATTGTTCTTTAGCCAAACTTCATAAAAGAGGANAGAAGGTTATGATTAATTGAGAAATTATAAACTTTTTTTCACATTCTTTAATTATATGTTTATGCATGGTTAAAGTGACTTGTGATGTAATTACTGGTAATACACAGAAGTTTCTATCATTGTTCTTTAGCCAAACTTCATAAAAGAGGAGAGCTTTTATAACTTCCTTGGCATTTATTTATGCAAGATATTTCAACAAGGTAGAATAGCAGTTCTCATGCTGAAAGAGATGCTTCAACAAATGTTTCAATGCACTATATTTCAGAGAACATATGCTTAATAACATACAATGATTGCTTTTAGAGAAAATGGTTTGCTGAAATCAGAATAAATCAATATGGTATTCTTTCAGAATGTAGACATTTCTTCTGATACTCAGTGAAGACACTACTAATCATTCTGTTTCAAGAAAGTACTTGAACAAGGTGTACATTCAGTGAAAGTAGACATTCAGGTGGAAATTCAGAAATGTTATTTTTATTTTGCCTACCAACTGCATGATCTTTTGCCCTATATCTAGCTCCAAAGGTTAAGGATTTTTTTTTAAAGTGACTTTGTGAAGCAGTGGGTACTTGCATTTATAAATAAAAACACAAATTAAGGCCATCATGTTAACTTTGTGAAAACATTCAGTATTTACTTTAAGTGTTAAAAAAATTATTTAATTTGTGGATTGCCTCAATGAAATTCATCTTTACCAGTCTTCAAGTTCTAAAACTAAGAAAGATAGGTCTTTATATTGGTCATTCACTATAGGAAGGAAAATAATTTAATACATTAGTCATAGCATCACCACCTGAGCTAGATGAAAGTATTTTTGGTTCTTTCATGGACCTCAGAGTAGAGTGAACAGTCTTTCAAAATTGCAGTTTTATTTATCTGGCCTTAGGTTAGGCCTAATTTTGATTTTGCTACTTGCTTATTTGGCATTTTTCTAAAATATAAATTCAACATATCTTTTGTACAGGGTCAAAAAATTAGAAATCTGAGCCTGGAAAAACAGCAGAGCTGACCTTGAGAAAATGATAAGCTCCCTTTATTCTCACCTATTCCATCACATCTCACCCTACACTGCCACTGGGAAATGTGAGAAGAGAAGAATGGCATGGAAAGTAAGCCAAGGCACTTAAAGACCATCTTCCTCTCTCTCTTTCACACACACACACACACACACACACACACACACACACACACACACAGAGCTTTAACTAGCCAAAGAAATCCACACATCATTACAAATACCTAGATATGTTAATTGGAAGAGGGAAATTTTGTTTCGGACTTTGAGAGGTTAGCGGTCTGAACAAAGACAAGGATAACTTACGTGAACATTCTAATTGAATATAGTCAAGGGCATTTGGCTCTTTTACACCCTGATTAGTCTTTTTATCTCCATCAGAATTTTTTATATCCTAGTACTCTCACTTAACCCCAGATCAACACTATATATGGTCTACTTTTCAACTTAATAGTAGTAACAACAAAATACATCAATTAAAATGAGTATGTGGAGTAGTCTGAGTATTGACTTTCTTTAACAGAGCAAATGCAAAATATATCTACTGATATGACTTTTGGTAAAACTGAGCCTGTGAGAATACCACTTACTTTCTTAGTGTATAAAAGTGTAGATTTTAGATGTAATACATGTACAAACACATAATTACAACCTGTATGATGGTACTAAAGCTTTCTGCAAATTGCAATCACCATAGTTTACATATACATTCTGTCTCCTGGGTAGGTACTTGTTAGGAATTTGTCAATCAGAAGGAGGAAGAGGAAGCTTCTGAAAAGAGGAAGGAGAGGAACCGGGAGAGCAAACACATCAGAACATGTCACCACTGAGTACATGCTCTGTTTCTCAGCAATTACATGAAAGCTTTTACAAGGAGAGAGTTAATCATTCTTTATTGACCGTCTCTCCATCTTATCTTCTTCATCCCACCTTCCCTTTGACAGTTTATAATGATTTATTCCTTTTTACCCCCAAATAACATTCTAGTGTCAAACTACTAACCAGTACTAACTCTAAAAGCTCAAGCTATTAATTCAGTATACTAAGATTTTTTCAGTATAATAAATGATCGACTCATTTTTGAGTGCTAAGACTTTGAACATTTTATATGTAGTGTCTACATACTTAACTCTCATTAAGGTCAACTAAAATGTCTTTTCTTTACAATAACAAAAGCGCTGAAATTCTCAATCTTTGTCTTGGGTATTAAACCTGGCAAACTATTTACAATGTATTAAAATTTTCCATTTAAAAATTTACAAGAATAACAGAAATAGAATGATAACTCCTGAGGTTACCATAGAAAACTGTGTAACTTTAGGTTTGTCATTTATTGATCCAAACTGCTTATTTACAGGAAATAAGCTGAGAGTCAGGACGGCTTGCCCAAGGTTGCATGATTGGCTAATTGGATGATCCTGAACTAAATTCATTTTGTGCCAATTCTATCATATGCCACAACCTCTCTTAGCAAATGCTAATTAATATCTTCATAAAACTTTCTCTTGATAATAAAACATACATTTATACACTGAGGAATATAATCTATTTGTTATTTTTCCCTGTTTTGCACCTGTCATAACATGGGTTAATAATTATATAGTCATAACCTTAGTGATTTCTAAAATAAAAATTTATTTTTAAACTACTTTATACAAAATAAGCTTACTCCTCTTGTACTTAGTTTATGTATTAATGAATTCCTCAAATCACAGTCGTTTGATACTCCAAAGTTAGTTGGAAATCATCCATATGTGCATAAATATTTTAGGATCATTAGGAGTTCACACAGGAAAGGTACAATGATGAAAGATTCCAGGGAACTGATGCAGAGCATAAGTCTGGAGTGAATAAAATTATATCATGGACTTCTTTTATGTTAATAACAATTTTGAAGTGTTAACTAGCACATCTACAATAGATATAAACATTCAGTATGATTAAAGATTATTTTGAGAGAGATCATATTTAGAGATGGAAACTTTTTCTAAAACAAGAGGGAAAAAAAGCTGCTAAGCTAACATGCTGAACATTGCTCCATCTAATTTGTTTTATCTGTAAATATTGTAAGATATGAGTCAACACAAGATCTGCAGGACTGTTGTTAGGCTTTTGCTTACATGATCTTCAGTAGGATTAGGCCAAAAGATTTTGTGGGAGTTGCCTTTGCTTTTATTTATTTATCCATTCGTCAAATGTTACATCAAATGCATATTATGACTCAGTGTTGCAGATCCTAAAGATAAATGGTGGTTAAAATAATTTCTCAACTGTTGGTTTAGCTGGGCGATAGATACTATCCAATTAACCCTCAAATAAATGTTAAATTGGAACTGTAATAAATGTTGGGAAGCAAGGTTTATGATGCTGAGAAAGATTAAGTAGGAGATTCCATGATTCTCTACTGTCCTGGCTCAATATCTCAGACACAGCTGTCATCAATGCTCTTTAACCAAGGAGGATGAATAGGCTTAAAACAAGTTCAGAGAATTTTTGAAAAATTGAGCCACTAAGATGAGTTCCTAAAAATGGATGAAAATATAAAGAGAAATGGGATCCAGTTCTAAATATTTGTTTAAACTATTTCTATTCTCTAGTTCTCTATTCTCTACTGCTGCTTGCTTAACTCTTTAAGGCCTTTTCCAGATTGAAGTCACAATATTCCCTCCACCTTTTTCTTTGTCAATATCATTTGGAGAGGGTTCATGTGGCCTATGCTTTTAGGTGAAGATGTAAAGCCTAAGCATTTACTTCCCTATAGCAATTGGATTGTTAATATCAAAACACTTCAAAAATCATGTTTGCTGGAAAAGGAAAAATCATGTTTGCTGGAAAAACCCTAGCTTTAGAACAGCAGTGTGTACCTGTTCAACTGGTATTTTTTTCTGAAACAGACTTCAGAGCTAATTGCTTCTTCTGCTGAGAAATATGGTATCTGTGTGATCTCTTTCACTTTTCAGCTTTGTTCTGGGTTAAACTTTAAAAAAAAATTCTATTTGTGGATTGGATATATGTGAATGTGATTGTATAATTAGACATTTAAAAATATTTTAATATCAAAAATTTATGGAGTTGGAGTAAATTAACTTTCATTCATTGATTTACTAAAGATAATATTTTTATTTTAAAATTTTAGGTTTGATAATTAGATTTTCTCTGAAACCTAGTCTATAAATTTATATTTTTATTTTCAAAATTTGCACTATTTATTGCTTGTTTTAGCTTTTCTTTTTTCATTTCCACTCAATTTATAGCAAATTTGTACAATGTGATTGCATTTCAGGCAAAATATCTATTAAGATAAACTTCATGAAGTAGTGGTTTGTAGAGTGCATTAGACAGAATTATGACTTGTCTAAATTTTGCCCATAAGAAAGTTCATTTTGTGAAATATTAAAAGAACTCCTTTCTATTCTTACAGATTTATCCTGGAAGTTATTAATTATCAGTTTATAGCAATTTATAGTACTGATGTTAAGAATAACATTTGTCTTATGTTGGGCACATGAGTCATGGTCATTGTCTTTCTTACAATTTATTTTTATCAGTAAGCAGTCAGTTAATAAATATAGTGTACTTAGTTTATAAATACACATAATAAAGCACTTATTGTAGTATGGGAAAAGACTTTACCAGATTGTTGAAAATATCTACACATGCTGAAAGTACCCAAAGATGTACTAAGCTCTAACAATTAAAATTCCTTTGAAAATATAGTCTGCTAAATTCCAATATGATATTTTTCATTTCATTTATATATTATCAAGTGAGCTAAATATTAATTGCAATAAAAATGCTTACTTATAAGTTTCAGGTAAAGTTTTTTTTGTTTTTGGTATAATTCTAGAGTATGTGTATTGTTTTTTTAAATACTAACCCTGTAGATTCTATATCTGTGGTAACTATTTTGTAATACTTCAGTGTATTAATGGCTCCACTGCATCTGCCACAGTTTGTATTTATTCACAGATGGATTAAGAATGTTATTCTGCTCGGTGCTGTGTAATTGTTTTTAGAAGACAAGAGAGAACACTATTCCAGAGCATTAAACAGAAGCTATTTTCTTTTAATCATTTTATATAAGCCCATGCTGTCTTTCACCTTTGTGACCCATGGTGTTTGATTAGTTCTAAGATTGCATCTGATATGTACATTTAATCTTTAGTTTCCACTTTGTTTGCACAACATTATACTCAACTTAATTTAGTTTACATCAGCAACATTTCTAGATGCGGCTCTCTTTGGCTGCCTTTCAGTCTCACAGGCTATATAAAAAATACATAAATTATTAAGTTTAGCATCATTGAAAACATATGCATCTATGTAGAAATGTCATACATTCAGTGGCTACCATCTGTGGCTGTGGTAATACAAATAAATGTGCACAATTCTGTGTATCGATTCAAGTAAACAAAACTCAGTTGGATACATAACCTGATATTGTGGTTTGGGTAGGCACTATTTTATTTTGTCAAACATCAAATGGGAAGAGTAATAGAATACACATATTGTTTTGGTTAGTTGGCACTTTCTTCCTCTAACAAACATGATCAGCTCTTTAGAGTAAAATTACTGATTCAACATTGTAGATTGATAGTAACTGGACAGTTTTCACATCCCAACATTGGTCATCATTAGAAAATATGCTTTAGTTGTATACATTTTATAATAAAATATTTGTACTGTTTTAATAGTGTATTAATGTAATTTTACGTAGGTTGACCTCTATGGGCTTCCCTTGTGGCTTAGACAGTTAAGAACCTGCCTGCCAAGCAGGAGATGCAGGTTCAATCCCTCGAAAAGGGTGATCCCCTAGAGAAGAGAATGTCTACCCACCCCAGTATTCTTGCCTGGAGAATCTCATGGACAGAGGAGTCTGGCAGGCTATGTTTCATAGGGTCACAAACAGTAGGACACAACTGAGTGACTAACAGTTTCGCTTTCAAAGTGTTCTCTCTAGTATCATTTGTCAGGAAAGGAAAGAAACAACAAAATAAAGAGAAAGATGTTACTGAATTTTACTCTGGTGAGAATAAGATGATTGTTTCTCCATTAAATTCATTTAATTTAACATCTATTTTTATAATCATGAGTTAAATAGTTATTTCTGCATATAATCCCCAAATTCAGCATTCTAAGCACTGGTCAGACTGCACATAATCACATTTTCCTATGATTTTTTGACCTGTTTATAAAATAATAATTTGGTAATTTTTTTCACAGAAAAAAATCATTTTTATCTCTATCAAAGTTAGAATGTGTATCTTATCACTGATAACTTAAGAAAGATCCTTTTAACTTTCTAATTTATTATAGCCAAGGTCATATAAACCTTGCGGATTATTATAGGATATTCTACTAAATTTTTTTTTTTCATATGAAAGCTGTAAGGTTTTGGAACATTCCAGATTTTCTTCAACAGCAAATAGTATAACTACTCATAATGGTCCTACACTCATTAACTAGTGCTTGAAAGGTACCTGTGCAAATAATAGGCCTTGAAGCATAGCTTCAGTAATTTTATATCTACCTCTGTGAAGATCTTATGAAAGAGATGTTATTGTTATTTGAATACTAGAAATATAGACCTCAAGGTTTAGCAGCATAAATAAATTACCTGTTGGTATCACAAATTGAGTAATGTGGAGCATCTTGGATTCAGGGCCAATTTGTTTAACCTCATATATACCTTTTTATTATCCCTCAGTTATCTATACTTCTTTTGCCATCATGCTGTGACTTCTCTTTACTTGGAAGTCTTCAAAACTTAGGCAAAACTAGTATTTATTTTTACTCTGTCTAGATACCACTAGGTGATAATGCACATGCCTATTAACAAGCCAGACTAATATATTCAGTCAACCATTCAGCAAATACTTATTCCATATCTACTATATGTTTATATACTCCTAGACTCTGGAAAGATAAAAATAAGTGAGAGAGTTATGGTCCTTGTTCTTACAAATCTTATAGCCCAGTGAAAGTAATATTTGGAGATTACAGACAAACAAAGGAGAAGATATTTGTTTGGGGACACTGAATTCAACAGACATTTCAATAGACAAGAAAGACTGATAAGGGGAGAAACGTCAATATGATAAAGAAGAGCAAGATTTAGCCAGTGAAATAGAGGATCTAGTCAGTTAGAATAAGAGTGTTCTAACTCCCAGAAATCAATATGTGAGAACTCTTTTGTCGTGGTGGTGGTTTGCCCAGAAATGTCCTTTGCCAAGAGATGCCTAAGCAAATACCCATTTATCTGTCAAGGACTAATAAAAATGTTCTCTCTTATGAAGTCTTTTATAACTCTGCCAAGCAATTAGTTTCCTATGTATAGATGTTTCTTTATTTGTACATGAAGGAAGTAACTGTTTTTGATGAACACTTTTAGCATAACAATTGCCAGAAAGTTGTCATTAAATTATTATTATTATCATTAACTATTGCTAACCAGTGGTCTAACCATTTTCAACAATAAGGAATAGCATTCGTGGAATTGTATGGTTTAATAATAATTATTAGTTAGCTAATTATTTTGCTGATTAAGGATTTGTCCATGAAAAAGGAAGTGATTCTTGGGCATGACTGAGTGCCTCAAAAGTGCCACCTGTGTAGAAGTCCCAAAAAGAACACAAACTATTCACTTAAAAATGTATTCAATGATTCCTCTTTGATTGACTTTCCTGGGTGAAAAGTGGAGACTCTGTGGAAAAAAAGTCCTTTAATCGGATAAAACAAAGAGCTCTCTAGATTTGGTCTCCACACGTTTCTGACTGCACACTTCTTTTTAAATTCAAATATAAAGTATTTATATATTTTAAATTTTGATTGGAGTATGAGTTCAGTTCAGTCCCTCAGTCCTGTCCAGCTCTTTGCGACCTCATGGACTGCAACTGGCCAGGCCTTCCTGGCCATCACCAACTCCCAGGATTTCCTTAAGCTCATGTCCTTTGGGTCGGTGATGCCATCCAACCATCTCATCCTCTGTCATCCACTTTTCCTCCCACCTTCAACCTTTTCCAGCATCAGGGCCTTTCAAATGAGTCAGTTCTTCACATCAGGTGGCCAAAGGATTGGAGTTTCAGCTTCAGCATCAGGCCTTCCAATGAATATTCAGGACTGATTTCCTTTAAAATGGACTAGTTGGATCTACTTGCAGTCCAAGGGACTCTCAAGAGTCTTCTCCAACACCACAGTTCAAAAACATCAATTCTTTGATGCTCAGCCTTCCTCATAGTCCAACTCTCACATCCATACATGACAACTGGAAAAACCATAGCCTTGACTAGATGGACATTTGTTGGTAAAGTAATATCTCTGCTTTTTATTATGCTATCTAGGTTGGTCATAACTTTCCTTCCAAAGAGTAAGCATCTTTTAATTTCATGNATGAAAAGTGGAGACTTTGTGGGAAAAAAAATCCTCTAATCAGATAAAACAAAAAGGTCTCTAGATTTGGTTGCCACACATTTCTGACTGCACACTTCTTTTTAAATTCAAATATAAAGCATTTATATATTTTTAATTTTGATTGGACTATGAGTTCAGTTCAGTCCCTCAGTCCTGTCCAACTCTTTGCGACCTCATGGACTGCAACTGGCCAGGCCTTCCTGCATCACCAACTCCCAGGATTTCCTTAAGCTCATGTCCATTGAGTCNGTCGTGGTGGTGGTTTGCCCAGAAATGTCCTTTGCCAAGAGATGCCTAAGCAAATACCCATTTATCTGTCAAGGACTAATAAAAATGTTCTCTCTTATGAAGTCTTTTATAACTCTGCCAAGCAATTAGTTTCCTATGTATAGATGTTTCTTTATTTATACATGAAGGAAGTAACTGTTTTTGATGAACACTTTTAGCATAACAATTGCCAGAAAGTTGTCATTAAATTATTATTATTATCATTTACTATTGCTAACCAGTGGTCTAACCATTTTCAACAATCAGCAATAGCATTCATGGAATTGTATGGTTTAATAATAATTATTAGTTAGCTAATTATTTTGCTGATTAAGGATTTTTCCATGAAAAAGGAAGTGATTCTTGGGCATGACTGAGTGCCCAAAAAGTTCCACCTGTGTAGAAGTCCCCAAAAGAACACAAACTATTCACTTAAAAAGGCATTCAATGATTCCTGTTTGATTGACTTTCCTGGATGAAAAGTGGAGACTTTGTGGGAAAAAAAATCCTCTAATCAGATAAAACAAAAAGGTCTCTAGATTTGGTTGCCACACATTTCTGACTGCACACTTCTTTTTAAATTCAAATATAAAGCATTTATA
Source organism: Neotragus pygmaeus (assembly GCA_006410875.1). NCBI lineage: Eukaryota > Metazoa > Chordata > Mammalia > Artiodactyla > Bovidae > Neotragus > Neotragus pygmaeus. Next base: position 14,126 of record SJYV01035903.1, read on the forward strand.
TATTTTTAATT
>SJYV01035909.1:0-14461 GCA_006410875.1 Neotragus pygmaeus
GGGTTAGGAAGATATCCTGGAGAAGGAAATGAAAACCCATTCCAGTATTCTTGCCTGGGGAATTCCATGGACAGTGGAGCCTGGCAGGCTATAGTTCCATAGGGTCTCAAAAGATTCAGACACAACTCAGTGACTAAACAACAACAACAGACGAACACCCAATTAAGAAAAATTCAGAACAGAATGGCAGGAAATTTCATCATGTATTTACTCAACCTGATTGGGGCAATGCAGTCTTGTTCAGCTCCCAGTTGCCTCCCTCAAACCAGAATGATCACAGAAAACCTTATCTGCAATGTTCCAACCTACTTAGGGGCTGCCTGGAGACTGGTGACTGTTTCACTCTATGTTTTAAGCTTAAACTGAAGAGCAGCTGGGGTATCTCACTACAGGTGCAGGGGGATTATACATATGTGGGGCCAGGGACAAAGGATAAGGGTGGATTCATAGACTAGATCGTGTAAAATCCTGAGTAGAACGAGAGTGTGGATTTGGGGGACAGTAGGGCATTTCAAAAACGATAATAAATTCAAGAGAATCAAAAAGGTTCACATGCCAGGCAAGATTATGACTCAGAAATGAACCAAGTTGTCCTCAGTTTTCCTTTGGGCTGATCCCAGGACTAGAAGTATTCCAAGCAAACTAGTGAAGGACTGTCAGGACATGAAACAAATCTACCAGCAGTGAGTGTTTGCCTGTTGTTTCAAGTACCCAACTGTGAACACACACAGGAACACATACACACACATGAAATAAAGAGAGAAAGGAAAGAAGGAGAAAGAAAGAAAAAGGAAACCATGGTCCAGAAAAGAAAGAAAATAAACCGACTCTTCCGGAACAGTCACAGGAGCCACACTTAGCACACAGTGAGTGTCACACACTGTCCTGGGGAGGAGCTCCAGGTAGGACACTGAGCTCAGCTGCACCAGGAGCACATCAGGATCCCATCGTCTGAAAACACACAACACTAGCAGAAAGCCTTGTCCACACCAGGGCTGTAAAGAACTGTCCCCACGGAGCTGGGTGGAAAGGGAAGAGAAGCTGTCAGATCAGGACTGAGCCCCTGGAAGGGCCCCAGATGAGAAGGAGGAACAGGGGCTCAGAGGTCCTCCCTGGAAAGACCCGTGAACACCACACACTGGGTACCGCAGCCCTGGGACGACCTCAGGAGATCGCAGCCCCACAGCTGCTGTGAACCCAGGGGGACCCGCAGGAGGCATGGGAAACTGACTCCTCTCCTGAGACAAGCACCTGCTCCTGCTCCTGCTCCTGGAACAGGCTGAGGGGGCGGCAGGATACTGCTCAGACTCGGGCTGGTTTACTGGGCAGTCTGTGTGCCCCCCAGCCCACAGATGCCCCCTCAGCACCTCTGGATCCAGTTAACCCCCCCTGGGGCGAGGGCCATCTATGCTGGGCAGAGTGGGCAGTGCCCACACAAGGACACACCTGCAAGACATGGATGGATAACTAGTTTCATAGAAATGGAGAAAGTTAAACAAGTTGAAAAGACAGAGGAATTCGTCTCAAATGAAAGAATAAGAAAATAACACCTGCAAAATCAGCTAATGAAACAGATGTATTGCTTACCAAAGTAATTTACCAGAATCGAAAGTGTCAGTAATAAGAATGCTAACTGAACTAGGGAAAAGAGTAAATGAATACAGTGAGACTGTTAACAAGTAACTAAAAAATATTTTTAAAAATAACCAGTCAGAACTTAATAATGCAATAACTCAGGTTAAAAAAAAAACACTCTAGAAGGAATTAATAGCAGACTAGGTAATACAGAAAAATTTATAAGTGACCTGGAAGAGAGATTTATGTGAATCATGCATTAGCATTAAAAACAGCAAAAAGGGAAACAAACTATAAAAAAGAGAACAGTTTAAAAAGCCTCTTGGACAACATCAAGTGTACTATCATCCTTATGGTAAAAGTCCTAGAAGAAAGAGAGAGAGAGAAGAGGGTAGAAAAGGCCTTTGATGAAATTATGGCTAAAAATATCCTGAACCTGCAGAAGGGAAAAGCTATCCAGGTGCAAGATGCATAGAGAGCCCCAAATAAGATAAAACCAAAGAGGCCCACACCAAGACACATCAAAATTAGAAAGGTAGAAGTTAAAGAGAGGAGTCTAAAGGCAGCAGGAGAAAAATGATGAGTCACATACAAAGAAAAAGACACCAGGCTGTCAGCTGATTATTCTGCAGAAATTAGGCACAACAGTGTGGCGTGATGTTTCTAAATTACTGAAAGGAAAAAATCTACAACCTAGAATACTAGGAAATAGATCCAATAATGTATAATAACTCTAAATGGAGTATAATCTATAAAATAGTGAATCACTCAGATGTACATCTGAAATAATAGAATATTTTGTCAACTATAGTTCAATGAAAAAGACAAGAATGTTTGCTTTCCTGATCATTAAAATCATACATACAAATTACAGAATTTAGGGGAAGAAAGGAGAGGTTAGAGAATAAATATAACCTACAATTAGCCTGTTGTGATTAGTCACTCAGTCGTGTCCAACTCTTTGTGACCCCATGGACTATAGCCCGCCAGGCTCCTCTGTTCTTGGGATTCTCCAGGCAAGAATACTGAAGTGGGTTGCCATACCCTCCTCCAGGGTATCTTCCCAACCCAGGGATAAAACCTGGGTCTCCTGCATTGCAGACATATTCCTTACCATCTGAGCCACAAGGGAAGCCCAATCAGCCTTGACAAATGTGTGAATTTGTATTTTATTTACAAATCAGATAATCTGCAACATGCTAATTGTATGCCTTCCTTTTGACTGAAGTATCTTTTGAAGCTCTCAAATATTATTTTCAAAATCCAGTATATATTTTGCTTGTTTTGAGTAGTGTATTATCTTAATGTACTTTATTCTTTCATCATTTGGGTTTGCTTTAGCATTTTGATTAGTTCTTGCATATTTTGCCACTCATTCATAGATTCATACAGCAAAACTTCATTGAAAATATTTTATGTGCCAGACACTTTTATCCGCAAGTAACAAAAACGGGAAATAAAATTTTTAAATGACTTGAGTTGATAGTCTAGTGGAGGATAAAGAATATGGATAAAATCAAAAGTGTGTAGCTGTTAGGAGTGCGAGATTTCCCCTTGAGAGACAACCCTGCAGTTTCTTGCATTTCTGTGCACCTGATAAGTGGAGACTCTGACCACACTTCATCCCATACTAAGTTTTCAAGACATTCGTCCAGTGAATATCCTTGCAATATAGAGACAGTGGCTCCCTGCAGAGACATGGAAGGCATGTTTGCTGTGCAGTAATGTAAAGAAAACCTCTCCCTCATGAGAAAAGGACGGATGCTGAGAGCATACTGTCATTGACTCAGGATCCCTAGACTCAAGGTTTTTTTCCTGTCACTCAACTCACTGAATATTCAGGCATCACCTGGGACCTTCACTCCAACTTTAGAAAGGAGAACCCAAGGAACTAGCACAATACACCTGGTGTGGAGAACATTTCCATAATATACTCTGTGCATGAACTCATTACCCTGTAAACCTTAATCCTATGCAATGTTCTATGTCAATTATGGCTCAATAAAGCTGAAAAATGATAGTCTAATTTGGTTACAGCATTTGTTATGAATAATATTTTTTTTTCCTTTACCAGCATCTGTGAAACCAGTGCAAGCTGATTTGTTAGCTCACAAATTAAGTTGAAATCTTATATTCTTCATGATTCTTGACAGAACATAATATGACTGAGCCAAAGGTTAGAACAGAACAAAAGTTAGAAAATAGCATTACATCAGGGAATGTTAACTTCCTTACAAAGAAAGAATTGGGAAGCCCCAAACCGCTACCAGCAACACTGTAATGGCTCTTGAGTGTGTCTGGATATTAAAATTCCACAACATTCCAACCAGACACCTGCCATTTGAATGAGTGACTTCAATGATACAGAGGCAGGGGAGCTGAATACTCAGAGGACTGACCAGAGAAGAAAAGTCATCAGTTGAAATCCAAACAACATCCAGGATCAGAGAGCACACAAGGGAAGGGACACCAACTAGTGCATTCTTCACCCTACTCACATTTCAAGACCATTTGTGGTCTCTATAACTGAGATCATGGGACAAATTCTGACCGTCCTCCATAGGAGGGAGACACTAGGACCAGCTAGTTCTATATAACTTCCTCGTCGGACATGGTGACTCTTCATAGGATCATTAAATGTTGATGCAGGTGGTCCATTGGGAGAAGAGTGGAGTTATATCTGGCATGACACACATATGTGTCAAATGCCAAGCCCATCTTGCTCAAGTTGCAGTGTCTGTCCAGGTGTGCTGCTGAAACAGATGTGCACACCTTAACCAAGAGGTGCCCTTGGGAAAACTTGGAAAATCAGAACTCAAGCCATCTCCCTTCTTCCAAGTAGCTGCCCATTTTCTATAAAATTCAAATGTAAGTAAGGCAAGAAAATCTCTGCCAATGTTCCCTTGCCCCTTCTCAAAATTATCCACCTTACCCACACTGTTATCAGATAAGGGGGGAAGCAAGAAATAGAAAAGGAAGGGAAATTTATAACCATTTATATAATACAGTGCCTCTTTAGGTTTACAAAAGTAACAAAATAGTCACCTTCCATGTGGCCTTGGACAAGTCAATAACCTCTGTGGTTTCTTTATCTGTAAAATGTGCTAATAGTTGAATTTACTTCACAGGGTGTTTGAATCATTAAGGCTGCTGCCTGGAAAACAACAGTCTCTCAAACTATTGGGTAATATAATTGCTGCTGTTGCTCCATCAACACAACGTTTCTGCTCCAGTGTGTCTGTGATTAAAATTATTTTTGTTTCTTTTTTTCCCCTGCTTCACGGATCTAAAGCATAAGCAGGGCAGTTTCCCATGCTTTGTGAAGGGGAAATAGTTGTAATTTTAATTAATTTCTGAAGAGATAGAAAACCAAAATATCTGTTTCTCATTCTCTGTAGAATATACAGTTTCTGTGGCAAATAAATGCTGAGGTATAGAAAAGAAAAACACAGTTATTCATACTTCTTGAAACTGATCTTTCTTAGAGAATGGTAGCTGAAAAACATACTCTAATCTTGCTACAGAACCAAGACTTGGGAGTACCCTACTATCGGGGACTAGCTCCACAGAAACAACCTCTGTCCCAAGTCCTTGGGATATCTCCTTTTTATTATGTTGCATACGTATGACAGTAAATCTGGTGTTTGCTGGGTGGTGAGTAATGAATGAGCTGTCTTCCTTGGATCCACCAGTTGTGTTGGGTACCTTAGACAGGTTGTGTAACCATGAGGTCAGGGTTCTGAAATGTTGTTGTTGAATCACGATGCCGGTATTCTTGGCCCCCGGAGAAGAAGAATTCAATCCGGGGCCAGAGACGAGGCTTGATCACTCAGAGCTTTTGTGTAATAAAGTTTTATTAAAGTATAAAGGAGACAGGGAAAGCTTCTGACATAGGCATCAGAAGGGAGCAGAAAGAGTACTCGCTTGTAAGTGTTAGCAATGAGTTTATATACTCTCCAATGAATCCAAAGAATGTCTGGAGGTTGTAAAGACCTCACCAGACCTACTCCCATAATTTACATAACAGAATTAGCCAGAAGGTTTAATCCAGAGACTGTCCTCAGGCAGAATACATTGTTGTTATATAATCCTAAGGACTGTAGAGAAGGAAAAAAAAGTTTGTTCTTTCTTCCTCCTTGAGAATTCCAGACCCCTCTCTCCTTGGGGACCCCTAGACTTCTTATCACCCTGCCTAGGAAATGACTCTCTCAGTTCTTCCCTGTAAGAGAGAACTAAAGATGTTTTAGAGATAAGGAACATAGACTTCATTAGAAGCAATTTCAAAAGTTTGTGACCAAATAATAAGTAACATAAATGACCCTGAATTTCTGTACATTTGAGCAATAGTCCTTGATATCTGTTTCTACTGTGAATGCCAAAATTCACATGTGAGATTTTCCAGATACTGTCTGAGAGAGACTCTCTGTGGTCTGGAGAATAAGAAAAAAGGTCTTATGAAGTGGAGGCCTTTTCTCCCAGCACAGATCCAAGACGTCCTCCATCCATAATAGGCCATTATGTTAAGCTTTTTTCTTGTTTCTGTTTTGTATAAACAATTAGACATTGAGACCTCAAAACAGTAACCCTCTCTTTTCCCTCTGGAGCTGAGCTGATCACCATGCAGACAGCTGGACCTGAATGCACAAAAGGACTTGGGACAATGGCTGTCTCTGTGGAGCTAGTCCCTGATGATGAGGGTACTCCTAAGTCTTGGTTCTGTATCTAGACTAGAGTATGTTCTTCAGCTATAATTTTCCAAGAAAGATCAATTAGAAGAAGAATGAATAACTGTGTTTTCTTCTTATTCATCTGAATTTGTAGGTGGAAATCATGAACACTATATTGAGAAGACTTTCCTAGTTATCAAAACAATAGGTGTACTTGCTCCAGGACTTGAAGAAATTGTTCTGATTGAAGATGGAGTGAATGAACATCCAGCAGATGCACGTTACCTAAGAGGAGCTCCTTGAAAGCTTGCGAATCTGAGCATTTCTTATACATTATTATCAACCTCAGTTGGTAAAGAATTTGCCTACAAGGCAACAGACCCTAGTTTGATTCCTGGGTCAGGAAGATTTGCTGATGAAAGGGTAGGTTACCCACTCCAGTATTCTTGGGTTTCCCTTGTGGCTCAGCTGGTAAAGAATCTGCCTACAATGTGGGAGACCTAGGTTCAGTCCCTGGGTAGGGAATATCCCCTGGAGAAGGGAAAGGCTACCCACTCNGCTGAAGAAAGGGTAGGTTACCCACTCCAGTATTCTTGGGTTTCCCTTGTGGCTCAGCTGGTAAAGAATCTGCCTACAATGTGGGAGACCTAGGTTCAGTCCCTGGGTAGGGAATATCCCCTGGAGAAGGGAAAGGCTACCCACTCCAGTATTCTGGCTTGGAGAATTACATGGACTGTATAGTCCATGGAGACACAAAGAGTCAAACACTGCCGGAGTCCAGCCCCTGCAGGATCCAGGGAAACCTGAAGGAGAAACAGCGTCAGCGATTGCGATTGATTTAGAGAGAGAGACAGATAAGAATGTTGTAGATAAGAAAATAGAGGAGAGAAGAAAAGAGGCTGATGTTCCTTGGTTTATACAGAGAATCAATGAAGTCTCAAGACAAGAGACTTGCACCATCTATGTAAGGCTGCAAGTGCCCTCCAGGTCTCCCGAGGAAGTGAAGGCGCAGGGCGCCTTCCCATTCAGGTCTTAGAAACCCAGGCAAGTAAATAGACACGGCGGANGCAGGATCCAGGGAAACCTGAAGGAGAAACAGCGTCAGCGATTGCGATTGATTTAGAGAGAGAGACAGATAAGAATGTTGTAGATAAGAAAATAGAGGAGAGAAGAAAAGAGGCTGATGTTCCTTGGTTTATACAGAGAATCAATGAAGTCTCAAGACAAGAGACTTGCACCATCTATGTAAGGCTGCAAGTGCCCTCCAGGTCTCCCGAGGAAGTGAAGGCGCAGGGCGCCTTCCCATTCAGGTCTTAGAAACCCAGGCAAGTAAATAGACACGGCGGATCTCTGTACTTCAGATGGGAACTAGCCTGAAAGAGAGAGTAAGAGGAGGAAAATGATTGACACGAGGAGATCAAGCTGCTTTGATGAGTGAGATCCATAGCTTTATTTTTAAACGGTACTTGTATACTTTTTTTGTACATAGAAGGAAATGAAAGACGCAAAGTCATTCAGAGTCAGCCCAACATTCCAGCAGTTTTGCCCTTATCGAAACCATGAATTTTTCTGCATACCTTTCCCACAAATGATGTTGTGTACAGTATCTTCTGGCCTTGGAGGCCTGTGAACATTTTATGACCCTCTTTTGATAAAGGCTGCTCAACCAGAAAATTTATTTTCCTTCAAAGTGTTTTTTCTTTATATTTCTAATCTATGTCAGCCTCAGAAAATGCCAAACAGAGTTACATTTTTCACAGAACAAAGGTGCAGTGAGTTACAAGAAAGAACCAATTAGCTCAAAAGTCTGATATGGTTAAATTCAAGGCTACATGTGTTTTTCTTGCATTCTCACTATGTTAACTAATGCATTCCCAGGTGCACAGTGGACAAGAGATATGGGAAGTTAGCAACAAGCATTGGCCCAATAATGAAATCCTACACTAGCACTAGCACTACTCTAATAACTTTTAACTCTTTCAAAGGCTCTATGCTTTAGGCTTTCCATGCTTCTCACAGTTGGGATGCTATAAATAATTGTGTGCATAGCTGCAACAGTCTGGATACATCTGCCAAACAAGCTAGAATGCTAACAGAGGGGGTTTGATTTCAAATATTCCTCTCATGTCCAGGAGACTTATTAGCTATAGCCCTAAGTTGATTTTCTCCAGAGAAAGGTGGTCAGGGTTAGCCACCTGTTAATGTCAGAGGAGTTGGTGAAAGTTATGAAATAGTAAAACAGACAGATTTTGGTTTTGGGGTAGATGCTTGAGAAAGCCTAGGGAGCCCATTGAGTACTGAAGCCTTGGTTAACAGTTCTCTTCCACATGACCCTGTCATGGGTGGGATCTCCCAGCAAAACACGACTGAGCAATTTTCACTTTCACTTTCTATTAAAAAATATGATGTTTATTGATGTAATACTTTATTCCTGTTGCAATCTGATCACAATTATTCTGTGACTGTGACTGGCCTTCAAGTTCCCTCAAAAACTGAGATCTGGTAAGTGCATGAATACAAAGATGAAGAAGAACAGGTGGTTCTTCTGAGATGTGGAAGCAGGACTGGGGGAATGTGACCAAAGCACCCGGGCCACAGTCACCTGGAGCTTACCATCACTCTGTTCCCACAGTTACTGTGGTTTGGGATGCACTCTGTAGAAAACTGGAGTCAAAGAGAAACAAAAGTGGCTCCTGGAGGATGTGGAGAGGATACACTAGAATGCTTGGTTGATGTTTGTGGAACAATGTGTTTCCATTCCTGTGTGTTGGCTGTTCAAATTTCTACCATGTCCAAGTCTGCCAGTTCAAGATATAATCCAAATGCTCTTATGAAACACTTTGAATTCAGTAGGGAAGAGAAAAGGTGGTAGTCAAGACAAACTCAGAGTGAGGAAATATAAAAAACTTTAAATTGTGCACCACCAGAAGGGATAATCAAAAGATTAATTTTGGAAATATTAAGTATTGATGAACAAAGATCACCAGGTGACCTTGGCAACTGAGCCAAACAATTTGAGATAGGTTTTAGGGTGTGTTTCCAGGAAGTTCCATTCCATTCAACTCTATCAGAAACATAATTTGCAAAGATTTTTCATCTTATTCTGTGGATTGACTTCTCACTTTCTTCATAATTTCCTTTGACATGAAAATTTTTTGAATTTTGACAAATGCTAATTTATTTAGTTTTTCCTTTGGTGACATACCCAAGAAATCATAGCCAAATCCAATGTAATGAAATCATTCCTCAAAGTTTTCTTCTAAGGCTTTCATGCTTGTATCTTGCAAGTCTGGGTCTTGGACATGTTGTGAGGTTTCTATGTGTACGTGTGTCTGTGTTTAAGATAGATAGGTCTAACTTTATGCTTTTGTAGATTGATGTGTAGTTTTATCAGCATTGTTTGTTGAAAAGACTGCACTTTTCCCATCAATGGTCTTAGGCAACCTTGTCAAACAACATTAATTTGTGTTAATTTTTGTATTCTGTTTTATTTCACTGGTCTTTATATCTGACTTTATATTTGCCATTATTCACTTTATTTTGATGATAATAGCTATGTTGTAAGTCATGAAATCTGTAATTGTGAGAAACCTAAATGTGCTCTCATTTTTCTTTCCCAAGACTTGTTGGAGTATATATAAAGTTCTATCAAATGTATAGATCACTTTGGTTAGTATTGTCATTTTAATATTCATGAACATGGTTAATTTGCTAATATTTGCGTCTTTATTTTCTTCAAACAAAACTTTTAAATGATACATTTCTTTTTTGGTTATTTCTGAGTATTTTTGATAACATTTTCAATGAAATTACTTTTTAAATTTCCTTCTCAGACTGTTCTTCATCATTCATATATAGAATGGAAATGACTTTTCTGTGTTGACATTTTGTCCTACACTTTTGCTGTAATTGTTCTTTAGCTCTAAGCAGTTTTTTAAAAATTTTATCTTTATGGATTTCTACACACATGATTATGTCATCTGAGAACAGAGATAATTTTAGTTATTTTGAAGTATAGTATTTTTTGTTTGTTTATTTTCTTATTTTAGTTGAAACTACCAATTCTATGTTGACTAGACGAGGCACATGCAAGTAAATTTTCATATTATTCATCTTAACAAGAAATACTTTTCAGAGTGAAGAAAGAGGACAAGAGGAAGGCAGGGAGAAAAGAGGAATCTTGAATTATACACAAGAATTCTCCTGTGCCACAAGTAAATAATTACTTTTAGTTCTCCTCAATCACTCCCTTGAAGAGACTCATCAGTGTACATAGAACAGCAAATATTTACTCATTAAATGGTATATTGATGTGGTTTTTTTAAAAATAAAAATTTGAGGCCAGTATTATTTGTTTCTAGGAGGTGGTCTTGTTTAGTGAGTTATCAGTGGTGTGAGTAGGCTGATACTGTGTTAGCAGTTGCTGAAGAAGAAAGTAGAAACAAGAGACGAGGTCCCTATTGGAGGAAATGACTGCCTGCCTCTGAGATCAGAGGAACAGTCCCCAGAGAGGGGAAAAACTATGATGCAGCAGACAGAGGTGGGCTGACTTGTACCACATCCGTATTAGTTACTGTTGCTGCTCCAACAAATGACCAAAAGCTTTGTGGCCTGAAACAACAATACCGTTACATTTTTGAAGGTCAAAAATTCAACATTCCGTTCAATGGGCTAGCAGGTCTGCATTTCTTCTTGAGTTCTTAGGGAAAAACCTACTTGGTTGCCTTTTCCAGCTCCTAGAGAACTCCTTCATCTATTGCCTTGGGGACTATCTCACCATCTTCAAAGCCATCTGCATAGTCTCTTTGGCTTAGTTGGCTTAAAGCTCAACATTCAGAAAACTAAGATCATGGCATCTAGTCCCATCATTTTATGGCAAATAGATGGGGAAACAGTGGAAACAGTGGCTGACTTTTTTTTTGGCGGGGCAGGGGGGGGGCCTCCAAAATTACTGTAGATGGTGACCGCAGCCATGAAATTAAAAGACACTTGCTCCTTGGAAGGAAAGTTGTGACCAATCTAGACAACATATTAAAAAGCAGAGACATCACTTAACCAACAAACCATCTAGTTTAAGGCTATGATTTTTCCAGTAGTCATGTAAGGGTGTGAGAGTTGGACTATAAAGAAAGCTGAGCACCGAAGAATTGATGCTTTTGAACTGTGGTGTTGGAGAAGACTCTTCAGAGTCCCTTGGACTGCAAGGAGATACAACCAGTCTATCCTAAAGNACAATATACAGCCTTGACGTACTCCTTTCCCAATTTGGAACCAGTCTGTTGTTCCATGTCTGGTTTTAACTGTTTATTTTTAACTTGCATGCAGATTTCTCAAGAGACAGGTAAGGTTGTCTAGTATTCCCATCTCTTTAAGAATTTCCCACAGTTTATTGTGATCTACACAGTCAAAGGCTTTGGCATAATCAATAAAGCAGAACTATATGTTTTTCTGGAACTCTCTTGCTTTTTTGATGATCCAGTGGATGTTGGCAATTTGATCTCTGGTTCCTCTGCCTTTTCTAAATCCAGGTTGAATATTTGGAAGTTCACGGTTCACATATTGTTGAAGCCTGGCTTAGAGAATTTTGAGCATTACTTTGTTAGTGTGTGAGATGAGTGCAACTGTGCAGTAGTTTGAACATTCTTTGGCATTGCCCTTCTTTGGGACTGGAATGAAAACTGACTTTTTAGAGTCCCGTGGCCACTGTTGAGTTTTCCACATTTGCTGGCATATTGAATGCAGCACTTTCTCAGCATCATCTTTTAGAATTTGAAATAGCTCAACTGGAATTCTGTCGCCTCCACTAACTTTGTTTGTAGTGATGCTTCCTAGGGCCCACTTGACTTCACATTCCAGGATGTCTGGCTCTAGGTGAGTGATCATATCATCGTGATTATCTCGGTCATGAAGTTTTTTTTTGGATAGTTCTTCTATGTATTCTTGCCACCTCTTCTTAATCTCTTCTGCTTCTGTTAGATCCATACCATTTCTGTCCTTTATTGTGCCCATCTTTGAATGAAATGTTCCCTTGGTATCTCTAATTTTGTTGACGAGATCTCTAGTCTTTCCCCTTCTATTGTTTTCCTCTATTTCCTGTGTCTGAGATCAGTATACAAATCAGACTGGCTACTGATTAAATTAAAATAATATAACACCAAATCAGTGTACAAATCTATGTATTCGAGATCAGTGTACAAATCAGACTGGCAATTTGATTAATTTAAAAATAATGTGACAGCTGGAATCCCTGGGTGCCAGGATTAGATTTGGAAGTTTTCATCAGTTTTGAGGACTGTTAGACCCTCAGGAGAGGTGGGGTTCTAAAGCCCCATCACCTCTGCAATGCTTGGATGAAGCATCCAAATCTCATCTGATCACACTCCCTTTTTGCTCCTGTATCTCCACCTATTAGAATGAGGGTCTGTTAAATAGCAGCCCAAGAGAAAATGAGAGAAAGATTGCTGTAATAAGATCATAGAAGTGTCACTACTGTGGATCATTGGCTAGGGCTCAGAAATACTTTCATTACAGTGAATTTTATCTATCAGCTCAAAATGTTTTACAAGTAAACAAATGAGTTACCAGTTTACCTCCTAGGATTCTTCAAGTGAGAGTTTATCCCACCAAAAGTAGTTTTTCAACAACCACCCCTCCCCACCAGCCTATCCTATTCTTTTTGCTAATCCATAAGCCAAATGTTGATGATACTTTTATATACATTTAGCAAAACCCAACTCTGCCAAACTGTGTGAACGGCAATTGACCCCAGTAGATAGAGATCCAGGGTGCTTTAACATGATGCACAATTTCCTGATCATCTCTCTTACTGTAGGAATGTAAGAACCAGCAACTGTCATGACTCAACATACATGGCAGGAATATACATAACATAGTAACATAGTCTTCTGTTTTTTGGAAATGTGTTTATAACTGTTTTGCGGATGGGTTCCCATACCTCAAACAGGTGTAAGTTTGATAAAACAAAGAAAAGACATCAACAAAAAAACCTGAACTAGGAGGCAGGAGAAGCATGACCTACTCCCAGCTCAGTCTCTCTCTTCCTATGAGATGACATCTTTTTATTTCATCCATTTCCTCATCCATAAAGCAAGTTAGATGAATTAGAGTATCTGAGCATTCCTTTTATTTTTTAATGAGCTCATCTAAGACTGGCTACATGTTCAAAATACTTACTGTAAAGTTAGTGGATTTTTGGTTAAGGCTGTCTTGTGCTCAAGATAGGAGTTTAAATTTGCCTAAAATTTTACATCTGATATGTGCAAAAACTTGTTGTTCAGTCACTAAGTCATATCTAACTCTCTGTGACACCATGAACTGTATAGCACACCAGGCTCCCTGTCCTCCACAATCTCCCAGAGTTTTCTCAAATTCATGTTCATTGAGTCTGTGATGCTATCTAACCATCTCCTCCTCTGTCTGCCGTCCCCTTCTCCTATTGCCTTCAGTCTTTCCCAGCATCAGGGTCTTTTCCAATAGTCGGCTGTTCACATCAAGGGCCAAAATATTGGAGCTTCAGTTTTAGCATCAGTCCTTGCAATGAATACTCACAGTTGTACTGTACCCTAAATATTTTGTAAATGCTCTGTTGAACCAAGTGTCTTCTTGCAGTACTTCTCAGGGCTTTTAATGAGTCCTTACAAAGTCTTCAAAATCATTTGATTATAAAACTCAATATTTTTCCAAGAAAGAACATTCACTGGTTAATACTGTGTTAGAGCCCTCAGCCTCCAACCTTCTCACTCTGCTGAACTTCTGCTTAAAATTGCAAGCAGGATGCCTTTGACAGACTACTTGTGAGATCAGAGGTACCAGACTTACCTTAGACTTCTCATAGATAAACCTATAAAGCAAAAATGTTGACTGCCTGTTTCCTTTTTTAAAAAATTATTTATTTGTATTTATTCATTTATTTGGCTGCACCAGGTCTGAGTTGCAGAAATGAGGTGTTTGATCTCCGTTGCATCATGCAAGATCTTTTGGCTGTAGCATGAAAACTCTTAGTTGTGGCATGATGGACCTAGTTCCCTAGCCAGGGATTGAACCCAGGCCCCCTGCACTGGGAGTGTGGAGTCTTAACCACTGGACCACCAGGGAGGTCCCTGATCACCTCTTTTCTTTACAAAAAAATAAAAAAAAATATATATATATATATATACACACACACACATATATATGTATGTATGTATGTATGTATGTAT
>SJYV01035913.1:0-10226 GCA_006410875.1 Neotragus pygmaeus
TTTCTCTTACCTTGGGCATGGAGTATCTCTTCATGGCTGCTCCAGCAAAGCACAGCCGCTGCTCCTTACTTTGGAGGAGGGGTATCTCCTTACCACTACCCTTCCTGACCTTCAAGGTGGAATAGCTCCTCTAGGCCTTCCTATGCCTGCACAGCCACTGCTCCTTGGGTTGTTCTTCCTGGCCTTTGCCCCTGGCCTCTAGTGCAGGGTGGCTCCTCCCAGCTGCCGCCCCTGGCCTGGGGCACAGGGTGGCTCCTCAGGGCCACCGCCCCTGGCCTCGGACACGAGGTTGCTTCTCCTGGCCACCCCTGGCCTTGGATGCAGGGTAGTTCCTCTCGGCTGCCGCCCCTGACCTCGGATGTGGGGTTCTCCTCCCAGCTGCCACTGACCTCGGACACGGGGTAGCTCCTCTGCTGCCACCTCTGGCCTTGGATATGGGGTAGCTCCTCCTGGCCGCTGCCCCTGACCTCAAGTACTATTCAGACATGTGTGTAAAACATGGACAGCCAAACTTAAATGGCATCTTATTTTGTTTCTCCAGTCTATTTTGCAAAGATGTGTTAATTATTTTTAACAAATGCTGCTTGTGTTGCTGTTGTTGCATGTGTATACTCTGTCATGTCTGACTCTTTGCGACCCCATGGACTGTAACCTCTCAGTCTCCTCTGTCAATGGGATTTCCCAGGCAAGAATACAGGAGTGGGTTGTCATTTCCTTCTCCTGGGGATCTTCCCAAACCAGAGATTGAACCTGGGTCACCTGCATTGCAGGTGGACTCTTTACCCACTGAGCCACCAAGGAAGCTGAACAAATGCTTACTAAGGACCTTTTTCCTGTATACCAGTCATTTTCTAGTATAGATGTCCTAAAAAAAGACAAAGCAGTCAGCCTTTTTGCCCTCATGGAGATTACTCCAGTGATTACTGGAACAGCATGAAATATGCATTTGTAACTAATCTTCTGGTTGTGGGACACAGCGCCCTCTTTATGTCTTTTCCAGGGCATCCACCTGTCTGTTGCCTGGTAACTGGGGTGTCGTAGCCTGACTGGTTGTTTCTCTTGAAGGTACCTGGACTATAACACTGGTGGCTGCCTGAGAGATCTCCCTGCTCCTTCAGCTGCTGCTTCTAAGCAAGTAGCTGCTTTCATCACTAACACAAACCGACTCCTGTGGAAATGTTTAGTTCCTTTTGTCTGTAAAGATATGTTAAAGACTTTACGGTCTATGAACTGTGCATCTTATGTTACAAATCTGTAATTAAGTAGTTTTCCTGTCTTAGAAATCAGGAGCAGGAAGGAGATACATATGTCCTGACCTGGTCACACTATAAAAAAGCTATTACTAAAGTCCATATGAGTGACTTATAAATTATATTTAGGATAAATGAAACCAATCCAGAAGATATAATGTGTGTGTGTGTCTGTATGTGTGTGTGTATATATATATAGATGGGGCTTTCCTGATAGCTCAATTGGTAAAGAATCTGTCTTCAATGCAGGAGACCCTAGTTTGACTCCTGGGTCAGGAAGATCCCCTGGAGAAGAGATAGGCTACCCACTCCAATATTCTTGGGCTTCCCTTATGTCTCAGCTGGTAAAGAATCCACCCACAATGTGGGAAACCTGGGTTTGATCCCTGGGTTGGGAA
Organism: Neotragus pygmaeus; assembly: GCA_006410875.1. Taxonomy (NCBI): domain Eukaryota; kingdom Metazoa; phylum Chordata; class Mammalia; order Artiodactyla; family Bovidae; genus Neotragus; species Neotragus pygmaeus. The sequence goes on from SJYV01035913.1 coordinate 1,649, forward strand.
GATGCCCAGAAGAAGGGAAAAGCTACCCACCCCAGTATTCTGGCCTGGATAACTCCACAGGCTGTATAGTCCATGAGTTCACAAAGACTCAGACAGGACTGAGTGACTTTCATGCACTTCATATATATATATTTGTATATATACATAAATATATGCTAAGCAGTACATTCTCTGCAACTACTTACAATTACAGAAATAAGTTAGATATAATAATTAGTGAGTTTTGTTAGGAAATTTCAATAACCTTATATTATTTTCTACTGTGTATTTTTTTCTTTAGCACTCTCTTCCCCAGAAAGGATTTAACCCAAAATTTCTCCATACTTAAGTATTATTGAAATCCTTAGTTAAATAGCACCTAAGGAAACTCCTTCTGGGGCTTCTTTTTTCTTGTTTTTCCTCAGTCATCCAGGGATTTTCTCGGTGTTCTGTGCTGCTCACATTTCTCGTGAATTCTGTCAGTGTAACTCTTCTCTTAGGTCGATCTTTTTTTAATACTAATTTTTGAAAATTCATTATTTCTCTAGTTGCTTAAAGTTCTCAGTAAAAGTGAAAACAATATAAGAATCACCATGGCATATTCAATTGTTGATGGGGCTTCCCTGGGGGTTCAGATGATAAAGAATTTGCCTGCAATGCAGGAGACTGGGGTTGGATCCCTGGGTCAGGAAGATGCCCTGGAAATGGAAAGGCTACCCATTCCAGTATTCTGGCCTCAAGAATTCCATGGACAGAGGAGTCTGGCTGGCTATTGTCCATGGGGTTGCAAAGAGTCAGACATGACTGAAGTAACTTGGCACACACATACACATGCAGAAATCATAATTGCAAAATATAAATGAATTTCACAAATGCCAGGGACTGTTGTAAGAATTTTACATATGCCCATTAATCCTCATCACAGCCACATGAATTAGGCCTATTATCCCCTTTCACAGGTGAGGTAACTCATTCAGAGAAAGAGTAAGTAATTCAGCTAGATCATATACTAGAATTAACCAGAGCTAAGATACAAAACAAAGCAGTTATCTTTATCTTTAGCACCCCTGCTCTTAACACACTGCTCTGCTTCACAATATTAGGTGATACGTGGGAAAACAGAATATGACACAGGTTTTGATGATAGAGTTTTGTAATATAATAACAAATAGGAACTATCAGTTCCTTAAAGACTTCTCTTCTGAAGGTCTACATGCTATGCCTATGGATTTTTACTGAAGTATTAAGTGGCAAAGTATATTTGCTGAAAAGAACTAGTATGGTTCTTTCCAGAAGGGTTTATTAGATCAGCATTGCCCACATCACGTTTTAAAAAACTGTGGCTCTGTAGGATGTAATGAATAAAAAAAAGAAGAAGAAGAAGCTAGCAACAACAAAGGAATTACTGATGAAATGATAAGGGGTGAGGTTAATATTTTAAGGTAAGGCACTCTAAAATGTTGTATAGTGAAAAGCGTAATTGCAACATTACTTTGAATGTGGGGACTAACTTGGAATTAAAGTTTGAAACACTGAAGAAGAGATGACTGACTCTAGATCAAAGAGCCAACACAATTTCATAATTAAAAAAAAAAAAAGAAAAGACAAAAAGAAAAAAAGTATAAAAATGAAGTAACATGACATTGATTCTAGTCAACTTGTATTGGACACAGGAAAACTTTCAGCATTCTATGTCACTGGTCTATTAGAATGCAGTATGTAATAAAGCTATTACCTTGCATGGTTCAGTTTTACCATTCTGCAAAATTACCTTCAAGATATCAGGTAAATGGATAATGGTTTTCATTATTTAGCAAAATCATTATGATCATAGAATAAACAAGCTCTAAAATAAAAACAATTAATTTTGATTCTACATATGCAAAAGCAAAGTGTCTTTTATTTGGATGGCAAAATAGGTAGATAATATTTATAAATAAAAATGAAAATTCCCTACTAGAAAATAATTATGTGACTTTTTCACAGTATAATAAAAATGTGAGCTTTAATAATAGGGCCACAGCAAAGCACTTAAATCCTCACAAGGATCACTTGAGAGTCTATAATTATATTATATTACTTTAATATCTGAAAAGACCTGCATGTATAATGATATCAGTGTCTAATATTTCAGTTCACTCAAACTCTCAAATAAAATGTGTTGTTCATGCCTCTAAATAAACATATCTCTTTGATAATATCAAAATTTTCTTCTAGCCCCCAAAATATAAACATTAATTCAAATTATTTTTCTTATAATCTAAGATATTAAGATATAGTGCACTCCTAATTGCTTGTGTTTGGATTATCTGGGAAATCCATGCACTGTGGCAATCTATCTATCTGACTTGAGCTGCTAGATTCATATGCAAAAGGAAAATTACTCAAGGTGGTGATGGGAGGTAATCAAGGAGGAATATGGAGGAGTTGCTCTTTCTCACCTCATGTTCCGCACTTCAACTCAACACACGAAGAGGATACTTACCAACTCAGCTTCCAAGCTGCCTTTCTCCTGATGGAAACTACTGTTCCCGAACCCAAGTTGGATCTGTTCATCTGCATGCAGTAAAGTCAATCTATGGAAAATGGCTTATGGAGAAAGAAAGTGTAGCATTTTTTGCAAGGGGCCAAGCATGGAGTCCAGGCAGCCAGTATAAACCAAATAAGGAGAAGCATACTCTGTCATGCTAAAATTTTTGTAGTTAGCTACATGAATCTGCCTAGAAAAGAGAAAGGAGACAAATGTGAAATAAAGAAAAATAAAAGTCCAATGATACTGGATCTGAATGAAAAAGCTCAATGTTCAGTCCATAAAATATGCTCAAAGACTGATGCCTCGGTAACAGTAAGCACACAGAGTATTGAGATCTTGATTTGAAAGAGACATTTCCCAAAATAAGGACATTGGCAACTAGCTGATCTCAGTTCTAGATTAGAAAAAGTACACAGGAAATCTAGACATGTTTAAAACTAAATGAGTTATATCAAAATAATACAAAGAAATCTGAAGACTTTCTAACTGGCCAAATTTGGGATGACTTGAACTTCAAATAAGACAATTAAAGAATTACATATTAAGCAAGCAAAACAAAAGGTTTGTGGGTACATAATATGGTATTACTTGTTTTTAAAAGAAAAGAGAGAATGAGAAAAACAGAGAGAAAGAAAGAGAAAAAGAGAAAGAAGTTTAGAGAGAATGGCAAGGAGAAGGGCATAAATCACCTTTATGCACAACAGTGCTTAACTATCAAATATTAAAAAAAAAAAAAACAGAATTAGAAATGACCACTTTCCAGTCACCAATGCAGTAACTGAAACAAGTAATAATCATCAGTGGAACTTAAAGTTTGTTGAGGTAAAAAAATGTTCACAGGTTCTCAAAGTAGGTCCCAACTGATACTTATTACAAAAGAAAACATTATTTTACATTGGAAACATTTGGTGACCCTCAGCTAAGTGATAACTCTTAGCATTAAACAAAGAGAGAACCCTTAACATTACCACCACAAGCATTGCCTGTATTAGAACTGATGCAATATGTGTTTCCTGAAGTGATGCAATAATAATGTTTATTAAATTTAAATGAACACTAATCAGAGATAGTTCTTTTCCTTTTGAACTTGTCTTGTTTTTACTTTGTAGATGAAACCAGCACATGACAAGAGTGTAAAGCCAAAAGAATTACACCAAATCAGGCTAAAGCCCAATTACATCATAATGGAAACTTATCCTATATATAGACTTTCTGCTTTCGAGGTAACACATCCTTTTATGTTTCAACCCACTGAGTTGGAGTTGACTATAATCAACTGTTTAATTCTTCTCACATAAAAGAAGTGAAAAATTATCAATCTTCTTTTGCACAAGTTGCTCTTTTTATATCTTAAATAATTCATTATTTAGTATTATCTCATTTTTAAAAATCTATGAAGGGAATTACCATTTGTTTACAGTGATCTCAGTATTATATTTTAAAACTACTTATAAGTTCTCTACAATACTGAAATATCATATCTTTACAATATATTTGCTTTAAATTTGTCTAGCCAAATACAGTGATAAATAGACATTTTTATTGCATACTTCCAAATAAGGACTCATTCAAATATCATTAAGAATTAAATAGCAATATGACATCATAAACACTCACTAACCAATTAACTTTAGAATTAGATAATTAAATAAATAAGATAGTTTCCAGGTGTCAGTATATTTTGAAACTGTATACTATTCTATCCAAAAACATTTCAGAAAATGATTTTGAAGATAGATACACACACACTTTAAGATTCACAAACTATTAGTTTTTCATCACTGTTTGTTAACCGAATATAATATAATATTGTACCTTAAGATGTTGTTAATATATTCTAGCTTAGTATGTCTTAGGAGAAGGCAGTGGCAACCCACTCCAGTACTCTTGCCTGCAAAATCCCATGGACAGAGGAACCTGTTAGCCAGTGGTCCATGGTGTCGCTAAGAGTCAGACACAACTGAGAGTCTTCACTTTCACTTTTCACTTTAATGCATTAGGGAAGGAAATGGGAACCCACTCCAGTGTTCTTGCCTGGAGAATCCTGGTGGGCTGCCATCTATGGGGTCGCACAGGGTCGGACACGACTGAAGTGACTTAGCAGAAGCAGAAGCAGCAGCAGTATGTCTTACATTTTCTTCTATAATGGCAAAACCAATACAGCATTGTAAAGTAAAAAATAAAATAAAATAAATTAAAATAAATTTTAAAAATTCATGAAAATAAATACTGAACAAAAATGTCACAATTCATTGATATTAAGGGCTGAAATTATACCGTCAATCTGAAATATGCATGGCCACAAATTATTTATCGTAGAAGGGTAACAAATTTTTTGGAAATCACTAGAAATATTTGTGAAAACAGGTGTTATAGTCAGCAAGTAAAACAGACAAATTAGTGCTGCAAAGAAGCAAAAAAAAAAAAAAAAAAAAAAACCCTGAAATGTATTGCAGGTGGAATAATAAAGTACATGATTACCTAAGTCCCTTGTTATAATTAATACAATGACAGAAATACTTGTGACCATAATTATAGCTAATTTGGAGCTTATGCTGTGTACAGTGTAATGTGTTTCACATGAGTTTTAATTATTCTTGTCACAAGAAAAAGAAAAAACAGTAACACTAGCTCATTTTACACATGTAGATAGCTAAATATGCATTATTACTAATAAAGATATTTAATTTGAATTCAACACCTTACTTATACAACCCAATATAAGAACTTACTTCTGAAAAACTTCATTAAAAGTAATAATTAGCTGTATTATTACAAAGTAATATATAACTTTGGTTAGACATTTGTAAAACACAGAAAAGTCAAATCACACAGAAATACTGTGCATTGTCCAAAATAATCTAAAGGTAAATTTTAATGTGTTCGTGTATACCTTTCTAGTTTATAAAATAATTTAATTTGAAATACTTAGAATTTATGATGGTAATACCAATATAAACATTTTTCCCTTATTAACTTTTATGGGATTTAATATTCTAAGGTAGCATAATCAATGGCTACACAATTTAATTGTCCAGCTAAACTCTTATTTTAATTTTTCATTTTATTGTATTCTTTATAAAAATAATTTTTCTTCCTTACAGACAAATTAGAAAAGAATATAAACCATGAGAAAATTAGCATAAATACTTACAAATTCTAACCCTGCTAAACTGAAGTATGTGCATTCGTGCTTGCTAAGTCACTTCTGTTGTAACCCTATGGATTGTCACTCTCCATGAGATTCTCCAGGAGAGAATATTGGAATGGGTCCATGCCCTCCTTCAAGGGAATCTTCCTGACTCAGGGATCCAACCTGTGTCTCCTGTGGTTCCTGCATTGCAGGTGGATTCTTTACTGCTGAGCCATCAAGGAAGCCCAAACTTAAGTATACATTGCTTATTTTCTTATGAAAGTACATTCACACACATGACTGATAAAAAGGTAAATTCAACAATACTAGGATTAGTTTAATTTAAGACATCTTTAAATTATTTACAATTCAACAATGAATTGCACTGAGCACAGTGTTGGACCCAATGTCTCTGAAATCATTAAACAGGTTGTAGATGCTGATAATTTCCTTTCTGGCCCCATAACAATCCCAACTTAATATCCTATAACTTAGAGATCAACTTAAAGGCTAATTATCATCAATATACCTTTTAAAATATAGTAGTTTAAAGGGAGAGAAAAACAGATGAAATTGGGCTAGAAACAGAGACATATGTATATATTCTTTGTACAGATCAAATAATAAAATATAGAAAACTATTACAGAACTTGATTATTTCTCTTTTTTTACTACACTATTCAAGTTCCATTTCCCTTTAGCACATGCCTTCACTGGTTAGAGTTTTTGGGGTTTTGTGGGTTATTTTGGAGCTTTTACTTTGTATTGTAACTCAAAACTACATTCTTGTGGGGGGGGCGGGGGAGAGCCCTTAAAGCACCCACCTGCATTGGGTTGCTCTGTTTGTGCATTAACTGTCTGCAGTGTGTTTAGAAGTACCAGGAGGTGTCTCAGAGGATCCCTTGTGTTCCACAGGTACCAGTCCAGTAGCAGCTCTATTTTCATTTAATAATCAGAATTAGTATCTTGAGGCAATACTGTAATCCCCTCTAATGCATATAAATTCAGTGGCATGAAAATTTAATGGCTAAGCGGTATCTTAACATCCCCAAGTCAATGGAACCATTGTAGAGTCCTCAGGTAGAAATCCAAGCCCTGCAGAAACTGAAGTCCTGAGGCTAGGAAACAGGAATTTAATTAGTTTCTAACTTTATCTCTTCAGAATTGGAATGAAAACTGACATTTTCCAGTCCTGTGGCCACTGCTGAGTTTTCCAAATTTGCTGGCATATTGAGTGCAGCACTTTCACAGCATCATCTTTCAGGATTTGAAACAGCTCAACTGGAATTCCATCACCTCCACTAGCTTTGTTTGTAGTGATGCTTTCCAAGGCCCACTTGACTTCACATTCCAAGATGTCTGGCTCTAGATTAGTGATCACATCATCATGATTATCTGGGTCATGAAGATCTTTTCTGTACAGTTCTTCTGTGTATTCTTGCCACCTCGTCTTAATATCTTCTGCTTCTGTAGGGTCCATACCATTTCTGTCCTTTATCGAGCCCATCTTTGCATGAAATGTTCCCTTGATATCTCTAAATTTCTTGAAGAGATCTCTAGTCTTTCTCATTCTGTTCTTTTCCTCTGTTTCTTTGCATTGATCACTGAAGAAGGCTTTCTTATCTCTTCCTGCTATTNCATCATCTTTCAGGATTTGAAACAGCTCAACTGGAATTCCATCACCTCCACTAGCTTTGTTCATAGTGATGCTTTCTAAGGCCCACTTGACTTCACATTCCAAGATGTCTGGCTCTAGATTAGTGATCACATCATGATTTTCTGGGTCATGAAGATCTTTTTTGTACAGTTCTTCTGTGTATTCTTGCCACCTCTTCTTCATAACTTCTGCTTCTGTTAGGTCCATACCATTTCTGTCCTTTATTGAGCCCATCTTTGCATGAAATGTTCCCTTGGTATCTCTAATTTTCTGGAAGAGATCTCTAGTCTTTCCCATTCTGTTGTTTTCCTCTATTTCTTTGCATTGATCACTGAAGAAGGCTTTCTTATCTCTTCTTGCTATTCTTTGGAACTCTGCATTCAGATGCTTATATCTTTCCTCTTGTCCTTTGCTTTTCACTTCTCTTCTTTTCACAGGTATTTGTAAGGGTGGATTCAAATAATTGCTAATCAAGGAAGGGAAGGGATACAGAAACAAAGGAGAAACAATCAAATGGTGGTACAGCCTTGAGACAGGGTTCTGGTTCCTACTCAAAAAAACACGCATAACAATGTCTTTGAGTTCTTCTACAGAACTGGGGCCCCCACCCAGGTGGAGGATGGTAACTTCAGGCTGAGTACAAGATTCCTGGACCACAGCTCTGTTGCCTCACCACCAATCAATCAAAGTCACAAACCCTGCAGCCCTCACCCCAAATGTTGCCTTCTGTTTCTGGGGACCAGTAATGACCATCCTGTTAGGTCTCCTGCTTGGCCCATGTCTATTTCATCTCTGACAGGAACCAATAGTTTCCAGTTAAATTGCTGTCATTACAAGGGTGAATGCTGGTTTCAGGCTTGACTTAGATCAGGTAGAGAGAGACTTTTGCTCTGCTAGGCAGGCTTACACCCATGCACAGCAGGAAGAAGTTACAGAAGAAAGAGACCTCAGCCCCAATTCCCAAGAAGTTTATTGAGTATGAAGTCTCTCAGGGGGAAGTTGTTAGGGAAAGCACATTGACTGAAACCGTCCATCCTGGCCAGGCACCATAGTAACCATCTGTATGAGTTCTTTTACGACAAGAGGCCCTGGTAAGACACACCAAACTAATAAGTCACCACCAACCAGAAGAGTTCAGGAAAGGTCAAAAGGAGACAACACATGTCTGATCACCTCCCAGGATTCTTGCTGGCAACCATCTTGGCTACACCACCAGGAAGGGCTCTGAGTCAGAATGACTGGCTAAAGACAACCCAGGAACTAATCCCATCACCAT
>SJYV01035917.1:0-16509 GCA_006410875.1 Neotragus pygmaeus
TTTTTTTTTTTTTTTAATAGTTAGCTCACAAGCTCCAGACCCCTCCATCTTCACAGTGGAGGCTCAGCCAAATCTTGAGCAAAGGGTAAATACTCAACACTGAGTGGTCTGGTAAATGAGATTGTAATATTTCATATTTGCAGTGTTTTTCATCAAATAAAGAACTTGCATACTTTCTCAATGGACGCTAAGTGAGGATTGCTATCTTATAGATCAGAAGATTGAGGTGTAAATCAATCCGGGGCCTACACAGAACCACTTAGCTACCGAGTATGGGGGCAACACAAATCCAGGTCTCCTGGGCAACCAGACTCTCAACCATCCTCCCTGTGTTTCCTTGTGGAGGAAAGGTGCCCTGAGCTAGTCCTTCCCCAAGAAGGCGGCTTGGCAATGAACGTTTAGAAAGTTTTTTAGGAGAGTCACATTGAATGGTAACATAGCAAAGGCTTGGAGAAGTTCTGCAAAAAGGAAACCTAATGTTCCCTGAAATTTTTAGAAAACCAACCAATTTTCTTTTCCTCCAATCCCCACTAACGTTGAGGAAAAGCAATGTGGAAATCTGTTCTTTATTAAAAATGAAACTAGCTAATACTGAGGTATTAATGAAAAAGGAAAGACTACCCATTTCAGTATTCTGGCCTGGAGAATTCCATGGACTTGTATAGTCCATGGAGTTGCAAAGAATAGGACATGACTGAGCCACTTTCACTACTTCACTTAATGACTAATAGCTTAATTTATTCTCCCAGCCTATGGATTTAACATTTCAACCACCCAATAAAATCAGAAATTCTGTATAATGGGAAGAAGAATCAATCAGCTAGCAGGAAGAGGCCTTTTTTTTTTTTTTTCCTCCTTGACAAATGCTCCCCGAAACCTCTGAGGAAAATCTTGACAGCTAGCCCTGGGCAATGGGAGAAGAACTGGGGTGATATGGACCTTGAGGCCCAAGAGCAGCAGAGGCCTGGGCAGAGGCTCAGGGCAGATTTAGGGGCACTCAGGTCATCCCTCATGTCTGAATTTGGCTGTTTTAATGTGTCTAGGCCTCAGATTCGCCATCAGTCAAGTGAGGAATCTTCCCATCCTTGCACATTTGTAAGTTCAATTTATTTGTAAGCCCAACAAATTTAGCCAAATTTAGCCAAGGTATCCAACTAACACAACCGACTATATATAGTACTGTATTGTAATAACACTTTTCACAAAGATAATACAGAAGAAACAAACATAAAAAACAAAGAAAGCATTTTGAATCTTACTGTACAGTACCTTGAAAAGTACAGTAGTACAGTACAACAGTTGGCATACAGGGGCACACTCACATCTTTGAAAGTTTGAAACTTGAAGGTTTTTACATAGGAGACTTACTATAGTGGTGAAAAATGAGCATGTGGAATGAGAAGTACTCTGCACTTAAACAGCACCCAGCTCCCCCATGTCTCAGCTTCCTTCTCTACTAGATAGATTCTTATCACTTGCCCCTCCCATACAGAGTTCCCATAAGGATATGTCATAATCTATAAGCCATCACATAAGGGGAAGTGGCTTTTATTGTTATCTAAAGGGATAACAGTGTTATCCCTTTTACTACTTGATATTCCTTTACTACTACTACTACTCAAGTAGTAAAGAATCTGCTTGCCAATGTAGGAGACACAAGAGATATAGGTTCAATCCCTGGGTCAGGAAGATCCTCTGGAAGATGAAATGGCTATCCACTCCAGTATTCTTGTCTGGAAAGTTCCATGGACAGAGAAGCCTGGCAGACTACAGCCCCTGGGGTCACAAAGCGTCAGACATGACTGAGTGACTGAGCACACAAAGAGGTAATGGAGATGTCTCTGTTGATGGTACCCTGTATTATTTTCATTAAGTCACACTGAATTAATCATGGGCTTCCCTGGTGGCTCAGACAGTAAAGAACCTGCCAGCAATGTGGGAGACCCAGGTTCAATTCCAGGTCAGGAAGACCCCCTAGAGAAGGGTATGGCAATCCACTCCAGGATCCTTGCCTGGAGAATTCCGTGGATAGAGGCTCCTGGCAGGCTATTGGTCCATGGGATCGCAAAGAGTTGGACACAACTGAGTGACTATTTTCATTCAGGGGCACTGAATTAATCAGCTGCTAATGATTAAATACATGATGCTGTGGAAGGCTGAGGAAAAAGATCAGGTTTGAGGAGAAAGATTGAGTTGGTTTTGGTGCAGATGCCCCCGAGGGGACAGCACATGCAGGTCTAGTATGGAAGATACCAGTTAGGGAGCAAGTGAGACCACACAGGGATGCCAAAGCCCAGGCCCGATCCCCACAAGCAGCCCAGCCTCCTACCCTAGGTCTCAACTGAGGAGGTTCCTCCTCCTCCCAGTAGGTGGTCATGATCCCACATGTGGCCACAGACCCAAGCCCCTCCCCCTTTTGCAGAAGGCTCACCCTTTAGGTGTCCCTTCCCTCTAATCCCCCTGTCTCTCCCTTTCCTATGATCATCCCCATCAGCAAACAAGCATGCTCTAGAATCTCCCATGAAAAAAAAGGACGATTCCTTCCAGATACTTCTGCATTTATCTTATTCTCTCCTCACAAGAAAGCCTTTCAAAAGAATTGCACATACTTGCTTCCTCTCCTTTCCCCCTCCCGTTTGCTCCATCAACTCCTCCCTTTGAGAAGAGTTCCCTCCTCCTGAAGTATAGCTGTCACACCTTCAGGACACAGCACACAGAGCTCTCTTGGTACCCCATTTCCTGGAGCAGTTCCCCCATTTGTTTTTATGTTCCTGTCACATTACCTGTTTATCTCCATCATTACACAGTCCATAACTGTCCTGTTTATTCAATTGCTTATAGCCTTTTTCTTTTACTAGGATATGAGTGAACACCATGAGGATAAGACCTTTGTCTTGCTATCATGTACACTGACTCAGCATAGGAACCCAGTACAATTTGCTAAACAAACCCATTAAAACATTTATTTCTGAAGGCACAAAGAAAAGCCATTCATTCATCACCAGAAGTTGGGTTGTGCTATAGTAATAACAAGCCCCAAGTCTCTGAGCTCAAAACAATGAAGGCTTATTTTGTAGCTAAAACTCTAAAGCTGTTGTGGGTTAGCAGAGGAGTCCTGCTTGTTGCAGTGATGGGGAGCCAGGTGGACAGGATAGCTGCCAGTGTGGAAGGAAAAAGAAACTCTGGAGGGTTATATGGCAGTATTCAAATGTCCCTGCTCAAAAGTAATATGTCACTCTGGGCTCACTGTCCAGATCTGAGCACAGAGCCATGGAAGGCCTGAGAAATTGAGGAAGCCCAGCATCCTGCGTGCTTCAGGGGAAAGGTAAGGGGATGGCAGAGCACCATGGAACTGTGGCACTCAGATGCCACAGCCACTGAGGAGTGGTCAATCCAAGAGAGAGAGAAGAACCATCCAAAGGGGTGGGGATCGGGGGTCAGTAATGCCCAACCCTGCAGAGGAGTCTGCAAGTATCTGCTGCATTTGACAACTAATAAGTGATTGGAGCACATGAACTTCTAGTGCTCTGGGAGTGTGGGAGAAACCAAATTCAATGGATTGAGCAAAAGAGAGAGGTGAAGAAGTAAAAATAGAACAGACAAAATTTTCAGGAAAGTAGTTGCTAAGGAGGGATTGGGGCCGTAATTTAAGACATGTAGATAAAGTGGTAATGTTCTCAGAGCAAGAGAGGAGCACGTATCCACTGGGGGCTGGGGTGGGCAGACTGAAGAGCCAAAGAGGAAACAGATGGAAGTGGTAGAAGGGGACCTGGAGACCCTTCCGGAAGCTTGGGGATGGAGTGGGAAGAGGACAGTGTGTGAGAGGTGATGTGCTTTTTGGTGGAGGACTGGAGATCCTAACAGCTCTGTGGGAACTCTGAGGAGACACTGCATTTTGTCAGTTATTACAGGATTATTATCCTACATGTTGCTCCTTCAATAAGATCAGAAAAGGAGAGAAGGAGGCCCAGATGGCAAATAACTGGTACTGTAGCTTCTTGAGTCATTATCACCCCACTGGAGATGGAGAGAATGGAAAGGAGAAGGGTGCTATCAACAGCAGTCAGAGCACAAATGCTGAGGTTAACCAGGGCAGATGGAAGAGGGGGACAAATGCCAGGAAAGATATGGACAGAGGGGCTGAAAGTTCACTCCCAAAATTGGCACAAGTGAGCATGGAACCAACCACCTCTGTCTAGGCCAATGCAGGGGCTGGCCATGATAGAGCAACTGGCTCCTGTTTGGCCAGGAGTCAAGGACTTGGGGTGAGAAGTCAGGCCTCACTGCCAAGCTCAGAAATGGTGGCTTAATAGTGAAGGATCCACCTGCCAATACAGGAGAGATGGGTTCAGTCCCTGGGTCGGGAAGATCCCTGGGAAAAGAAAATGGCAACCCACTCCAGTATTCCTGCCTGGACTATTCTTGCTGCCCTTGTGGCTCAGCTGGTAAAGAATTAGCCGACAATGCAGGAGGCCTGGGTTCAATACATGGGTTGAGAAGAGCTCCTGGAGAAGGGAAAGGCTACCCACTCCAGTATTCTGGCCTAGAGAATTCCGTGGACAATATAGTCCATGGGGTCACAAAGAGTTGGACATGACTGAGCTACTTTCACTTTCTCACTTTCTCATACATGTTTAATATTAGGGATAAGAAATTTTTACTTTATTCATTTTTCTTCATGAATGCTGAAGTATACTGTGAAGTTTTAAATTCCAGCTCAGATGATTACATTTTACAGCACATAAAATTTTAAATTAATAAGTTCAGTTCAGTTCAGTCGCTCAGTCGTGTCCAACTCTTTGCGACCCCATGAATTGCACCACACCAGGCTTTCCTGTCCATCACCAACTCCCGGAGTTCACTCAGACTCATGTCCATCAAGTCCGTGATGCCATCCAGCCATCTCATCCTCTGTCGTCCTTTCTCCTCCTGCCCCCAATCCCACCCAGCATCAGAGTCTTTTCCCATGAGTCAACTCTTCACATGAAGTGGCCAAAGTACTGGAGTTTCAGCTTTAGCATCATTCCTTCCAAAGAATACCCAGGACTGATCTCCTTTAGAATGGACGGGTTGGATCTCATTGAAGTCCAGGGACTCTCAAGAGTCTTCTCCAACACCACAGTTAGCATCAATTCTTCGGTGCTAAGCCTTCTTCACAGTCAACCTCTCACATCCATACATGACCACAGGAAAAACCACATCCTTGACTCGATGGACCTTAGCCAGCAAAGTAATGTCTCTGCTTTTGAATATACTATCTAGGTTAGTCATAACTTTTCTTCCAAGGAGTAAGCGTCTTTTAATTTCATGGCTGCAATCACCAGCTGCAGTGATTTTGGAGCCCAAAAAAATATAATCTCACACTGTTTCCACTGTTTCCCCATCTATTTTCCATGAAGTGATGGGACTGGATGCCATGATCTTCATTTTCTGAGTTTTGAGCTTTAAGCCAATTTTTTCACTCTTCTCTTTCACTTCCATCAAGAGACTTTTTAGTTCCTCTTCACTTTCTGCCATAAAGATGGTGTCATCTACATATCTGAGGTTATTGATATTTCTCCCAGCAATCTTGATTCCAGCTTGTGTTTCTTCCAGTCCAGCATTTCTCATGCTACCAAAAATCCTTACGTTAATGCAAAATGTTAATAGAACTAAGAGTTAACCTTCCCAAGATTCAAAGACTTCTGAAATGAGAAGGGGATGAAAGGGATATTTGTAGCATAAAACATTGCTAAGATTATGTTATGTATTTTATGGACCCTACATGATTTCATATTTCCAATGAGATCATTGCTGTTGTTCAGTTGCTCAATTGTCCAACTCTTTGCAACCCCATGGATTGCAGCACACCAGTCTTACTTGTCCCTCACCATATCTGAAGTATGCTCAAACTCATGTTCATTGAGTTTGTGATGCCATCCAATCATCTCATCCATCCTGTCATTCCCTTCTCCTCCTGCCTTCAATCTTTCCAACATCAGGGTCTTTTCCAATGAGTCAGCTCTTTGCATCTGGTGGCCAAACTATTGGAGCTTCAGCTTCAGCATCAGTACTTCCAATGAATATTCAAAGTTGATTTCCTTTAAAATTGACTGTTTTGATCCCCTACTGTTCAAGGAACTCTCAAGAATCTTCACCAGCCCAAAGTTTGAAAACATCAGTTCTTCAGAGCTCAACTTTCTTTATGGTCCAACTCTCACATCCATACATGGCTACTGGAAAAACCACAGCTGTGACTAGACAGATATCTGTCAGCAATGTCTCTGCTTTTGAATACATTGTCTAGGTTTGCCATAGTTTTTCTTCCAAGGAGTAAGCATTTTTTCGATTTCATGGCTGTAGTCACAGTCTGCAGTGATTTTGGAAGCCAAGAAGATAAAGTCTGTCACTGTTCCCATTTTTTCCCCCATCTACTTGCCATGAAGTGATGGGACCAGATGCCATAATCTCAGTATGTGGAATGTTGAATTTTAAGCCTGCTTTTTCACTCTCCTCTTTCACTTTCATCAAGAGACTATTTAGTTCCTCTTTGCTTTATGACATTAAAGTGGTATCATTTGCATATCTGAGGTTATTGATATTTCTCCCAGCAATCTTGCTTTCACATTGAGTTTCATCCATCCTGGCAGTTCACATGATGTACCCTTCATATAAGATAAATAAGCAGGGTGAAAATATATAGCCTTGATGAAGTCCTTTCCCAGTTTTGAACCAGTTCATTGTTTCATGTCCAGTTCTAACTGTTGCTTCTTGAGCTGCCTACAGGTTTCTCAGGATGCAAGTAAGGTGGTCTGGTATTCCCATCTCTTTAAGAATTTTCCACAATTTGTTGTGATTCACACAGTCAAAGGCTTTCACATAGTCAATGAAGCAGATTGAGATGTATTTCTGGAATGTTCAGGCTTTTTCTATGATCCAACAGATGTTGGCAATTTGATCTCTGGTTTTTCTGCCTTTTCTAAACTCAGCTTGTACATCTGGAAGGTTTCAGTTCACATACTATTGAAGCCTAGCTTGAAAGATTTTGAGCACTACCTAGCTAGCATATGAAATGAGTGTAATTTTGTGGTATTTTGAACATTCCTTGGCATTGCCCTTCTTTGAGATTGGAATGAAAACCAAATTTTCCAATCCTGTGGCCACTGTTGAGTTTTCCAAGTTTGCTGGCATATAGAGTACAGCACTTTCAGAGCATCATCATTTAGGATTTGAAATAGCTCAGCAGGAATTCCAACACCACCAGTAGCTTTGTTCATAGTAATTGTTCAAGTAAGTCCCACTTGAATACACACTCCAGGATGTTTGGTTCTAGGTGAGTGATCACACCATCATGGTTATCTGGGTCATTAAGACTTTGATTGTATACTTCTTCTGTGTATTCTTGCAACTTCTTAATATCTTCTGCTTCTGTTAGACCCATAACCATTGCTTTCCTCTATTGTGCTCATCTTTGCATGAAATATTCCCTTGGTATCTCTAATTTTCTTGAAGAGATTTCTAGTCTTCCTCATTCTATTGTTTTCCTCTATTTCTTTGCACTGTTCACTTAGGAAGGCTTTCTTATCTCTCCTTGCTATTCTTTGGAACTCTGCATTCAGATGGGTTTATCTTTCCTTTTCTTTTTTGCCTTTCTCTTCTCTTCTTTTCTCTATTATTTGTAAGGCCTCCTCAGGCAACCATTTTGCCTTTTTGCATGTTTTTCTTGGGGATGGTCTTGATCACTGCCTCCTGTATGATGTTATAAGCTTCTATCTATAGTTTTCTGGCACTTTATCATATCTAATCCTTTGAATATATTTGTCACTTCCATTATATAATCATAGTTCAATTCAGTTTAGTCACTCAGTCATGTCAGACTCTTTGTGACCCCATGGACTGCAGCACACCAGGCCTTCCTGTCCATCACCAACTCCTGGAGCTTACTCAAACTCATGTCCATCGAGTCAGTGATGCCATCCAACCATCTCATCCTCTATTGTCTCCCTTTCCTCTCACCTTCAATCTTTCCCAGCATCAGGGTCTTTTCCAATGAGTCAGTTCTTTGCATCAGGTGGCCAAAGTATTGGAGTTTCAGCTTCAGCATCAGTCTTTCCAATGAATATTCAGGACTGATTTCCTTTAGGATGGACTGGTAGGATCTCCTTGCTGTCCAAGGGACTCTCAAGAATCTTCTCCAACACCACAGTTCAAAAGCATCAGTACTTTGGCTCTCAGCTTTCTTCATAGTCCAACTCTCACATCCATACATCACTACTGGAAAAACCATAGCTTTGACTAGATGAACTTTTGTTGGCAAAGGAATATCTCTGATTTTTAATATGCTGTCTAGGTTGGTCATAGCTTCTCTTCCAAGGAGCAAGTGTCTTTTAATTTCATGGTTGCAGCCACCTTCTGCAGTGATTTTGGAGCCCAAGAAAATAAAGTCTCAACTGTTTCCATTGTTTCTCCATCTGTTTGCCATGAAATGATGGGACCGGATGCCATGTTAGTTTTCTGAATGTTGAGCTTTAAACCAACTTTTTCACTCTCCTATTTCACTTTCATCATAAATTTAAAAAATAAAAAAGAGTCTCTTTATTTCTTCTTCACTTTCTGCCATAAGGGTAGTGTCATCTACATATCTGAGGTTACTGACATTTATCTGACAATCTTGATTCCAGCTTGTGCTTCATCCAGCCCAGCATTTAACATGATATACTCTGCATATAAACTCAATAAGCAGGGTGACAATATACAGGCTTGACGTACTTCTTTCCCAATTTGGAACCAGTCTGTTATTCCATGTACAGTTCTAACTGTTGCTTCTTGACCTGCATAGGTATTTGATTTAAGTCATACCTGAATGGGCTAGTGGTTTTCTCTACTTTTTTCAATTTAAGTCTGAATTTACAGTAAGGAGTTCATGATTGAGCCACAGTCAGCTCCTGGTCTTGTTTTTGCTCTTTAGGGCTTCTCCATGTTCAGCTGCAAAGAATATAATTAATCTGATTTCAGTATTGATCAATGTCGATGGTCATCAACATCGGTATTGACCTTCACAAGGTCATGTCCATGTGTAGAATTATCTCTTGTGTTGTTGGAAGAAGGTGATTGCTATGACCAGTGTGTTCTCTTTGCAAAACTCTGTTAGCCTTTGCCCTGCTTCATTTTTGGGCTTCCCTTTTGGCTCAGCTGGTAAAGAATCCACCTGCAATGCAGAAGACTTGCGTTCAATCCCTGGGTTGAGAAGATCCCCTGGAGAAGAGGAGGGCTACCCACTCCAGTATTCTGGCCTGGAGAATTCCAAGGACTGCATAGTCCTTGGGGTCACAAGGAGTCGGACAAAATTGAGTGATTTTCACTTTCTTTCTGTTTCATTTTGTACTCCAAGTCCAAACTTGCCTGTTAGTTACTCCAGGTATCTCTTGACTTTCTACTTTTGCATCCCAGTCCCATGTGATGTAAACATATCCTTTTGTGTGTTAGTTCTAGAAAGTCTTGTAGGTCTTTATCAGTTCAGTTCAGTTCAGTCACTCAGTCGTGTCTGACTCTTTGCGACCCCATGAATTGCAGAACACCAGTCCTCCCTGTACATCACCAACTCCTGGAGTTCACTCAAACTCATGTCCATTGAGTCGGTGATGCCATCCAGCCATCTCATCCTCTGTCATCCCCTTCTCCTCCTGCCCCCAATCCCTCCCAGCATCAGAGTCTTTTCCAATGAGTCAACTCTTCACTTGAGGTGACCAAAGTAGTGGAATTTCAGCTTTAGCATCATTCCTTCCAAAGAACATCCAGGACTGATCTCCTTTAAATGGACTGTTTGGATCTCCTTACAGTCCAAGGGACTCTCAAGAGTCTTCTCCAACACCACAGTTCAAAAGCATCAATTCTTCTGTGCTCAGCCTTCTTCACAGTCCAACTCTCACATCCTTACAACAGGNGAGTCTTTTAATTTTGGGTCTTTATAAGACCATTCAATTTCAGCTTCTTTGGCATTAGTGGTTGGGGCACAGACTTGGATTCTGTGATATTGAATGGTTTGCTATGGAAATGAATGAAGATAGTCTGTTATTTTTGAGAATCAACACAAGCACTGAATTTCAGATTCTTTTGTTGACTATGAGGGCTACTCCATTTCTTCTAAAGTATTTTTGCCCACAGTAGTAAATATAATTGTCATCTGAATTAGATTCACCCACTCTCATCCATTTTAGTTCACTGATTCCTAACATGTTCACTCTTGCCACCTTCTGTTTGACCATTTCCTTTTTTTTTTTTTATTCAGGGACTTAATGGGCTTCCGTGATAGCTCAGCTGGTAAAGAATTCACTGCAATGCAGCAGACCTGGTTTGATCCCTGGGCTGAGGAAATCTGCTGCAGAAGGGACAGGCTACCCACCCCACTATTCTGGGGCTTCCCTTGTGGCTCAACTGTTAAAAAATCTGCCTGCAGTAAAGGACTGGGTTTGATCCCTGGGTTGGGAAGAGCCCCTGGAGAAGGGAAGGCTACCCACTTCAGTATTCTGGCCTGGAGAATTCCATGAATCATATAATCCATGGGGTTACAAAGAATCAGACATGACTGAGCAACTTTCACATTCAAGGACTTAATATTCTAGGTTCCTATGCAACATTGTTCTTACAGCATCAGACTTTACTTTCACCACCAGACACATCCACAACTGGGCATCATTTCTGCTTTGTTCAGTCTCTTCATTCCTTCTGGAGCTATCCCTACTGACCTGGGGAGTTCATCTTTCAATGTCATATCTTTTTGCCTTTTCATACTGTTCATGGGGTTCTCAAGGCATGAATGTTGAAGTGTTTTTCCATTGCCTTCTCCAGTGGACCATGTTTTATGAGAACTCTCCACCATGACCTGTCCATCTTGGGTGACCCTACATGCCATGGCTCATTAAGTTACACAAAGCTTTGATCCATGTGATCATTTTGTTTTCTTTGATTCTGATTTTCATTCTGTATGCCCTCTGATGAATGAGAGTAAGAGGCATGTGCAGAGTCCTTCCTGATGGGAGGAACTGGTTGTGGGAATACTGAGTCTTGCTCTGGTGGTAAAGGCCATGCTCAGTAAGTTGTTAATCCAGTTTTCAGCTGATGGGCTGGGCTGTGATCCTTCCCTGTAGTTTGGTCTGAGGCCAAACTATGGTAGGGGTAATGTTGGCCTCCTCCAGACGGACTTATGCCAGCACACTGTGGCTCCCCAGACTGCTGAAGTCAGTGTCCCTTGACCCCGTGGCAGGCTGCTGCAAACCCACGCCTCCACTGGAGACTCCCAAACACTTCAGACAAGTCTGGTTTCTACTTTCCCAGTTCTGTGGAAATTCTTAAATTAAATCCTGCTGACCTTCAAAGTCAGATTCCTTGGGGATTCTTACACCCCTTCGCAGGATCCTCGGATTGGGAAGTCTGTTGTGGGAGGTAGAACTTTCACAACAGTGCAAGAACTTCTTTGGTATATTTGTTCTCCAGTTTGAGTATCACCCACCCAGTGGCTTTGTAGTAGGGCTCATGGCAATCTCCTCTACGAGGATTTATGCCACACACTGAGCCCCCGAGAATTGCTGCTGCCAGATCCCCTGTCCCTGTGGCAGGCCACTGCTGACCCATGACTCTTAAGGAGACCCTCAAACAGTTACAGCATGTCTGCCCCAGTCTCTTGTGCAGGTCACTTCTCCCTTCCCTGAGTCCTGGAGCACACAAGGTTTTTGTTTTTGTTTTTTTGCATTATTTTCTTATTTTTTATTTTATTTATTTTTAATTTTTACTTTACAATACTGTATTGGTTTGGGCATACATGGAGCTCACATACACCCATGGCGGATTCATGTCAATGCACACAAGGTATGGTTTGTGCCTTCTAAGCATCTCCTGAGAGTATGAGGTTTGATTTACACATGACTGCAGCCTTCCTACCATCTTGCCGCAGTTTCTCCTTTGCCCTTGGACTCAGGGTACCTTTTTTTGGTGTGTTTCAACATTCTCCTGTTGATGGTTGTTCAGCAGTTAGTTGTGATTTTGGTGTTCTTGCAGGGGGAGATGAGTGCACATCCTTCTACTCTGCCATCTTGGACTGTAGCCTCCCAATCTCTTCTGCCCATGGAATTCTCCAGGCAAAAATACTGGAGTGGTTAGCCATTCTCTTCTCCAGGGGATCTTTCAAACCTGGGTCTCCTGTGTGGTAGGCATATTGTTTTACCATCTGAGCCACCAGGGAAGTCCTTCCAATGAGATGTGAACATTAGTATTTTATTTGGTTCAACATAAAAAAATTAATATAATATGTTAGATTAATAAAATGAGGAGGGAAACACATGATCATCTCAATGGGAAAAAAAAAAAAACTTTTGACAAAATTCTGCCTCCATGATAAAAGTGTCAGAAAATTAGGACTAGAAAATACTTTGCTAAAGTAATAAAAAGCATATGTAAAAATTCATAGCTATTCAATGGTTAAAGACTGAAAACTTTCTCCCTAAAATCAGGAACAAGTCAAGAATGCCCACTTTCATCATTGTTATTCAACACTGTGCTGGATGTACTAGCAAAAGAAATTAAGCAGAAAAATAAAAAGAAATGAAATACTGACACATACAAGAACACGTGGTGGTTTAGTCACTAAATTATGTCTGACTCCTGCGACCCCATTGATTGTAGCCCACCAGGCTCCACTGTCCCTAGGATTTTCCAGGCAAGAATAGTGGAGTGGGTTGCCATTCCCTTCTCCAGGGGATCTTCCTGACTCAGGATCAAACCCAGGTCTCCTGCACTTCAGGCAGATTCTTTACCTGCTGAGCCACAAAGGAAAGCCAAGAATAGTCGAGTGGGCAGCCTATCCCTTCTCCAGTGAATCTTCCCAACCTAGGAGTCAAATCAGGGTCTCCTGCATTGCAGATAGATTCTTTACCAACGGAGCTATCAGGGAAGCCCTACAGAAAGGTCCCTCCAATATTTGAACTTAGATCACTGGATTCAGAGTCCAGAGTGCTAACCATTACTCCATAAACTAACCATAAATGGGCTTCAGCACACTTTCTGGGATGCTATAAATGCTCCATCCCTGGAGAAGGGCATGGCAACCCACTCCAGTATTCTTGTCTGGAGAATCCCATGGACAGAGATGCCCAATGCGCTATGGTCCATAGGGTCACAAAGAGTTAGATACAACTGAAGTGGCTTAGTTTGCGTTCATGCATAAATGCTCCATATTATGAAACAGATGTAGGTTACATGAATGTGTACATTTGCCAAACTCTATACTTATGTGCATTTCACTTATGTAAATTATATCTCAATATAATTATTTCATACATATAAGATAATTGGTACTTTCTGAAAGGATGTTAAGTGTTTGACATTTCAACTTATACAGCTTGTGTTTAACAGAGTATATAGAATATAGAGGCTATCAATAATTAATTGTTGTTGAATGAATGACTGAGTGGGTATACACTAAGTTATCCTTTAAATTATCTTCAGTTCTCTGGATTCTATTCCACTTTCTAAATAAATATAATGATTTATTTACTAAATAAAAAAAATTATTCTCTACATAGGTATTCTGAAGAGTACATGAGATTTTGTTACACAAACTGCTCTATGAATGTTGGTAGTAGTTGTTGTGATGATGGTCACAGCTGTGATTTATTACGTTATATATTGTTGATGCTGTTGAAAGTACACTCTCACAGCAAATGTTGCCTTCATTTTCCTGGGGGAATGTAAATGGGTCTATATGTAAAACTTTCAGGGGCCAAAGAAAATGATAAGACTATTCTGAAAGTTCTATTAGATGATAAACAGTCATCCTTGGTCCCCATCCCCTTAAAGCCTCACTCTACAGTAAAATTAAAAGGCACTTACACCTTGGAAGGAAAGTTACGACTAACCTAAACAGCATATTAAAAAGCAGAGATACTACTTTGTCAACAAAGATACATCTAGTCAAAGCTACAGTTTTTCCAGTCGTCATGTATGGATGTGAGAGTTGGACTATAAAGAAAGCTGAGCACCAAAGAACTGATGCCTTTGCACTGTGGTGTTGGAGAAGACTCTTGAGAGTCTCTTGAACTGCAAGAAGATCCAACCAGTCCATCCCAAAGGAGATCAGTCCTGGGTGTTCATTGGAAGGACTGATGTTAAAGCTGAAAGTCCAATTCTTTGGCCACCTGATGCTAAGAGCTGACTCATTTGAAAAGACCCTGAAGCTGGGAAAGATTGAGGACAGGAGGAGAAGGGGATGACAGAGGATGAGATGGTGTTATGGCATTACTGACTCAATGGACATGAGTTTGGGTGAACTCGAGGAGCTGGTGTTGGACAGGGAGGCCTGGCGTACTACAGTTCATGGGGTCGCAAAGAGTCAGACACAACTGAGTGACTGAACTGAACAGTGAAGGAAGAGGACCCCTCAAATACTTATATTGTCTCTTCAGGGCTCCTGTGTGACCAAGATGATTAACAATGTACCTCAATTTATACAATATATAAATTAATGTGATACAGTCCTTAAAAATCATCAACTTTTGAAAATTAAATTTCTATTTTAAATTCCTTAAAGGAGCTGGATATTTATGAATAATCTTCCTTGTTTCTTTTAGGAAAGTTCTAATTTCCCCTAATGGGTTTGCTTAAAGGCAAGGGCAACCTATCTTCAGGAATCGTTTCTACAAACTGCACAGCCCTGGAATGAGCTCCAGAGGGTAGCAGCCAAGTGAGAAGCACCGTCAGCTCCTAACCCTCTGGAGTCCCAGGAGCCATCCTCAGTAGTTCTAGAATTTTCACTTGATGTTTTTGTCCTTTCCAAAGAATTCTTCTTTTGCTATCAGTGAAAGTTCGTAGGGGGATGGTCCTGATGAAAAAGGCCAGTAACCCAGATATTCCTGAACCCAAGATGAGAATCTCATCTGTTTTTACTTACATGGGCCTACTTGGGACTCACAAAAAAGTCCTTAGGATACACAGGTCAGGGACTGTTGGGATGATGATGATGATGATGACCACCATTCTGTAAGAGCAGAGAGTGGAAGATCTGATCCCAGAACCCGAGACTAGTGGGCTTTCACCCACCCCACCCCAAGTTGCTTTCCAAGCCATATTCACCATCTCTGGAGGTAACCAATGATACCACCACTGTCACCCTAAAGCATCAGAGATGTGATCTCACCCAAAGAGCTTGAATAAGAGAGCAGAAATGTTTCTTTTTCTCCAGTGTTTAAGAGAAGCATTAGACAAAATAAATTCCAAACTTAAAGAACACTGAGTTCGGTTCAACTGAGCAACATTTAGAGAGCAACCTGTACTAAGCATTGAAGTTACAGCAATGTCTCAAAGAGTCCAGAGTCCAGAAGACAGAGAAGAGCAGGCCAGCTGCCCCTCACTGCCATGAGCAGTTTTGGGGTCGGCATCCCATCTCCCAAGGCCACCCTGATGGGGAGAGATTTGTGCCATCTATGGCCTGGAGGCAGGGATGTGGCATTTGTGTAGAGTGTTAGGGGCAAACAGGGCTTAGTCAGAGATGCAGCAGGTAATGAGCAACCATAAACCTGAGCAGCCCCTGGGAGATGACTTCCCTAAGCAGATTTGCTATTCTGACAATTACTTGACCTGGCTCAGCTTACAGTGGACAGCTCATTATTCCTCTCCCTCGCATCAGCTTTACCTCGGCAATCCCTTGAAAATCCCTGACTCTTTGGCCCTGGGAGTCAACCCCTGCCCTCCTAGAGTATAGTACTCACTGAGAAGAGGGAGTAAAGCAGGTGCCCATGCATGCTCCAGTCCCAGGACACAGGGCTTCAGGCCAGTAGCAGAGCCTCAGCACATCAGAGTCCTCAAGGAGAGCCACCCTCCATGCTGAGAGCCCAAGGCGCCACCCCTGCCCCTGAGCACATCTATTCCTGCGCTCCCATCTCAGTCACTGCCCAGGCTCCACCCTTACAGCTTAAACCTTTCCTGGGCAGTGTGGGAAGCTCCAGCCTCTCTGGTGACTGTCTGGCACAGCCTCTGTAAGACAGACTCTCCCACAAGTCTGCAGGGCCAGCTCGACACCACCTCCCCAGAAAGCCTCAGAACAGATCCTCAGTTCAAACTCTGTCAGAGCAACTCCATGGGTCCAAAGCCTCCACTGACACCCCCCCACCCCAGCTAAGATCTGTGTCTTGCTATTTATCCTTAAAGACACTCACTTACATTCACTTTTCCCTTTGGGCTACAAGCTAGGGTGTGTCCTGGGATGCTGATGTGGGCAGGAGATCTGATCCAGTCCCTCCTGAGAGCAGAACTTCTCAGCCTTTTTTCATCATCAGCATCAACAGATTACACTCCCCGAGATGTGTATAAGAGACAGGGCATATTGTTTTACCATCTGAGCCACCAGGGAAGTCCTTCCAATGAGATGTGAACATTAGTATTTTATTTGGTTCAACATAAAAAAATTAATATAATATGTTAGATTAATAAAATGAGGAGGGAAACACATGATCATCTCAATGGGAAAAAAAAAAAAACTTT
>SJYV01035918.1:0-32957 GCA_006410875.1 Neotragus pygmaeus
GGTGGGGACGCCGGCGCGGGGCGAGCACCGGGCTCAGACTCCGGAATTCCAGCCCAACTAGCCGAAGAGCCCAGGTACGCACCGCGGCTGCCGCCGCCCGTCCCAGCGCCCCAGTTCTGCGTTTCGGGGGATGGAAGGGACCCCAGCTCGGCCCTTCGGGTTCAGCCAGAGAAGTGCGCTTCCCCCTGGGAAGGCGGCACGCAACCGACCCGGGCGCGGCCAGCACCGGTCGAGTTCGGCAGCGGTGACGAGCTGGACGGGAGGGGCTGGTGCCTGGTCCCCGGAGGCCCCGAGTCCCGGGATCCCGGCGAGGGCGGGACTTGGCCTCCGCGGCCGGCTGCCTGTGGGGAGGGGGCCGACCGCTCCGCCTTCCTCCGGGACAGGCTGGAACCTGCTGGCGACGGGATGGGCCAGGGATGGGGGCGAAGGGGCCAGACACAAGGAGTGCTAACTCGGCTGGAGGGCTGAAGGTGTCCCCGCCGGGGCTTCTAGGGAGTCGGTAGGACCCTCGAGGTTGGAGGGGGACAGACGGAGAGTTTTTAACTGGGGATGAGTGCTCGGAGCTGCGATCAGGGGCACCTCTCTGCCTGGGGGCGGGGTAGGGCCTGCTCCGGAGGTTCCCTGACACTCCATGCTGGGCCCATCCTCCCATCCCTGCCCTACCTTAGGGAGAGTCTGGGGGCCCCAAGGCTGTTGTAACCTGAGCCTCAGCCTCCAGGGACTTGCTGCCACCTTCCTGGTAGGAGAGACTGGGGGAGGGGAGGAGCCGTGATGGGGGTGATGAATGAGGGAGGTACTGCTGGGGCCTCTTTATAGGGCCTGCCTGCCCACTCCCCTTGCCCCCCCCAACCCCATGGGGGTGGGTAGAAGTGAGAGGGGGTCCTGGTGCGGCAGTGTTGTCTGGGACAGAGTGTCACCTCCCTTGGGCTCCTGAACACACCTTTCTGGACTCATGGTGTCCTGAAAGCCCTGCCCAGCTAAGGAGGGGGGGTGTGTCTCAAGCCCACGTTTCAGGTGGGGAAACTGAGGCCTGTAAAGCCCCAAAGCAGACCAGGATCTGGCTAGGGTGAGCGGGGCCACCTGTACCCATACCCTGGGCCCTTAGTGTCTTTGGGTGACATCAGAGGGGCCAGGTCAAGAGGAGGAGCTTGTGGGGGGCTCCAAAGCTGCCCAGAGGGCCTGGCTAAGTGCCTGCCCCCAGATGCTCAGCTGGGATTCCACAGCTAATCAGCTCAGGCTCCAGGCCACCTCCCACTGCCCACCTGTGCTGCCTGCCCAGGCCATTGAGGGAGGGCTGCTTATTACCTCCTCACAGTGTTTAAAGGAGCAGCCCAGGAGCTGGTGGCCTGTGGCCCAAGGCCCTTTCCTTAGCTGTGTGGCTTCCCCCATCCCAGTCTTAGGCTCCTCATCTATAAAATGGGTACATCACAAGGGCCGCCTCACCTAAGCTGTGAGCTTGGCCTGCCTGAGGGGCCTGAGAGGCGGTCTGTCACACAGTGACCGCTTGGCAACTGGCTGTGGCCGTGGCGTTGCAGGCAAGGGCCCTGAGCAAAACTTGAGTCCTGCGCTCCCAGCCTAGCAGGTTGGGACTGAAGCCTCACTTTAAAAGTCTGCAGCGCTCAGCCATGGCAGCCCTATTTGGAGGCTGCCAGCATGGCCGGAAACACTGATCAGCAGCCTTGGTCGAGTCACGGGACCTGCTTCCCCGTCCTCTTAGGGGACGAGGTCTGCTCACCCCCCTGGCCTCTTGTTGGGTTGGTGAAGGGCCTTGTCTCCAAGTACCTTCTGGAGCTGAGTGATCAGGCCCACCTCTCCATCTCAAGAGTCCAATTTTGTGGGTGGGTCAGGAGGGTTGCAAGCCAGCAGTTCCTGGGGTCCCCTGGGGGAAATGGGGCAGAAGCTGGCTGGGGGCATGCCACCCAGGGCACAGGATATCGGGGCAAGGCAGTCCTGTGGGCAGCTGGGGCAGGCAGAGGGTAACTTGGGGATCTGGCCCTGTGACTTCAGGTGGGCACGTGAGAAATTCTGGGCTGGCCCCAGCACTGCAGGGGAAGTCGGGGGCTCAGCTGCCAGCATGGTGACTCACTGGGAGGGGAAGTCCTTATCACTGCTCCTTGCTTCCTCGTTCTGTTCCCAGCAGGACCCTCTGCAGCAGAGGGGCGGAGGGAACCTCGTTTCCCCAGCCCTCCACCCCCGGCTCCATGCACTGTGCACCCACGTCAGGCGGCCCTGCTGTGGCCTCGACTCTCCGGGTGGACCTGAGCAGACATTTCCGTTGTCTCCCTTGACCAAGGCAGTCTTCTTTGGAAGGCCCACCACCCCAGCCAGACAGCCCTACCCACCTCCTCTGAGAGCCCCACCAGGCCCCAGACAGCTTGCACACATGTGCTCGATGTTTCCCATGATCCTCTCTGAGCCCACCCTCTAGGAGCTCTCACAGTCTGGGACCCGGAGCCTGGGTTCCTCCATCTGAGCTGGTGGTACAGCTTGTACAGATGGTGCCCCTCTGTTGGGGGCACCATTGCTCCTGCCCCTCTGTGTGGCAGCTCTGGGTCATGACCTCAGGGAAGCAGTTAAGAGCAAGGCAGAGGGCCTTTCCTCATGGTCCAGTGGCTAAAACTTTGTGCTCCCAATGTAGGGAGCTTGGGTTCGATCCCTGGTCAGGGAACTGGATCCCACATGCTGCAACAAAAAGATCCAGTGTGCCACAAGTAAGACCTGGCACAGCCAGATAAATAAATAAAATAAATATAAAAACAAGGCAGGTGCACCCCGCCCCCTCGCCCCCTCTGCCCAGGGAGGCAGTAAATGAAGAATTGCCAACAGCCGCATGTGACAGAATAAATAAAGCAGAGTGGTGGGGGTTGGGGGGTGTCAGGTCAGCTTCTTGGGTGGTCCTATGCAATGGGGCCCTGCTAAGGAGTGACAGCTGATCTGGAGATCAGGATTCCAGGGCCATAGGGAGAGGGTAGAGGGGGGTCTCCCCAAGCACCCAACACAAGGGGTCCTGCTGCTTGGTGGCTTGGTGCCCGGGCTGCCGCCTCTTGGTCTCACTGTCCTGGGCACACGGTGGAAGCCGTGAACAGGTGTGTCCAGGGGAGGCAGGGATGCACCTTGCGTGGGTGGAGGCTGGGAGCTCTCAAGCTGCCAGGCCTGGGAGTGGGGACAGGGCATCTCCCACGCTCCTACCTCCTAGGAGGAGGTCTGGCCCCCTGGGAGGCTGGGAGGGGTGGAGCGGCCACATTTCCCAGACGCTGCCTCTCTGGGCCTCAATCAGTGCCAAGTCTCCGAGGGCCGCCTTTGTGTGCGAAGGGACAGCAGGTCTGGTTTCCTCTGGGCTGGGGGGTTGGGCCTCCACTGGGCCAGCAGCCAGGGCCCAGCGCTGCCCCCTACCCCAGCCTGGGCTTCCAACACCTGCTCCTACCTCATGGGGACAGCAGGCTGGGATGGCGCTGGGAGCCCCTGTGTCCCCCGCCAGAGGACAGGGTCCCAGCAGGTGGCTGGACCGTGACAGAAGCAGCTGCCAGGCCCCACGTAGGATCCATTAATCCTGCAGTGGCTGCAGCAGGTGCCAGCATTACGCCCACTCTTCAGACAGGGCAGTGAGGCTCAGCCGCTGCTGGGATCTGGCCGGGTCCCAGAGCTCGGAAATGGCAGAGCCAGCAGGTCCCGGCCTCGTCTGTTGGCTGCCCACGTGCCTGCCCTCTGGGCCTCCCCACAGGCTGCCTCCCTGGAGACCCTGCTCCCTGGCTCCGGGTGAGAGCCTGGCAGGGAGGTTTGATGGATGGTCTGGTAGAGGTGGGGAGGGGCACACACTGCTCCTGGGCCTTCTGACTGTAGCCCCACCTTCCTCCCTCTTTAGGTTTCCACTGGGCCCCCTCCTGTGCCAGCCCTTCAAAAGCCCCCTGCAGTGGCCAGTTTTGTGGGGAGAATGACATGTGACTTGCCCCTCACCCAGCCCTTTGCCCTCAGCTCCAGTTACACTGGCCTTCTTGCTGTTTACTCCTAGTTTGCTCTTCCTGGCCCAGGGCCTTTGCACACCCAGCCCTTCTGCCTGGAGCATACCCTCTCTTATGGTGTAGGACTTGGATGCCACCTCCTCAGGGAGGTCTACCATGATTTCCCCACCTGCACTGGGTGCCCCTCCCCTACCCGCTCTCCTGTTTCCTCTATGGCAGGTGTGATCGTCTCTCACATGAGCCGTGTTGGCACCCAGTGTGTGTTTGCCAAGTGAAAGAGTGAATGGCAGACAAGGCTCTGCAGGCTAAGGGTGGGCCCCATGGGCAGAGGTGGGAGTGACCAGAGAGGCAAAAGGTCACAGCACTCCTTGGCCATCTGACCACCTCTCCCCCACAGGGCCAGTACTGCGACATCTGCACGGCTGCCAGCAGCAACAGAGCTCACCCCGTGAGCAACGCCATTGATGGCACAGAGCGCTGGTGGCAGAGCCCACCATTGTCCCGGGGCCTGGAGTACAACGAGGTCAACGTCACCCTGGACCTGGGCCAGGTACAGTCCCTGTTCCGTCTGCCACAGCCCCACCCTGTGTCTCTGGCCGAAGGGCTCCCCTTGGGGCATGGACTGGAAGGCGGGGTCTCCACCTAGAGTGGCCTGGGAGGCCGGGCTGGACCGAGCACGGATGGACTGCTTGTAACAAGCTCAGCTCGGACACAGGCGTGGCAGTGGGCACCTTCCGTTGTTTTCTCAGCATCCTCATGGTTCACAGCAAGGTGGGAGGCCAGATGGGGGGCTTCCCAGAGGTCACATGGAGAATTAGGGTGAGGGGCACTGGGGGGCTGACCTGGAGGTGGGGCTGAAGGCTGTGGGCCCTGTGCCCCTGGCCAAGCGCCCTGGTGTTTACTCAGAGGAATTCCTCCACAGGGAGCAAGGCCCGCTGGGGAGTGGGAGGGGCTGCAGGAATGCACAGGCCAGCGGAAGTGGACATTCCTAGGATACCTGTGCTGCGGGGGCCACCCAAAGGTTAGGTGTGCCCTCCCCCACTCCCAGCCAGGCAGGCAGGAGGGTGTCAGGCATTTCCGCCTTTGGTGGATCTGGGCTGGTTCAGATCCACAGACTGTGTCCCACTCTCCCCATGACATTATTAGGTGTCTGGCCTTGGAATGCTGGCCTGTGAAATGGGCCAGCAGTCCCATCGCCTGCTTGGGTGGAGCGGGCAGGGGTGGCAGGTCGATGAGGCCGAGCCCAGAAGCAGCCAGCCCTGGGCCTGCCTGGGCGTCAGGCTCAGGGTCGATCCTGCTCGACCCCACACTCACCCTTTCCCTGGTCATGGGGACTGGGGAGGGGGCGCTGGACCATGAGCCCAGGGGCCCGAGTCCAGGCCGGCTAAGCCAGCATCCTGGTGCGTGACCTGGTGGGTCTCTGCTCCTCACTGGGGCTCCATCCTGCTGTCACCTTGAGGGCATCCCAGGAGAGGCAGGGACACATCTTGTGGAAGCCTGTCTGGGTGGGAGGCCGGCCCTGCAGGCCGGTTTAGATATGCCTGGTGGGCAGGGGGTAGTGAGGGGAATGAGTTTGAGTCCCAGGAAGTGGCCTGGGAGTTCCAGGGGAATGGAAGGGTGGGGTTAGCTCTTAGGCCCTGGAAGGGGCTCCCTCCCTAGGCCCTGCAGGAGGCCCCTGGGCTGCAAGTGCTGCCTGGCCCAGGTCTGGGGGCGCCAGGCCCACTGCCCTTCAGCTCACTGGGCCTTCACCACACCTGTGCTCTCTTCCCTTCTGCCAGGAGCATGAGAGGGACCTCAGTGATCCTGTGTGCCCCAGGGTGCCCCTGTCTCTGGCACTGCCCTAGAGGGGGTGCCAGGGAGGGAGAGGGGGATGTGGACTCTGCCTCTGCCCTGGGGTCAGCAGGGGAGCTTGTGCTGAGCCGCTGGGTCCTTCTCGCCCCTCCTCCTCTGTGGACAAGCCTGGCCAGGCTGGGGCAGGGCAGGGGTGCTCTCTGGGCACACAGTGGTCTGGCCTCCCAAAGCAGGTGGGCACAGTGTCCTCCCCAGGTACTGTGGGTGGGGGCAAGGGAGAGCTCGGACAGTGCTCACACCACCTTACCCCCACCCCGTCTTTGTGGACCCCTGCGCCTCGGTGTCTGTGTAAGACAGGGATGCGGAGGTATGCGGGACATTTGCCCTGCAGACTGGGCCTGCGCTGGGCCAGGGTTTCTTTCTGTGTGCATCTTGCCCACCAAGACTTGGTTTCCCCAAATGTAAAATGACATAAATGGGAAAGCGACTGTTTCCAGCCCTGCTTGGGGGGAGATCGACTCTCCCACCTGCCCACTGCTCTTCCTCTCTCTCTCCCCCGTCCTCTCTTTTTGCCACCCTCCCACCCATCCATCTACCCACCCACCCACCAGCCCATCCACCTAACATCCATCTACCCACCAACCTTTTGCTCTTCTCATGTCCCTACCCCTCCCTTCTTCCTTCCCCTCTTTATGACTTGTGGAAGCCCCCGACTTGGTTAAGGGGATGGCAGCCTTGGTTGGGGCGGGGGCAGGGAAGCCTAGGACGTGCCCAGTTGCATGCTTTGGAGTTGGGTGGAGTGGAAGCACCCAGCTCCGTGTCGAGAGAAAACCCTTTCCTGGGCATGTTCCTGAGCCACGGTGGAATTCCAGAGATGACTCCCATATTCACCACCTTCCCTTTAGGAAAAGGAACTCGTTGCCTCTTCCTCCCCAAGTCACTGCGTGATGACTGGGTCCCTTCAGCATGCCCTGCTCATGGGGGTTGGGGACAGAGACCAGGCTCCTCGTGGGCAGAGGTGCCCACGGGGGTAGGAAATGGGGCCCTGGAGGATGGAGGGGGCACAGGCTGGAGTGCTGGGGGAAGGCGTTTTGGAGGCGCCCTCATAGCGACCCTAGGATCTACCTCCTCAGGTGCCCCCAATCTGGTCACAGGAGCAGCTGGCCTGCAGCCAGACTGAGGGTGTCCCGGGCAGGACCCTCCAAGCACACTGGCTGTGCAGGGGGAGAGAGGCCAGTGGGAGGGGCCTGGGGGTTCCCTGGCTTGGGGACTGGGCCTTCCTTTGGGGCGCAGGTCCCCCTGGGGTGGGGTTGGGTCTTCTCTCGGGAGGCAGTGAGTGGGCAGTGAGGTTGGGCCCTCCCGCTGTGGCGGCTGCCAGGGGCCTTTGTTCTGGGATGTGAAGCGGATGCCCCAGGAAAGCGGGTGGGGGCGGGGCAACTGGCCCTGGGCATCAGGAGGACTTCCTGCACGGGGGCCAGGGAGGACCGCTGGCAGCTCCTCTTCCTCCTCACCCCGGGGGCGGGGCTGCGGCTGGTGAGGCCTGGTCCCTGTAGCGTCTGTCTGTCCTGGGGCCTCGAGGAGTCTACTCCCTGTCTCCTCATCGCCTCTGACCTTCCCCAGGATGGGGAAGGGGTTACTGCACTCTATTCCCCCCGTTTTGCAGATGGAGAAACCAAAGCTCCAGGAGTGAGGACCTGGCCAAGAAGGGCATGGAGAGGTCCAGGCCTCCACTCCTGCCCTACTGACCTTGGCCAGGACCCCAGAGCTGAGAGGACAGTCTGTGGGGCTGAGCCTGTGGGATGCAAGCCTCAGAGAGGATCTCTGTGGCTGGAGACCGAGGGGGCACTGTCCTGAGTCCCAGCAGTGGCCTGCCTGGGGGTCCTCCAGGGGCCAGCGGATTCTTGCTATCTCCTGTCTCCCCGTCTTGCCTGCCTCAGGCTCCCTGTTCTGAGCCTCACCTTCTGTGTTCCCAGGAGCTGTTAGGGAGCTGGGCAGGGTGAGTAAGGGCTGGCTCTGGGAGGAGTCCCCTCCCTCTCCAGACGGCCCCCTGGTGGCCTAGCCGTGGGGGAGGGCCTCTCCCGAGCAACCGCCACCTGTGGGCTCAGCCCTCACTCCTCAGATGCAGAGGCAGCTGGAGAGGTGCCCTCCCAGCTGTGGGCTCTGTTCTCTGCTTGTGCCTTGGGTGGGATGGCCCTTTGTCCCAGCCCTGAAAGGCCAGGCCTGGAGGGGAGGAGACTGGAGACCAGGTGGAGGGGTATAGTGGAGGGGGGGTCTGGGCTGGCAGTTGGGTGTATGCTGGGGGATCAGGTGCGAGGCCAAAAGTGTTGGTTGGGGGACTGAAAATGCCAGGGTGAGGGGTCTGCCCTCCCTGAGGAACAGTGGGGAGGCAAGGAGGGCACCAGCTGCCCCCCCACCCCCACCACACCGGTTGGAGCACCAGTGTGGAGGAGAGGCCAGGCCAACTGTGCCTTGGGCCCTCCTCTGGACGTGGGCTGTGAGCACGTGCCTAGGCCTTGCTGCTCACGAGGGCCCCGGATGTGCTGGCTGCTTTGCAGTCAGGACCCCCCATGCAGCTCTACCCTGCCCATCCTGGTCCCGGGCTGTACCCCTCTGAGCTGGGCAGTCCGGGGCTCCCTAGGCAGGCAGCCTGGCCTGCTGGGTTATGAGGTCATGGTCACTGGCCTGGCTGGCCAGGCCCAGCTGGGCTCTCAGCCGTGTGGGCAGCGCCCCAGGAGGGTCAGCGGGGTTGCTCAAGGGAAGTGACCAGAAGTGTGACTGAGACCGGCCAGCCTCTGGTTACAGGTGGAGGGGAGTCTGGACCAGACACAGCCCCTTGGGATGGGCTCCCTGGGGGCGGGGTGAGATCGTGGGGGTCTGGGACAGCCTCCCCAGGGTGAGTCTTCAGGCCAGCAGGGGTCCTTTCTCTCCTTGTGGGAGCTGGGAGACCCTGTTCAGCTCGTCCCTTGGCTTGAAGGACGCAGGGCCAGAGGGGCTGCCGGGGGCTGGGACTGGGGGCCATTCGTCCTCTGCCCCTGCTGCCGCTCTCCCTGGCCGTCATGGTGCAGCAACACTCCGGCCTCCTCGTACTGAGCCCTCTAGGCTCCTTTCTTCTGTCTGTTTTTAAACAGATGCTGTGGCTTTGGCTTACAGCAACACAGCTCTCACTGAAGTCTATACACTGTTGGGGTGTCAGGGTCCTCTTGGGATAAACTCCACTTCCTATGGCCTGAGGCTGGCCATCTGGCCTGACTTGGGCCAGGCTGTTGGGGGGTGTGGGACAGAGACAGGAGCTCTGGTTGGGGTGGGATGGGCCTGAAACCCCTCCCTTCAGGGCAGGGGCCCCAAGACAGCATATGGGTGGTGGGGGGTGTCTGAACTCCCTCCCAAACCCAGCTCCATTGAGGTGCTGGGCCACACGAGTGTTTACCCTTCATCTGGCTGGTGAGCTCCTATAGAGCTGTCAGATTGCCCAATTGCTGAAGATCCCCCTACTTGCTCCACTCTACACACCAATGTGTTGGGTACCTGGCCCCACAGAGTCAGGGTTCCTGGGGCCTCTGCCTGCCCACTCTATATTTCCAGGTTTTATTTTTCTTTCCAGCAGTGGCTTTCCCCTCCTGGAGTGGCAGCCACGTGTGGGCCTGTTTTCAGCTCCCCGTTGTGTGTTGTGTGGATGGCCATTCTTATTTACCCAGCTGGGGGCCTGAGTCGACATTCCCACTAGGCCACCCCACTCGCCACCTCCCGCTGTGGCGTTCATGTTTATCAAGGTTTCCAGATGGGGTCTCCGGGGAGAGGGCAAACCCAGGGTGCTCGCTCAGCTAAACTCGGCACGCAGGGCCCTGAGGCCCGTCCAGGAGTCTGGGGTGGTGGTCCAGGAGGTCTGGGTGCCCCTGGGAACAAAGTGGGGGCTGGTCCGGACGCCTGGTCTAGGAGGGGCTTCCTGCCCCACCCGGCCCGGCTGGGACCCTGGCCCATCCCTGGGAATCAGCATGGGGCCCTGCTTCCTGTGGGGTCAGGCTGAGTCACAGGCTGCCTGGTGATTCATGCTGGCGGCCCAGCGGGTGGGGGCAGGGTGCTCTCTCCCCAGGACAGGGGCACAGGGCCTGGCTTGGGGCAGAGGTGGAGTGTGCTGGCCCTGATGACCCTGTGCTTCCAGAGGCTCCAGCATCAGCCCTGTCCTTGGTACATGGGTGCCTGAGCCCAGGAGGCTTCCTGCCTGCTGTCCCCTCCTGCACCCCTGTCCCTGGGGCTGTGGAGACCCCCTGGGGGTCTGCAGCAGCGGCTTCCTCTCTAGCCCTCCCTGTGTCTTCTGACTCCAGCCCATCCCTTGTTTGCCCTCCCCACCCCCCAATCTCTGCCTCTGGTGTGGCTCTGGGTGACCTCTGCTCGCCTGCAGGAACAGGTGGCCTCTTCTCTTTGGAGACTCTCTGAGCCTTCACAACCTTCCTTCAGGTCTTGCACCCTGACCCATGGCCTCTGACCTCTGCTGTGTTTGTCCCACTACTCCCTGCCCACCCTGGACCATCTAGCTACTGAGGCCTGGGATGCACCCAGGCTCTCCAGGCTCCTCCAACCCCTCCAGGCATCAGTCACAGGGCAGACCCGCTCCTGGCAAGCCCGGCCCTCCAAGGTCAGGCTGGGTGGGGGGGCTGTGGCCAAGAGGCGGGTCCGGCTGCTGTCTTGGAGACGTGCCTGCCCTAGAATAGCCAGATTTTTAAAAATAACTCAGGAGGCTTTTGTTTGGCTTTTGCTTTAAAAGACTTTTTTCCTTTTGCGCAGAGCTCTGTAGCAGCAGGAAAGGTCAGGGGAGCTGGCAGCTGAGCAGAGTGAAGCAGGCGGGGACGGCGTGGGGAGGGCCGTGTCCAGGGAGGCCAGGGGTCTGCACTCGCTCCGGGTCATGCCCGGGGCGGCTGTGCGGCTCCCCGAACCAGACTGGGGACAGATGGGCGAGCTGAACATATGCCGTCCGTCCCTCCAGCCTGCTGTGACAGTGAGACAACCAGGTGGACAGATGGACAGAATGCAGGGGTCTTCCTTGGAGCGTACCCAGAGGGCTGGGCCTTCCGTGGGGTCGGAGGGGGCAGTTAGTTTTCATGCTGCCCCTGTCCTGCCTGATTAGCATCTTCGAGTCAATATTTGTGCAAGTGCTCTCAGCTGGGAAAAATGTGTGCAGCCCGCCGACCTGGGGGAGGGACCAAGCTGGCCACGGAGGGTGCAGTCTGGTGGCCTCGCTCAGGGAAAGGCGGGGGTGGGCCCCACGGGGCTCGGGGCAAGGCTTTAATCTCTCTGGGGGCTTTCTGTGGCAGCCATGCTGCCGCCCCCAAAACAGCTTATGTCCAAGTCCAGTGCACACTGAGACCCCCACTCTGCCGTGTCCCCCTTCCTCATGAAGACCCCTCCTGGTACAGGGGCCGTTTGCGGTCCCCAGGGCTTCCTGGAATGCCTGAAGGGTTGGCCAAAGTGTCTGCCAAGTGTAGGGTCTATACCCTCGGAGGCTTGAGCCCTTCCCCTGACTGGGCAGGGCCAAGTGGAAGATGACCTCAAGGCCTGGCAATGGGTGAATAGGCCCTCACCCAGCTACACACGCCTGGGGAAAGGCCTCTCCCTGCAAAAGCCAGGCCTTCCTGGAAGGGCAGGGTTAGAAATGGGCGTGTCTCAGGGTCCTGGGACCTCACAGCCCTGGCCCCCTGCCCCACCGCTCACGCCTGGATTCTAGGCGCCTGGTCTCCTGCGGGCTGGGCCCTGAGGGGTCCGTGGTCCCCTCACTGTCCGAGGGGTTACCACAGCAACTTCAGGCTAATCAGGAGAGGGGGCGACTGTGGGCATTGGGCAGCCCTGGAGGGGACCCCTGCTCTGTCCCTAGGCTTGGGGCCTGGCTAACTGACAGACCAGCTGGTTCCAGAGCAGTGGACACTGGAAGGGGCCTGTTCCCCTGGGCTGGGCAGGGCCTCACTGAGGGGACAGTGAGTGGCCTGAGGTTCGACGTTGCCCTTGAGGCTGGTGAGCAGTTCAGAGCCCACCTGTGAGCAGGTCTGGCACGGGGGTGTGGCTGAGGGCCCCGAGGGGTGGGGCGGGCATCGTCCATGGGCGGGGTGCTCACTAGCTGTGTCTCTGCCCTTCATCTAGGGCCTCAGCTCTCCCCGTATACAGACTGGGCACCGGGGTCTCCGCTGGCCCTGCCCAGGTCTCCTTAGAGCCCAGACTTCGCACGTGGAGAGCAGCTCAGAAAGTGGCGCCTCATCTTTGGCTTTGGGGCAGAGGTGGGGGAGGAGGAGGGGTCATTGGCCCTCTAAGCTGAGGTCTGGGGCATGGGACAGGGGGATATCCAGGGATGCCGACCTCTGGCCCAGAAAAGGAGTAAGGTCAGATCGAGACCCAGGGACGGACAGTAGAGGTCAGCCTGGGTCACCTGGTGGGACCTTGGGGGGTTCTGGGTGCCTCTGGATGAACTGCCTCCCCTGTCCCCCTGACCAGGTGCTGCCTAACAGCTTGGCCCAGCAGAGCTCCAACTTCTGACTCCTGGGTTGGCAGGGTCTCCCTGGCCCAGCTTTGGGAGGGCCTGTTTGTCTATCTCCTCTCTGAGGCTGCACACAAGCCTGTGCCAGTGGCCTTGTGTTAGTGACAGGCAGAGGCTGGGTCCTGGTGGATCCTCGCTGCCTGCCCCTGTGGCCGGTCAGTGGGTGAGATGGGAAGGTCCTGAGTTGGCTCTGAGGATGATGGGGTCACCAGGATGATTGTGACAGGGGCCCCCATCCTGGGGAGGGGTTCATCAGCCTGCTGTACAAGGAGGCCAGGCTCCTGGGAACTTCGGACATCACCTGGCCACCTTCCCAGGCCAGCCACCAGAGCTCTGGGGACAGTGGGATGAGCTTCTGCCATCACTTTGCCCAGCCCCACTGCCTGGGCCCTGTAGACAGGCTGCCTGTGTGTGGGCCGTCTGACTTCAGCCCCCATCAAGCTTGTGTGCAGCCTCAGCTGGGGTGGGGCTGGAGAGGGGTTGCATCTGAGCCCTAAGTCACTCTCAGGCCAAAGAGGGGAGCCCTCCAGAAATGCTGGGTTCTGCTGGTCATCTCTATGTCCCTGGTGCAGGCCTCAGTGGCTCTGGGCTGGCCCGCAAGCTGAGGGGCTGCTCCCTGAGCCAGCTAGCCCTCTTACCTGGGTGTGTCTGGCCCCTGAGGGCAAGCCCACAGATATCCCCTGGAACCTCACCTCACAGTGTGGGGGCAGCCCTCCAGGTGTTTGGGGGCCCCACATGGCATGGAAGGGATCTCAGGGGTGTTCACCCACCATCCGGCATGTTTTGGGGGCCCCACATGGCATGGAAGGGGTCTCAGGGGTGTTCACCCACCATCCGGCAGGTTTTCCATGTGGCCTACGTGCTCATCAAGTTTGCCAATTCCCCTCGACCAGACCTCTGGGTGCTGGAGCGGTCCACAGACTTTGGCCACACCTACCAGCCCTGGCAGTACTTTGCATGTGAGTCTCCCGGAATGAGGGGCTGGCAAGGGGGGATACCCTGGGTGAGTGGGCTGCAAGTGCTGTGCTCTCAAGGCCTCTGGATACCAGGCCTGCCCTCACGCCCGGCTTCTAGGTGGGCCAGGCTGTAGGGTGCATCTTCCTGAAGGCAGGTGGGGGTTCAGTGCCTTGTGTCCCTGACATGGCACTGCTGGGTCCATCTCCTAGCTCACTGTGGACTGGGCTTATGCTCCAGCAACTCCCGAGGTGGCAAAGGCCACCAACTTAGCTGCCCCATCAGGAGAGCATGGAGCCCTGCGCCCCTGCTCACTGGTTGGCCCTGCCACTTGCCACCCTGACCAATCATGTCCATGCGGCTCTGATTGGGTGGTCCTGGAACTTCTGTCCCTTTCAAGCTCCAAAGCCCGAGAGTGAGTGCAGGGCAGCCCTGTGAGGGACAGTCGGGATGGGTGCCCCAAGGGTGGGATTGGGGAGGGACACAAGGGGACACTCTGCAGAGAGAAAGGCAAAGGCCTGGACGGTCAGCTCGCCAAGGGTGGGCAAGTTCAGAGCCTCTGGGC
Organism: Neotragus pygmaeus; assembly: GCA_006410875.1. Taxonomy (NCBI): domain Eukaryota; kingdom Metazoa; phylum Chordata; class Mammalia; order Artiodactyla; family Bovidae; genus Neotragus; species Neotragus pygmaeus. Next base: position 13,790 of record SJYV01035918.1, read on the forward strand.
AGGGCACCCTGGGTCCTGACGCGCCCTCTGGAGGAAGCTGCGATGTGCTCCACGCTCTGTTCAATGAAACCCCGAGGGTGGGCTGCCATCCTGCATTCCGGTTGATGCTTCCTCCTGGCTGAGGCCACGGGGCTCCGGGAAGACAGAGCGCTCAGGGCAGCAGGGCACTGCCTCCTCCGAGGGCTTCCCCAGAGCGCCGACCGCCCACCCTCGGCATTCCCGCAGCCTCCAAGAGGGACTGCCTGGAACGGTTCGGGCCAAGGACGCTGGAGCGCATCACGCAGGACGATGACGTCATCTGCAGCACGGAGTACTCGCGGATCGTGCCTCTGGAGAACGGCGAGGTAGGCCGAGCGGGACGGCGCGGGGCATGCGGCCTGGCGGTCAGTGCCGGCACCATGCCCCCGCCTGATCTGCGTTCATCCTCAGATCGTGGTGTCCCTGGTGAACGGCCGCCCAGGTGCTATGAACTTTTCCTACTCGCCACTGCTGCGTGACTTCACCAAAGCCACCAACATCCGCCTGCGCTTCCTGCGCACCAACACGCTGCTGGGCCACCTCATGGGCAAGGCGCTGCGGGACCCCACGGTCACCCGCCGGGTGAGCGGGCGGGCAGGCGGGGCTGCGGGGCAGGTGTGGGCGGGGCCCCGTGGGGCTGGGGCTGCTGTGGGAGGGGCCACGGGGGCTGGGGCTGCTGTGGGCCTGTCTCTTATACACATCTACACCACAGTCCAAGAGCATCAATTCTTTTTCACTCAGTCTTCTTTATGGTCCAAATCTCACATCTATGCATGACTACTGGAAAAATCATAGGTTTGACTATATGGATCTTTGTTGGCAAAGTAATTCTCTGCTTTTTCATATGCTGTCTAGATTTGTCATAGCTTTTCTTCCAAGGAGCAAGTTCTTAAATTTCATGGCCGCAGTCACCATCTGAAATGATTTTGGAGTCCAAGAAAATGAAGTCTCTCAGTGTTTCCATTGTTTCCCCATCTATTTGACATGAAGCGATGGGATTGGATGCCATGATCTTAGTTTCTTGAAAGTTGAGCTTTAAGCCAGTTTTTTCACTCTCCTCTTTCACTTCCATCAAGAGGCTCTTTAGTTCCTCTTCACTTTGCTTTATATTATATTCATATTACAATAAATTTTGTATTTTATTAATAGTACAGTAAATTTTGAATTTTTTCTCCCATCTTGGTTTTCTCTAATTTCCTGTTTCCTTATTGTCTATTTTGGTCTCTAAATTTCATGTTAGAGGTATTCCTTATATTCTTGTTGATCCTCGCTTGCTTTGTTTCTGTTTAGAAAACTCTTTGCAGCACTATAAATGTAGATTGAGATATGAGTTTCTCTGAAAATCATGTCTGTGCTGTTTTATGGTGGCCTTTCTGATATCAGTTTCCTAAATCTTTCTCTGTGCTAATCAGATTCGTCAGAGAGGACTTACCTAGTTTCCTGCCACGAGGGTATTGATCTAGCCAATAATATTGTGAACATGGGTGGGGAGAAGAGGATTAGTTGTCTCAGAATTTAATACTCAATTACTTTCTTTTATGCACACATAGTTACTGTAAATAGTGCTTTCTAGAGTCATGTTCTGGTTTACCCTCTTTGGCCTGGATGAGGAAGGGGCAGTCCTCCAGCTACACAGAGTTGAGGTGGGGATATTTTTATTGTCAGAGTACCCAGTATTAATACTAAAAGCCAAGATCATTACTTGATCTAATATCTTGTTTTTCTTTTCCTTATATTCCTAAAAACTTTTCCTAATGTTTTTCTTCCAGTTTTGCTGCAGATTGGAATCTTTCTCTTTTTAACCTCATCTTCACTCTAACTTCCAGAGGACCTATTGCTGATAACTTCTGGGGCTTTTGGTGATTTCTGAGTTTTTTCCAGTTTGGCTTTATATATGAAGTCAGGGATCTTTTGCCTTTCTGTTTTCAGCTTCTGAATGTTGTTAATTTCTTTCCTTGTCTTTTATGAGAATATGACTTCAATAAAATCCCTTTGTTGATATTATATGGGAATTCAGGAGAAACTCAAAGTTAGTATCAGTGTTTTATCTGTCGTTTTTATCAACAAGTATAAAAATTCTTTGTAATTCTGAATAATAAAGCTCCAGTTTCAAAATGGACTATTAATATATATTAACATACATTAGTGCTATTAATATATATATTATAATTAATTGGTGATGCTATTTTAATTAATTGTATTTTTAGTTTCAGATGTAATTCAATTATCTCCCCAGCCAAATATAGTCTTGCATGGCTCAGCAGGTTAAGAATATATGAAATAGACTGGGAACTGGGAGGCTAACCCCTACCTGAACAACTGGTAATGACATCTCAATCTGTCGACAAAGCATTTTCCTTGAGAAATATGTGACATGTACATAAAAGTATCTTGTCTTGGTGAGAATGAAATGTTTGTTTTGAGACTGGAAAAGTTCCTCCTGGAATTCAAACTGCTATTGCAACTGACTGCATTTCTTGCAGACACGATCACATGTAGGGTTGAAGAAATTAGAAGATGGATTCTGATCTGGGAAGGAATATTCAATTTTAGGATTGGAAGCAGATTTAAATATAGTTTTGGATTGCAAGGCAGCTGCTATGCAGGCAGAGTCCTACCTGGAGAGAAAGCTTTGATGGAGCTAGGACTTTTTATTTCCTGAAACATAAAAGCATTGCCTTGCAGAACTTCACTAAGAGATCTGGCTTGGATGATCCAGGCAACAGTGGGTGACACTGTGTTTAAAATTCAAAGTTCTACTTCTCTCGTGGGACTAATGGCTGACATGTTTACCCAGGAAAATAAATAAATAAATAAAGGGGTATGCTACAGTAAAAAAATGAGATTATGATGACATACTTGTGCTGTCTTTGGAGTAGCAAATTTCTAAAGCCAAGGATGGACATGGTTTTTAGAAAAGCACTTAACTAAAGTTGACAACTTGAGGAGTAACCATTAGAAAGTTTGGGATACAAAAGTCTTTGGGACTTTTTAAAGCAAGAATATCAGGACAGGGAAGCTGTCTTTTCAAAGACAGCATCTCTCACAATCGAAGAATTAAGACTTTTCCCTATCTGGNCACCCCAGCAGCCCCTGTTCTGGGCAGGCAGGAAACGGGAGGCTGTGCCCAGCACAGGGGTCCTGGCAGGGCTGAGGGCTCTGGGGCATAAAGCAGGTCTAGGGCTGGACAGGCGGTGCTGGAAGCAGCAGCAGAGCCTGCCAAGGGAGCCTGAGGCCAGGCTCCTGCAGCCCCCACCCCCTGCCGGCCACCTCCTCCTGCTGCTTCCCTTGCCTTCGAATCGTGCAGCCCCCTTAGTTCTGGGGTTTATTGCTGTGTCCACATCCTAGTTGATAGGGAGGTGGATGAAGCCCAGACAGTGCAGAAGCTCACCCCTGTTCTCATAGTCAAAAAACACCAAGAGGTGAACCCTAGACCTCCTCAAGTGTGGCTGATGGGTCTGCAGGAGGAGGGGTACGATCAGACTGGTGCAGGCCCCCAGGACCTGTGTGGCCCATCCAGCCTCAGTGTGGCCCCGGGCGAGGATTCCTGCCCACAGTTTCAGGTGCTGAACCCAGACGCAGTTGGTTGCTTTGGGAAATTAAGTGCCAAGTGGGACTCATGATGGTTGGTTAGGGCGCCAGCTGGGCGGCCAGATCAGCCCCAGAGGAGAGGCAGGCCTGCCCGTGCCTGCTGGGAGGGCGTCAGCATCCGCCCTGACTCACCTGCACCTGGGCATAAACAGAGCTCTGCTCACCCTGCAGAGCGTGTGGGGTGTCTCCCAGAACCGCAAGCGCCAACACCCCTCGCTCACCCATGCCCCGCAGCGTCGGCCTGCCGTGCCCTCCGTACATTGTGTCTGCTGCCTCTTCCACGAGGGCTCTGCCCTACCAGCTGCTCTTCTCTGCCCCTCAGCCTCTACCAGCATCACCTCCACCCCCACCTGCATCCTCTCTGCCTTCTCTACCATCATTCTGATTGCCGACTACCTGCCCAGTCTGTGCCCAGCCCCCAGTCACTCTTCTCCACCTCTCAGTTTGGAAGTCTGTTCAGGCTGACAGAATGCCAGAGGCTGGGTGGCTTATAAACCATGGAGACTTAGTCCTTACAGTTCTGGAGGCAGCTGAGGCCCCCTTCCTAGTTCATAGGTGACTGTCTTCCGGCTGTGTCCTTGTAATGTGGGAGGGGCGAGGGAGCTCTCGGGGGTCTTTTTATTTTTATTATTTTTTTAAGATTCTTTTTTGTTTTAAAGCATTTTATTTTTGGCTGCGCTGGATCTTTGTAGCTTCCTGGGAGCGCTCTCTAGTTGCAGAAAGCGGGGTCTATTCTTATTTGTGCTAGTTGGGCTTCTTGTGGTGGCTTCTCTTGTTCCAGAGCACAGGCTCTCCGGTGCCTGGGCGCAGCAATTGCCTGCCGGCTGAGTTGCCCCACAGCATGTGTCCTTCCGGGACAGGGATTGAACCCGCGTCCCCTGCTTTGGCAGGCGGACTGCCAACCATTGGCTCGCCAGGGAGGCGATAGTGATAGTTTAGCTGGCTGTAGAATTCCTGGTTGATGGCTATCTCTTTCAACACTTGAGAAATGTCATTTCACTGTCTTCTGGGTTATAATCTTTAAACACTCTCTATTTATGGTTCCAACCTGATTGCTCCATGAAGTGAAGTTCCTGGGTTGCAGCCCTGCTGTTGGTTGTATTGACTGATCCCATTGGGTTGTTGCTGTGCAGGTTTTCAATAATCTTCACCTGTGTGGTGACCATGTGCCCTAGATTGGGAAGAATCCCTCCAGCATGGTTTTCCAAGGACTTTTGACAGATGCCCTAATCTTTGTGTTAATTTCCTGGTTAAGGGGTACACTGACAGTGTTCAGTTCAGTTTACTTGCTCAGTCGTGTCCAGCTCTTTGCCACCCCATGAACTGCAGCACGCCAGGCCTCCCTGTCCATCACCAACTCCTGGAGTCCACCCAAAACCATGTCCATTGTGTCAGTGATGCCATCCAGCCATCTCATCCTCTCGTCCCCTTCTCCTCCTGCCCTCAATCTTTCCCAGCATCAGGGTCTTTTCCAGTGAGTCAGCTCTTCACATGAGGTGGCCAAAGTATTGGAGTTTCAACTTTAACATCAGTCCTNACTCCTTTTCCTATTTGGGACCAGTCTGTTGTTCCATGTCCAGTTCCAACTGTTGCTTCCTGACCTGCATGCAGGTTTCTCAAGTGTAGATTCTTGAAAAATCAAACACCAGCCACAGGGCCTTGGTTGCGGATCCTCAGAGCTGCCTCTCCGGGCTCTGTGTGCAGCCCCTGTGCAGGAAGGGAGGGGCTCAAGTGGATTTGGAGTTCTTGCACTGGCTTCTGCGGCTGGCTCAGGACTTGCAAGCACTGTGGTACTGGGCTAGGACTGAGGAGCACACGGCCCTGGGCTGGGGCTGTGCTTCCCCTTTGACTGAGTTGTGGAGGTGTGTGCTGAGGGGAAGGGTGGTTCTGTGCTCAGTCCTCAGCTGCAGCCAGCTGTCCCCCTGCCCACTGAGCCAGCAGGAGCTGCTCTCCAGGACAGTAGGCTGGATTCCAGCCCTCTGACTAGAGTCCACCCTCAGCTGGAAGAGGAAGCAGTTCTTGGCCACTTGCCCCTGGGGAGGAGCCCTGGGTAATAGGGGTGTCTGGCTGAGCCCAGGGCTGCCTGCTGAGCAAGACCCAGACCTCAGAGTTGGCCCAGGAAAGCTGCAGACTTGGCCTGGGTCCTGGCTGTGATGGAGAGAGTGTAGTTGGAACCTGAGGGGCCCAGGACTCAGGCTTACCTGTGGTCAGAGGCCACATGCACTGACCATGCCATGCTCTGCCCCAGCTTCCATCCTCCATGAGGTCCCAACTCAGCCACTGCTTTTCTCTGGTCCCTCTGGGTCCCCGGTGGGTCTGAGCCCTTCCTGTGCCCATGTATCCCCTACAGGCTTCAGTGCGCCTGTCAACACAACACATGTGGGGGCTCCTGTGACCGCTGCTGCCCCGGCTTCAACCAGCAGCCATGGAGGCCAGCAACCACAGACAGTGCCAACGAATGCCAGTGTGAGTGCCCCTCCACACGCCCGCACGGTGCTCACACATGCTCAAATGTACTCATGTCCACACAGTGTACTCTTGTACTCACATCACATTCTTAATACTCATGTACACTCACATGTTTGCACACATGTGCATGTGCACACGTGTTCACACAGTACACACAGTGCTCATACGTGTTCACGCATGCTTATACATGCTCAGAAGAGTGCTGTTGGCACAGTCAGGCAACATGGCACACTCCATCACCTGAGTCTGAGATCACCTGCCGTTTATGGGATGTGCCTGGGGGTCCCAGTTGGGTGGGGTCACAGAGGCCTGCCCACAGCTGAGCCCCTTGTTCTCTAGCCTGCAACTGCTATGGCCATGCCCACGACTGCTACTATGACCCGGAGGTGGATCGGCGCAATGCCAGCCAGAATCAGGACCAGGTCTACCAGGGCGGGGGCGTGTGCATCGACTGCCAGGTGGGTGGGGCTGTCGTCAGGTCTGTGATGCGGGTCTCGGGTGGGCAGGGTCCGCACAAGGCTGGGGGCACTGGGCTCCTGGGCTCAGCGGCCCTGTCCCGTCGCAGCATCACACCACAGGCATCAACTGCGAGCAGTGTCTGCCTGGCTTCTACCGTTCCCCAGACCACCCGCTCGACTCGCCCCACGCCTGCCGCCGTAAGTGGGGGCCACCAGGTGCGGTCATGGCGGGGGTGTCCCAAGGGTGTCTAGGAGCAGGGTGCGCTCAGATGGGGGTCCTGGGGCCTTGGCAGCTATCTGGGAGGCTGTGGCTCTCATCCCACATCCCAGGTCCGGGGGGAGGGCAGATGCTGACCCCCCTTGGAGGCCTGAGAGCTGTGGGCTTGGGGTCCCCTGACTTCCCACGCCCATTTAGGCTGCAACTGTGAGTCGGACTTCACAGACGGGACGTGTGAGGACCTGACCGGCCGCTGCTACTGCCGGCCAAACTTCACAGGGGCGCGATGCGACGCGTGTGCTGAAGGCTTCACTGACTTCCCACACTGCTACCGTGAGGGCGTATCTGGGGTGGGGGGAGTGGGCAGGCACCTGAGTATCCCCCGATCCTGGGCTGGAGCCAGTGGGNACTTCACAGGGGCGCGATGCGACGCGTGTGCTGAAGGCTTCACTGACTTCCCACACTGCTACCGTGAGGGCGTATCTGGGGTGGGGGGAGTGGGCAGGCACCTGAGTATCCCCCGATCCTGGGCTGGAGCCAGTGGGGAGGGGTGGGAACCCTTTCATCCTGCCTGTACAACTGATGATGTGGGGAGACCCTGGCAGCCAGGTGCTTACCCCACCTCGCTGACACATGCTGTGTCCTCTCTCAGCGGTGTCTTCCTCCTCCCACAATGACACCGGGGAGCAGGTGTTGCCTGCCGGACATATCGTGAGTAAGTGTCCCTCAAGATCCCCATCTTGCCTTAGGCCCCACTGGAGCAGTGGGGCAGAGTGGGCCACACCCAGGCCCACAGAGACGGGGGTGCAAAAGTAATTGTGGTTTTGCACTGTTGACCTTTGCTGTTTGATATTGGAATACATTTTTACATGTGGTTATGTGATGCATCATTTTAATGCACATTTCTTACTTCATATTCTTTTTGCTAATGACTTATTGAAAGTTGAAAGTGTTGGTCGCTCAGTCACGTCTGACTCTTTGTGACCCTGTAGACTGTAGCCCACCATGCTTCTCTGTCCATGGGATTTTTCCAGGCAAGAATACTGGAGTGGGCTGCCATTTCCTTCTCCAGGGGATCTTCTTGACCCAGGGATTGAATTTGGGTCTCCTGCATTGCAGGCAGTTTCTTTACTGTCTCCAGGGAAGCCCTAATGAGTTATTACTTGCTGTTTGTGAAAGTGAACGTTGCTCAGTCATGTCCAACTCTTTGGAACCCCAGTTTATTTTATATTTATTTTCGATTAGGGAAATGATATTAGGCAAAAATCAAATTTCAGCGATTTTCTTATTCGAGTTCAAAATGAGTTGTAAAGCAGCGGAGACAACTTGCAACATCAACAACACATTTGGCCCAGGAACTGCTCATGAACATACAGTGCAGTGGTGGTTCAGGAAGGTTTGCAAAGGAGACAAGAGCCTTGAAGATGAGTACAGTGGCCAGCCATTGGAAGTTAACAACAACCAAGAGAATCATCGAAGCTGATCCTCTTACAACTACGTGAGAAGTTGCCAACTAACTCCGTGCTGATTGTTCAGCATTTGAAGCAAATTGGAAATGTGAAAAAGCTCAGTAAGACAGTGCCTAATGAGCTGACTACAAATAAAAAAAACCTTTAAGTGTCGTCTTCTCTTGGTCTGTGCAACAACAGCAAACCATTTCTTCCTCGGAATGTGATGTATGACCAAATGTGGATTGTATACGACAGCCAGTGACGGCTCGTTCAGTGGTTGGACCCAGAAGAAGCTCCAGAGCCAGAAGAAGCTCCAGAGCCAAACTTGCACCAAAAAAGGTCATGGTCACCCGTCTGGTGGTCTTCTGCCAATCTGACCCACTATAGTTTTCTTTGAATCCCAGCAGAACCATTACATCTGAGAAGTTTGCTCAACAAATCGATGAGATGCACCGAAAACTGCAATGCCTGCAGCCGGCATTGGTCAACAGAGAGGGCCCAGTTCCTTTCCACAGCAACGCTCGACCACACGTCGCACAACCAACACTTCAGAAATTGAACGAATTGGGCTAAGAAGTTTTGTCTCATCTGCCATATTCACCTGACTTCTTGCTAACCAACTACCACTTTTTCAAGCATCTTGACAACTTTTTTCAGGGAAAAATGCTTCCAACAACCAGCAGGAGGCAGAAAATGCTTTTCAAGTGTTCATCAAATCCTGAAGCACAGATCTTTATGCNATATTCACCTGACTTCTTGCTAACCAACTACCACTTTTTCAAGCATCTTGACAACTTTTTTCAGGGAAAAATGCTTCCAACAACCAGCAGGAGGCAGAAAATGCTTTTCAAGTGTTCATCAAATCCTGAAGCACAGATCTTTATGCTATCAGTTCAGTTCAGTTCAGTTGCTCAGTTGTGTCTGACTCTTTGCGACCCCATGAATCGCAGCACACCAGGCCTCCCTGTCCATCACCAACTCCACTCAGACTCACCTCCATCGAATCAGTGATGCCATCCAGCCATCTCATCCTCTGTCATCCCCTTCTCCTCCTGCCCCCAATCCCTCCCACCATCAGAGTCTTTTCCAGTGAGTCACCTCTTCGCATGAGGTGGCCAAAGTACTGGAGTTTTCAGCCTTAACATCAGTCCTTCCAAAGAAATCCCAGGGCTGATCTCCTTCAGAATGGACTGGTTGGATCTCCTTGCTATAGGAATAAGCAAACTTATTTGTGTTGATTGTAATGGTTCCTGTTTTCATTAATAAAGATGTGTTTGAGCCTGGTTATAATGATTTAAAATTCACAGTCCCAAACCGCAGTTACATTTTCACCAACCTGATATTTCCATTTTGTTCACTTTTTCTTTGGTTCTTTTAATTTTGTGCAAATAATAGACATTCATTCTAGGAAACCTTAAAAAATACAGGAAAGCAGAAAGTTAAAGAGAATTATCCAGAGTCGCAACTCCTGCAAACACCGCCCCCTCCCTCTGCGTGTGTGCTGTGTTTTTATAAACATCCACGAGCACTGTCTGCACTTTTGTGTAATTGCGCTTTCCACCCACACCATCCTGTAAACACGTCATTTTACACTCTACGTTTTGTACACAGATGTAGTTCTTGTTTGACCAACTCTCAATTCTTGGTAATTTAGGTTCTTTCCAGAGTTTTTAAAAATAACACCATAGTAAACATCCTTGCAGCTAAAGCTTTCCATGAATTATTAACTATTTCTGCAGGACAGTTTCCTAGAAGAAGGTTTTGAAACATTTTTGGCTGCACGTTGCCAGACTGCTCTCCCGGCAAAATCGCCTGCCTGGGTGGAGTGGCATCGTTCGTGTCACTCGAGTCAGAACGTTGCTGTCTCTAAACGGCAACGTTCATTATTACAGAAATCTTCAGTTTTCCTGGCGTTGGGGTGCACCTTCTGGCTGGGGGCTTAGCAATGTCTAATTGGCCAGTATTCTCCTTTCACAGCAGCTCAAGAGAGTGGTGTGTCCTGTAACTGGCTCTTAGACCTGACGGCATTTGGTGTTTCCTCGGTCTTAGCTGTATTTCTTTGCCTCATTTGAGTCTGAGTCTTCTCTCGTGTTTCTGGACTCTTTCCGTTGTTTTCATGTGTGAATTTCCCTTTTGAGGTTGTGGCTCAGTTTTCTTGTCACTCATTTGCTGCTGTAAGCTCTTTCCATGTGAACTGTAGTATCTATGCCTCACGAGTCCCATGGTTTTCTCCTAGTGGGTAATTTGCCCTTGTTATTTTCTTCATGGGAATCTGATTAGACCATGGACATCTTAGGTGATGGTTTTAATTTCTTTTATTATGCAAGTTCATTTTCTACCTTATCTTAAGTCAGTTTTGGTTACTTATGTTTTCTTAGCAAATTTTGTTTATATCATTTGGATTTTAAAAGATGTTGGCATAAAGTTATACAGTATTCTGTACGTGATTTTCAAATTTCCTTCCATTCCTTTTGTCTGTTTCTCTTTTCTTTCCTGCCTTCATGAGATATAACAGAAGTTTGCTGAGTTTTTTACTGTTTTTGAAGTGCAGCTTAAGGTTTTTAATTGATAAGATCTGCGGGAGTTTTTCTCTGGTTTGGGGAGAGAGATTTTATTTCCTAACATAGAAAAATTTGAGCTAAAATCTATCTTTCTCTCTTCTCTCTTTTGTTGAGGTATAATCCTAAGTCAGTATGTTAATTTCAGGTATGTATTGTAAAGGTTAGGTATATCTAGACATTGTGAAATGATCACCATAGAAAGTCTAGTTAACACCTGTCACCACACAGAATTATAATTTTTTTCTCATGATGAGAACTTTTTTTTTTAATTTGGCTGAGAACTTTTAATATCTACTCTCTTAGCTACCTTCAATTATGCAGTACGTTATTATTAACTATTGTTGCCATGCTGTGGGTCATACCCCATGACTTATTTACATTTTATTTGGAAGTTTGCATCTTTTGACTTCCTTCACCCATGTTGCCCAACTCCCAATCTCCGCCTCTGGCAACTATCAATCTTTTGTTTATATCCACAAGCTCAGGGTATTTTTAAAGATTCACTGTGTGTGTATTTTTTAAGATTCTACATATAGGAGAGATCATACGGTCTTTGTCTTTTTCTATTTTCTTTTGACTTATTACCATTTTCATGGTTTTTTGAATTATTATTACTTTTAGTTTCTCTTAATTATCCACAAAACGTTTAAAGCATCTTTTTCTCAACCAAGGCTGATTTTATTCTGCAGAAAAATGTCTGGAGACATCTCTGGTCATTATAACTGGGGGATGCCATGGTCATCTAGTGGGTAGGGGCCAGGGATGATGCTAAATATCCTGCAGAGCACAGGACAGACCCCCTCACAGTAGTCATCCAACACAGAATGGTACTGGTGCCAAGGTTGAGAAACCCAGGGATAAAGCTATGAATTTGCTTCAGAATGTAGCTTTGGCTAGGTGTATCCCATATAGTTGATATGCTGTGTTCTCACTGCTCTTCCTTTTAAATTGTGTATCATTTCAGTTTTCATTTTCCTTTTCACTGTGTTTGTCATTCCATATGGTTAGATTTCCATTCTGTCCCTTCCTTTGATGGTTCTGTTTTGTTTTACTGCACCATGGTTGGATTTGATAGCCTGAAAATTTCTACTTTTTGTCTTTGGATTTTGAGGTTTTCTTTCTCACCTGGAATGTGAACCTTTTAGATTGTCCAAGAATGTTTGACAGGAACTTGTGTTCTCTATGGGAATAGATTTGTACACATACGTTTATTAAAGAACATGTTAATTATGCTATTTAAACCCACTCTGTTCTTAGTTTTTGTCACATTCTGGGAACAGTGTATTCAGTCTTTCTCTCTCTGACAGTAGTTTGGCCAAATTCCCCTCCTAATTTCAATAGTTAGTTTTCAGTACCTCCGGGCCATGTTTATCCTCCTCTTAGAGCTTTGGGTTTTCAGCATCTCTTGGGGTGCAAGTCCATTTCTTCCACACACAACATCCTTCCTTGTCTGCATTAATGCTCGTGCCTGGGCTCACCACACTCCACGCTGTCCCTTCTGGAATCTCTTTATTTCTTGTCCAAGTCCTTGGTTCAAGGTGCATTCTTTCAAAAGGGTGTGACCAGATTCTCCTTTAAGAGTCAAACCGATGCCTTTGGGTTAGTCTCGTGAGAGGAGATGTGGCCTGGCAGAGGGACCGTGGCTGCTATTAGTTTGGGCTTGCTCCTGCCCCAACTGTATCATTTCTTTCATTCTGCTTAAATTTTTCCTTTCTTGACTTTTGCTGGATTGACCAGCAAAGCATGTTTTGGTTGGTTTGTGTTTTCTTCTCTGAGGGTTTGCAAGTTCTGTTTCTATCTTCTGGTCTGGGCCAAGGTTACCTTTATGTTTTGACAAATAATGAACCATTATTTTGTACTGCAGTCACAGAATTAAAAGACAGTTGCTCCTTGGAAGAAAAGCTATGACAACCCTAGACAGCGTTTGCTGACCAAAGTCCATAATAGTCAAAACTCTGGTTTTTCCAGGAGTCATGTACAGGTGTGAGAGTTGGATCATAATCAAGACTGAGCACTGAAGAATTGATGCTTTTGAACTGTGGTGCTGGAGAAGACTCTTGGGAGTCCTTTGGACAGCAAGGAGATCAAAGTAGTCAATCCTGAATATTCATTGGAAGGACTGAAGCTGAAGCTGAAGCTTCAGTACTTTGGCCATCTGATGTAAATTGCTGACTCACTGGAAAAGACCCTGGTGTTGGGAAAGATTGAGGGCAAGAGGAGAATGGGGCAACAGAGGATGAGATGGTTGGATGGCATCACCAACTCAGTGGACATGAGTTTGTGCAAACTCCAAGAGACAGAAAAGGACAGGGAAACCTGGCATGCTGCAGTTCATGGGGTTGCAAAGAGTCGGACACAACTTAGCGACTGAACAATGAACCATTATTTATTTTATGTCAGTAACAAAAATAGCTTTAGTCCCTTTTTGTGCATCAGTTAAGACATCTAGCACACTTTTTCTTCCTTCTTCCTAATCTCCAGAATTATTTATAAAGAGTAGAATTTTCTTTCCGCTTTGTTAAGATTTTGTTTTTGCTTTTTCTCTGGTTATGTCAACACCTGCAGTTGACTTGGTGTCTACATTATAAATAACTATGTGTATGTAAAATGCTCCTGATTTCATTGCATGCCACTGTTTTCCTAAAACATCCCCTTTCCCTTGTTGGCCTTTTAAAAGTCTTTTTCATTGTGCATGAGTGCAGTGTCAAAAGGCAAGGAAAGGAGTCTGTGGAGAGGGAGGTTTTGAGTGGGGCAGCTGCAGGGCCTCTGAGACCTCCATCCCACCCCTGTCCCCCTCCAGACTGTGACTGTAGTGCCGCCGGGACCCAGGGCAATGCCTGCCGGAAGGACCCGCAGGTGGGGCACTGCGTGTGCAAACCCAACTTCCAGGGCACCCACTGTGAGCTCTGCGCCCCCGGCTTCTACGGCCCAGGCTGCCAGCGTGAGTCCAGCCCTGGCCCTGGCGGCATCCCCTCTCAGGGCCCAGGAGCCCTCTGTGACCTCCTCCTCTCTGCAGCCTGCCAGTGCTCCAGCCCTGGCGTGGTGGACGGAACCTGTGACCGCGACTCGGGCCAGTGCGTGTGCCGGACAGGCTTCGAGGGGGCCGCATGTGACCGCTGTGCCCCCGGCTACTTCCACTTCCCCCTCTGCCAGCGTGAGTACGGCACCCCCAGCCTCCAGGCGGGAGTGGGGTTGGGCCTGGGCTGCCGGCTCAGGGCCCCGTGCACTCTCCGCCTGCAGTGTGTGGCTGCAGCCCCGTGGGGACCCTCCCTGAGGGCTGTGACGACACTGGCCACTGCCTGTGCCGGCCAGAGTTCAACGGCCCCCACTGTGACCGCTGTCGCCTGGGCTACCACGGCTATCCCGAGTGCCACGGTGAGCTTTGGTGGGGCTCTGGGCGGGGGGAGGGCCACCTCAGGTGCCCAGGGCATGACCCCAAGTCCTCTGCAGCCTGTGCCTGTGACCCCCGGGGCTCCGTGGACCAGCTGTGTGGGACAGGTGGGCTATGCCGCTGCCGTCCCGGCTACGCAGGAGCCACCTGCCACGAGTGCAGCCCCAGCTTCCACGGCTTCCCCGACTGTGCTCGTGAGTGCCCTAGTGGGGGGAGGGGGAAGGGAGGGGAGGATGCATGCTCTCCACATGCTGACACCCCCTCCTCCCCCTTCTCTAGCCTGCCACTGCTCCCCCGAAGGTTCCCTGCAGGCAGCCTGCGATCCCCGCAGCGGGCAGTGCAGCTGCCGACCACGAGTGACGGGACTGCGGTGCGACATGTGTGTGCCTGGGGCATACAACTTCCCCTATTGCGAAGGTGGGGCTGGCCCCGTGTGTGTGTGTGAGATGTGCTGCGTGTTCCCATGACTGTTCAGTGCCCTGTGTACTCTCTGTTCACACGCTGCATTCACGTGAGTGTCCGTGTGTTGTGCATGTGGTCACGTGCTGTCCATTTACTCCTGCTTGTTTATGTGCTTTGTGCGGGTGTGTGCTCATTGCGTGTTCACAGCTGTGTGATGGGGGAGAGCACATGCCTTCACAGCTACGGGGACTAGGGCATGAAGGCACGTGTGGTTTCTTGCCTGTTCATATGTGTGGAAGGCATGTGTGCCAGCTCCCATGGGGCCTCAGGTCCTGGCCAGGCCTGGGGAAGCCCTCGGCCGTCAGGGTCAGTGGGTGAGTAATGACCGTGGCCTGGGCCTCTCTCCACAGCTGGCTCCTGCCATCCTGCTGGCCTGGCCCCAGCTGACCGTGTCCCTCCCGAGGTGAGCCCGGGGCAGCCCTCTGGCACTGAGGCCTTCACTTCTAGAAACCATCACTCACCTGCTCGGTTGCCATGGCAACCTCAGAGCCCATTTGGTGCCCTGGTTGGGTCATGCCCGAGATGGGGCCAGGCTCCAGGGCTGAGGGTTTGTGCTAGGAGGGCAAGGACCTACTCTGACCCTCAGTCTCATCCTCTCCCAGGCACAGGCCCCCTGTACGTGCCGGGCTCACGTGGAAGGGCCAAGCTGCGACCGCTGTAAACCTGGATTCTGGGGGTTGAGTCCTAGCAACCCTGAGGGCTGTAGCCGTGAGTCTGCCTGGAGTGTTGTTAGGGTGCTGGGGGAGACCCTGTGGAGGGGAGGGCTGGCTCCCCAGTGGCCAGGGTGGGGATGGAGTCCAGCCCTCCTGCCCCTCGCCCCGCTCTCAGCCATGCTCTGCCTCTCCTCCAGGCTGCAACTGTGATCCCAGGGGCATGTTGGGCGGGGCTGCCCAGTGCCAGCCGGTGAGTCTGAGGGCAGAAGTGCCGGGGGCCACAGGAACAGTGTGTAGGGACCCTCCCAGGCCTGATCCCAGCTTCTCCCTCGGCCTCCAGGGCAACGGCCAGTGCTTCTGCAAGCCCCACGTGTGTGGCCAGACCTGCGCGGCCTGCAAGGACGGCTTCTTCGGGCTGGACCAGGCTGACTACTTCGGCTGCCGTAGTAAGGCCCACTGCTTGGCCCTTGGCCCACGTCCTGGGGAGGCTGAGGCCCAAGGAGGGACACATGGGACAAGGGCCAGCCAGGGCCTGGGTGTCCTATGGCACTCGCTGAGCCACTCTGGGTGCCTGGCCAGACCTGTGCTGGTGTGGAGGGGGTGCAGATTTCACCCCGTCCTTCTCCCTCAGTCCCATGCCCTGGCAGGCGTCACTCACCAATCCCAGGGCTCTTGCCCTAAATCCTGACCCTCTACTGTTCAGAGCCCCAGGCAGCTCCTGGTGGCGGTAACACTTGTCTTCTCAGCCTGGGTCACTCTTGATGGAGGGTGGACGGAGAGGAGTCCTGAGCCGGGGGCTGCGGGAGGAGCATCGAGGCCGTGGGGCTGGGCCTGCCTCACTCGCTCCCCCATTGCAGGCTGCCGGTGTGATGTTGGAGGAGCGCTGGGGCAGAGCTGTGAGCTGAGGACGGGTGCCTGCATGTGTCGCCCCAACACCCAGGGCTCCACCTGCAGCGAGTGGGTACCCTGCCCCAGCCCAGCTGGGGCAGCAGTTTGTCTACTGGCTTCTCCCTGGGGACTCTGGTGTGCGGTGCAGGGCCAGTACCTGTCCCGCCCTGACCGCCCCTGCTGTGGCCAGGCCTGCTCAGGACCACTATCTCCCTGACTTGCACCACCTGCGCCTGGAGCTAGAGGAGGCGGCCACGCCTGAGGGCCACGCTGTGCGCTTCGGCTTCAACCCCCTGGAGTTCGAGAACTTCAGCTGGAGGGGCTACGCACAGATGACGCCCATCCAGGTGCGGGCTCGGTGTTCCTGGCATGATGGCTGGCAGAGGGTGGGCGGGGCCCTGGGCTCATGGGTACAAGCTGGGCATGACCAGGAGGGGCCACCCTGACTTTCTGTGCCCTCCAATCCCACTGCAGCCCAGGATTGTGGCGAAGCTGAACCTGACCTCCCCTGACCTCTTCCGGCTTGTCTTCCGTTACGTCAACCGTGGGCCCACTAGTGTGAGCGGGCGGGTTTCCATGCGAGACCAGGGCAAGTTCACCACATGTCCCAACTGTGAGTGCTGGGGCTGTCCCCTCCCCACCCAGCTCCCGCCNCACATCCCCCCTCCCCACCCAGCTCCCACCACATCCCCATGTGTGGGTGGGGAGGCCAGGCCTGTCCTGACCCTGGGGGGTTGGTGACCGTGGCCTGCAGTGGCCGTCTCATCCCTGCATCCAGAAAGCCCACTGTCCCCACCCCCAGGCACAGAGCAGAGCCAGCCTGTGGCCTTCCCGCCCAGCACCGAGCCTGCCTTTGTCACCGTGCCCCAGAGGGGCCTGGGGGAGCCCTTCGTGCTGAACCCTGGCGCCTGGGCCCTGCTCGTGGAGGCCGAGGGGGTGCTCCTGGTGAGGCAGGGCTGAGAGGGCTGGGGTGGGGCCCAGGGCAGGGGCCACGACACCTAACCTCCCTCTCCCCTCAAGGACTATGTGGTTCTGCTGCCTAGCGCCTACTATGAGGCGGCCCTGCTGCAGCTGAGAGTGACCGAGCCCTGCACGTTCCGGCCAGACGCCCAGCGCTCTGGAGACAAGTGAGAGCCAGTCAGGCGGGGCTGGGGGAGACCTGCCCCTCCCAGGCTACCTGCCCTGTAATGACCAGACTTGTGTGTCCCCAACCAGCTGCCTCCTCTACACCCACCTACCCCTGGACGGCTTCCCCTCCGCCGCTGGGCCTGAGGCCCTGTGTCGCCATGACAACAGCCTACCCCGGCCCTGCCCCACGGAGCAACTCAGCCCTGCGCACCCACCGCTTGTTGTCTGCTGGGGCACTGATGTGCGTGTCCCTAGGGCCCCTTGGGGACAAGCAGGATCAAGCCCTGGGGAGGCGNGTGTCGCCATGACAACAGCCTACCCCGGCCCTGCCCCACGGAGCAACTCAGCCCTGCGCACCCACCGCTTGTTGTCTGCTGGGGCACTGATGTGCGTGTCCCTAGGGCCCCTTGGGGACAAGCAGGATCAAGCCCTGGGGAGGCGTGCCCTTGGCCTGGAGGATGAGGGTCCTTGTTGTGCAGAAGGGACATGGGTACAGGGCAGAAGTGACGCAGGCATGGCACAGATAGTGGCTCAGGCAGCGCTTGCTGCCTTCCGGATTTTGACCTTGAGAGTCAGTGCCTGGGACCTCAGCTGTAAATGGGGTGAGGGTGGCCCAGTGCTCCAGCTTATCATGAGGGGGTGGCAGGTCCTTGGTTCACTTCAGGCACCAGACACTCTACAGTGATGAGGCTGGAGGGCCACGATGGGCAGGGGAGGCTCAGAGTGAGCAGAGGTTGGAAGGTCGAGTGGGCACACAGGCCCAGAGATGGGAGGACAAGGCTCTGGGCACAGAGGGTGGGAAGGGCTGTGTTTAGGAGCACCCTGTTCTCTTGGAGGGGCCTGGGGTGGGCCTCACATCGCCCTGTCCCCCCAGGTGGACGTCCAGCTTCAGGTGGCAGTGCCGCAGCCCGGCCCCTATGCCCTGGTGGTGGAGTATGCCAACGAGGACGCTCGCCAGGAGGTGGATGTGGCAGTGCACACCCCCCAGAAGGCCCCCCAGCAGGGGGTGCTCACCCTCCACCCCTGCCCATACAGGTGTGTAGGGAGTGGGTGGAGGGTGCAAGCCGAGGGTATGGGGGGCACTGGGGCTGGGTTCAGGACCCCAGCTGCCCTATCCACTAACCACCCCTGCCCACCCGCCTAGCACCCTGTGCCGAGGCACCGCCCTGGACGCCCAGCGCCACCTGGCCATCTTCCACCTGGACACGGAGGCCAGCATCCGGCTCACAGCTGAGCAGGCACGGTTCTTCCTGGTAAGGCTCCGACGCCTCACCTGCATGGGCCCCAGGACCCCACTGCAGGGCTCCGTCTTTCCAAAGATTTAAACATGCGCAGAAGTAGAGTGTGGTGAGCCTGGGTGCCCATCGCAGGCACGGCCTCGGCTTGTGCTGAGTCCAGGTTCTTGCAGAACCCCTCCCCTGCAGGTTTTTTCCTGTAGGTATGAAACGTGTCTTTATAAAGAATGCCTGTAGTCAGTTCAGGGGAACTATGATGAGTTGGAGCCAGGGAAGAAAGAAATACCTTTCTAAATTTTTCATTTATTTTTGGCTGTGCTGGCTCTCTCTAGTTGCCGCGAGCGGGGGCTTCTCTCTGTTGCGGTGCGTGGACTTCTCCCCGCAGTGGCTTCTCTTGTTGCAGAGCACGGGCTCTAGGGTGTGTGGGCTTCGCTTCAGTAGTTGCAGAGCGTGGTCTCCGTAATTGTGTACACGGGCTTAGTTGCCCCGCAGCATGTGGGATCTTTCCAAATCAGGGTGGCAAGCAGCTTCGTTACCACTGAGCCACTAGGGAAGCCCAGAAAGAACAATCTTAATAAAAGGCCGCTTTTCGGTATAATTTACAAAAATGCCACACCATGTGAGCGTCTTAGGTCCTGAAGCTTGG
>SJYV01035919.1:0-18308 GCA_006410875.1 Neotragus pygmaeus
GGTTTCTCAAGAGGCAGGTCAGGTGGTCTGGCATTCCCATCTCTTTCAGAATTTTCCACAGTTTATTGTGATCCACACAGTCAAAGGCTTTAGCATAGTCAATAAAGCAGAAATAGATGTTTTTCTGGAATTTTCTTGAACGATAGAAAGACCTTAATTCAGAAGCACTGATATCTTTTGTAGTTCTGTGCTTTTTATTTGATAGTGTGGGGTAATGGGTACAATTATTTGAAATAGTGGTATCAAAGACTGTCACCATCCTCAAGTCGGGTTTTTTTAAGGGTGAAATAAAATCAGATTCCTGATTACGTTATTTAAATCTGTTAGGGGTTAAAAGAATAATCATCCAGAGCTACTCAGCTGACTTGATACCTTTTAAATGTATTTTTGAAATAAAATTTCCCAGGTGGTAAGTAAAATTTCATATGATATCCTATCATATATAAATATATGATCACCAGTTTTTTTAATGAAAGGATATGTTTTATGTGTGAGAATTTTAACATCTCAGGATTGTATTGGAGAAGGCAGTGGCAACCCACTCCAGTACTGTTGTCTGGAAAATCACATGGACGGAGGAGCCTGGTAGGCTGTAGTCCGTGACATCTATGGGAGTCAGACAGGACTGAGCGACTTCACTTTCACTTTTCACTTTCATCCATTGGAGAAGGAAATGGCAACCCACTCCAGTATTCTTGCCTGGAGAATCCCACGGATGGGGGAGCCCAGTGGGCTGCTGCCTATGGGGTCGCACAGAGTCGGACACGACTGACGGGACTCGGCAGCAGCCGGACTGTATAGTAGCATTCTCCAGCAGCTGGGCCCAGCAATAGTTGAGTTGCTCTTGCTGGCCCCGGGGCACCTGGCGGGCTTCCCTTGTGGTTCAGCTGGTAAAGAATCCACCTGCAATGTGGGAGACCTAAGCTCGATCCCTGGAGAAGGGAAAGGCTACCCATTCCAGTATTCTGGCCTAGAGAATTCCATGGACTCTATAGTCCATGGAGTCACAAAGACTCAGACATGACTGAACGACTTTCACTTACATAGTTTGGAAGTGACATACTGAATATTTGGCATTTATTTCCATTGTTGATTGGAGTTTTCCTTGGTAATTAACATGGCAATAAATTTCCACTTATACTAGGGAGGAGTTAGTGACTTTTAAATTGTTTTTTCATTTCAGACTACTGTCTCCAAGCAATACAAATTTTTTTTTTTTATTTTAGTGGCTTTAACTATGAAATTATAATCATAGATGATGGAAGCCCAGATGGAACAAGGGACATTGCTGAGCAGTTGGAGAAGATTTATGGGTCAGACAGAATTGTAAGTCATTTTTCTATCATATCAGTTACCTTTAGATGGGGGAAAGATGATAAATGAACAGTGCTTAGATTCCATCTGTCTAGAAACTGAAAAGACAGAGAGCTCTATATATGCTTGGGATTTAGATGCATTTTCATTGTGCTTGAGGTTTTACATACCTTTGGTATGTTGAGTCATTGGTAGATTTACAGCAGAACAGTGGGCCTTTGGATGAACTCTTTATCTCTGACTGCAAATTGGTTTCCCTGAAGGGCAGAATTAAAGCATGATACTGAATTCAGGAGAATTATAGAACAAAGGACTTCCCTGCTGACTCAGTGGTAAAGAATCATCCTGCCAGTGCAGGAAGACTTGGGTTTGATCCCTGCATCGGGAAGATCTCCTGGAGAAGAAAAATGGCAAGCCACTCTAGTATTCTTGTCTCGAAAATCCCATGGACAGAGGAGCCTCGTGAGCTGCAGTCTGTGGGGTCTCGAAAGAGTTGGACACAACTCAGCAACTAAACAGCAAGTTTTAAAACTAGGTTGCAGTTAGTAATGCGTGCCTGGATCTTTCTTGCTCACTTTCTTTAGGCATTCTCATACTTTCAATAGAGAACACTTTAAAAGCTTATAGCTAGGAAAGGTGACTGACTGTTTTCATGTGAAACATGATTTTTCGAAGAACCTGGCAGTTTTATCTGTAGGATAGTCTTGTGAAATAGACTGACTTTCTGAGTCTTAAACTTTCTCACTGTACCTTAAAGCCAGTTCTACAAGAGTAACTTGGGCATTTTTATTTTTGATCAATGGCTTGGCTTTATGAATGCTGGAGTAGATTTTTTAGTTTACTTCAGCCAATTCTTGGGCCAAAAACCGTTAAATCCAGATTTAATTAGAAAACACATTTGTGATTTGCATAGATGAGAATTTCTCAGTCTTGCCACTACTGACGTTGGGACCTGAGGGGTCTTTGCTGTGAAGGACTGTTCTGTATGTTATAGGATATTCAGCATCAGCCCTGGACTCTACCCACAAGATGCAGCAGCAACCCTCACAGTGCAGCAACCAGAAATACCTCTGGGCATCGTCAGACGTCCCTTTGCCAGCAAAATTACCCCCTCGTGCCAAAGAGAGCCCATTGGTATAGGCATAAAGAAGTCTCTTGGAGAACTTTTATTGATACTTGCATTTCAAGAAGTAGCAATTAGGCATCATACAAAGAAGACTCTTGAGTCCACATATTCTTGATTAATCCCAATAATGAAATAATTTCTATGCAGTCAGGGAGAGCTTAGTTAATGAGAAGAGTTTAAAGGACGTGTGTTACACTCTCTTTTTTTGAGTGTATTTGGCTGTGACAGGTCTTAGTTGTGGTATGCAGGGTCTAGTTCCCAGGCCAAGGCTTGATCCTGGGCCCCCTGCATTGGAAGGTCAGAGTCCTAGCCACTGGACCATCAGCAAAGTCCCAGGAAATACGTTACGCTTGTGTACAGTGTAAATCTATCCTGTGCTAGAGCTTCCTTCCATCTCACAGACACGATTCACAGAACTGTCACAGTTCAGTCCTTTCTGAATATTTCCAGATGTACAAACTTACAGAGGAGATAAAAGCTTGGATTTTCATCCTTTTAGCAGTGATTTGCATTAATGGTTGATTCATATTTTTGGCCAACAGTTCCTCAGTTCTTTTATAGGATCTGGGCCAACTGCACTGATTCACATAATGCATAGAATGTTCTCACTACATACTTCCATTTAACCTGGAAACATCAGCCTGACAGTGTTTTGAATCCTTTTATCTTCGAACCTCAACCTTGAGGTGTGATTGATTGTGCCTGCTGAATTGACCTCAAATTCTAAAACAACATGGTTTTCAAAGAATTCCACTTTCCTCATCAATCTAATAAAATTTAAAAGGATGTGGGAAAAAATAGCATTTACTGTCAGTGTTTCTGTGTGGTACCGGGGAAATTGCCTACTCGTTATTTTATCACTTTTAGGTCATTTAAGAAAATTACTGGGGGGGAGGGGGTGTGTGTATGTGAGTACCAATAAGAAGCTATGCCAAAGATGGTACTTGCTAGCTTTTTAAGTCACATAAGTATATTCAGTTGAAGGAGGGGGGAATTGAAAAAAAATCAGGAGCCACCTTACAAAATCTCAGATAAAATATTCATAGATGCTTTGTTAACTAGCCTTTCAAACTTGCTGGAAGTAATATTTCAGGGGGGAAAAAAGACGGAGCTATTTAATATAAACCTTTGAAAGTCTGAAAATTATAAATAATAAAGTTATTCTTTGAAAATGAGGTTTTTTTTTATAAGCTAAAATACAGGGTTATAGAAAATCTAAAGATAAACTGTAAAGAATTTGAGTTTTCAGTGCAAATACCAGATGAGGTCAGTATTTTGTAGTTAAAAGGTATAATCTGTTTGGATTAAATTGAAAATACTTTGTTTGGAGGTTTGCAGTGTGAGGCAGTCTGCCTACATACTGCCCAGTGCAGGGGGGAACAAGAAATGCTCAGTGGTGAGTCTTCAACCCCTACCTTAGAAGCTTGGTGTTAAACACTGGCATTCTGCTTTTCCAGAAATTTAGAGAAAAAAGGAAAAAAACTAAATAAGTCAGGGTTTATATGTGAACCAGAACGTGTAGAAAGACTAATTGACAAGCAATAAGGAGAGAGAAAGGAAATCTTTTAGGAATATAACCTGAAATCATGTGAGTGGACCAACAGAGAGTGAGATAAAGTCATCTAAGCATAAAATCAAGATAAGTTGATACAATATCAACATTTAAAAGAGGGAATTGAGGAAACATATATGGTTACCAAAATTCCAAAAAGGTATAAGTGAGTTAAATCCTCAGTTTTCTTAGGAAGGAATTAGTAGGTACTGCTTAAAATGATAAGTAATAGACAAAAAAAACAACAACAACATTGTTTTTTGGTGGGTAGCACCAAGGAGCGGGGCTAGAGTTTAAGATTTTGCCCGGGGGGAGAGTTGGGTAAAAGAATGTTACTTTTCCTTAAAAGCTGTTAAGTTACTTAACTATTACTAAATGCATTTTTTATTTTGGAAAAAAATGTTAGGCATATTCTGCTTTAAGTTCTAATAAATGCAACTGTATTTCTGTTAAAATGAGTGAGCACTTATTTAAAAAGTTTTTCTTAGATTTTCAGTTATTTGTGTTAAAATGCCATTTCTTATTCTTACAGCTTCTAAGGCCACGGGAGAAAAAGTTGGGACTAGGTAAGCAGAACCTCACTCTCATCCCCCCACCCCCCATACCTGCTCCTTACCTTGGTAAGATTTCCCATGTGTAGTTTCCCAGTTTGGAAAAGGGCCAAAATACAGTGACTACCTGTGACGATTTTTAATGAGCTTAATGACATTTAGTTGGTTTAACTTGAATTGTCTGTATCAACCAAGGCCCTCTTAGGAAAACAGAAACTATTGTAAGTCTTTCAGTATGAGGAATTTAATATAGAGAATCTGGTTACACCAGTGAAGGAATTGCTGAGAAGCCAAATGGAAGAATGAGGTTACTCAGAGATCAGTAGCTGCTGGAGGTCACTGCTGCTTCCCCGGGGCTGGAGCAGAGATGGAGGAGCTGGTGTTTTTAGAGCTGGGGACCCAGGCTGCATGCCCGGAGGAGCTAGAATGGTAGAGTCAGGGGTACCTGGTGGAAGTGGGAGCCATGGAGGGAATCTGGTCCATGCTGAGAGGTGGAGTAAGCGGGAGGACTCTTGGCCTTTTCCCCTTCTGCTTGAAATCTCCCGTCTTTCTGTGCTTCCCAAAGCTGTTTGGAATTCAGTTGACAAGAGAACAAATATAGTACCCTGCGATATATTTAGAACCGAGAAGGGATCTAAGGGCAAACATTTGGACCAGCACACTGCCTTAGCTGTAAGTCCTTGAACATTTCTTTAAGTTAAATGTTTTTTAAAGGTATTTGTTTATTTTTAAGAAAGCTGTTCTGGCTTTACAATGTAAGAGATTATAGAAAATCTCAAATGAATTCAGTCTCGTTCTGAGATAAAAATCTTGAATGCCTTTATTTCTATTGTCAGTCACAGTTTTATGTTGAAAAGTTACTATTATTGAAAAATTGGGGGAGCATGTAGGAAACACAGTACTTGGAAATTGAGTATCTGCTGTCTGAAGATCCTTGATTTCATGGCACGATCAAATGCTCTGAATATCTGAATCCAGAAGGTTCTTCAAGATTGAAGTAATCTTGAAACTGCCCTGAAAGCCACCAAGAATTATTAACCAGTCAGTGGCAATCCAAAAACCTATAGTAGTCACTTCTTAACAGAAGTCAGAAGAGTTCAGCCTTGCTAATAAGCTACTGTGTTGGATTGGGGCTAGAGAACGCAGGAATTCCCATCTTCTGTTCCTGACCAGTTACCCTTACCTGCCAAGTCCTTGAGGAACTTTTAGGCATGAGCATGGCTAAGTAATTGCTAGTTGCACCTTTGGCCCCAGATATAGGGCTCTTGTGTACCAGGCTTAAGGTGTGGAAGACACTCCCTGGGTAGCTTTTGTGGGGCAGCGCTGATGGGAAGAGCAGAAGCAGAGAAACAGGTTAGATGGGGATCC
Organism: Neotragus pygmaeus; assembly: GCA_006410875.1. Taxonomy (NCBI): domain Eukaryota; kingdom Metazoa; phylum Chordata; class Mammalia; order Artiodactyla; family Bovidae; genus Neotragus; species Neotragus pygmaeus. The sequence goes on from SJYV01035919.1 coordinate 5,912, forward strand.
AGGCATCACAAGGTGGTGCCCAGGACTAAAGTGAGACGACAGTTCAGTGTCAGCCCTAGAGGACTGATGGCTTCTCAGAAGTGCTCAGCAGTTTCTTCCCTGTTTAGATGGAGACCTCAGCATTTCCGGTGACTTCCTTTAATGGATACAGATGTTTTCATTTTTAGGAACTGCATATATTCATGGGATGAAACATGCCACAGGCAACTACATAGTCATCATGGATGCTGACCTCTCACACCATGTGAGTGGCATGTTTCTTTATTAGCTATTTATTATAGTTTTAGCCTATTTTACTGACCTGTTTGTTCTTAATTTCAGCCAAAATTTATTCCTGAATTTATTAGGTAGGTATTTCTAATGTTTGAAAGAATTATGATTCAAGTCATTTATCTTATTTTGTTTTTTTTTACTTCATTTTTCATTCATTAAAATGCTCATGCAATTTTAAGTTTGCTATCAGAAATAAAACCAGTGTATAGATTTGAGGCATGTGAATCTAGTTATAAGACTAAATGAAGTATTTTAGGGGCCCTGAGAGGATTAACTGAAAAATAATCCTTTTATTACCTAATTCTATAAACACTATAGAAAATTTCTATAAACCATCATTAATTTCTATAAATACTGTAGAAAAAGATGAAAAACACTTTGCCTGTTAAATGGAATTAACCCCTGCATCAAAAGGGTAAAAACCCTATGAATAGATGGGGTTTAAGAATGAATGCCAAAATCAGGAATCTGTCAAAATAATTCATTTATCACATTAACAAAGAAGGCAGTCTGATTAAGTCTATAGGTGCTAAAAGGTATGTCNTGGAATTAACCCCTGCATCAAAAGGGTAAAAACCCTATGAATAGATGGGGTTTAAGAATGAATGCCAAAATCAGGAATCTGTCAAAATAATTCATTTATCACATTAACAAAGAAGGCAGTCTGATTAAGTCTATAGGTGCTAAAAGGTATGTCATAAAATTCACTATCCATTTCTTCTTAAAATGTTAGTATAGAAATAGAAGGAAACCATTGAAACATACAGAAGACCACCTAGTCCAAGTCAGAGGTGTCTTACTTTTTTTTTTTTTTTTTTTTTTGTGGCACCGCATGGCTGGGCCACCCACTCCAGTATTCTTGCTTGGAGAATCCCATGGACAGAGGAGCCTCCTCTGTCCATGGGGTCACAAGAATTGGACACGACTTAGCAACTAACCCACCACAGCTTATGGGATCTTAGTTCCCTGACCAGGGCTTGAACCTGGGCCCCCAGCAGTGAAGCAGGAGTCCTAACCACCAGTGGATTTCCCCATGAAACTCTTACCAAATGATGAGATGCTGAATTAATTTCCAATAAACTCATCGATGACTGTAGGTATACCAGATGTCATTAAACACGGAAATTTTAAGTAATGTACCATAAGAATTTAGCATATATCAGTAAAGGGTACAAAATTCTATTTATTTACAAGTAATGTAAAAACATTTTTAGAAAATCTGAGAGACCATGACACGTTTCAGAAAAAGAACTTGGGAGCTGTTCTGAACGTAAACTAAACAGAAAAACAGAGTCAGATCATGTCACCTGTTTAGAATACTTCCAGGAGGTCCTGTGAACACCTGGAGAATCCACATTCCTTTACTTGCCATTCAAACCACTCTGAAGTGGCCCCTGCCTTGCGATCTGAGCTCATCCTCTGCCCTCCACTTTGTCTGAAGTGCTGCGTCACAGCTCCTTAATACCAGCTACTTCTCCTTTGATCTCTGCATAAAGTCACCTCAAAAATACCTTCTCTGCTTAGATCGCCACTACCCCAAAACTCCTTTGACCTGCTAAGGCAGTGGAACCAGTGGACTAGAAAATGGGTGAAAGATGCAAATAGGCCATATGTAGAAATCCGAATGGCTAATAAACCTAAGAGAAGATACACACCCTGGGATGTAGTCAGGGAAATGCAGTTGAAATAACCGTGTATTACATGTTTACTCCCCATTAGTTTTTCAAAACTAAACACCTATGGAGCAAGACCTCCAGCAGCGATGAAATGGTAGAAAATGGACACAAGTGTTGCTGGGAGAAGTGTGAGTTACAGCAGCCTTTTCAGAAAGGAATTTCTTGTGATATCTGTTAGAATTAAAAATACTTAGGAGCTTTGTTTTAGCAGTTTTGTTGAAAGCTCAGCACCTTTTTAAAATTGACACCTAATTTATTTTTTCTTCAGGAAGCAAAAGGAGGGTAATTTTGACATTGTCTCTGGAACTCGCTACAAAGGAAATGGCGGTGTATATGGCTGGGATTTGAAAAGAAAAATAATCAGGTATATACATTTAGAATATATGCTTATGATTTCTCTTTTAGTGTATCTATTAGAAATATGTTTTTAACAAATATTTGGATTAAATGACCATGTGGGGTTTGTGAAATCAGATTGTGACTTCCAAAAAATATTGCCAGATAGTTTACATACAATTTTTCCTATGTTAGAGTATTTTATTTTGGATGCCTTTCACTTGGGGAAAATCTGCATAAAGCTTTGAACCTTTCATAGAAAGTATCTAATTCAGCAAAATTTATTCTGTGTGAACCTTCAGCTCTTAAGTGAATTATTCATCTGTTCTTGGACTAAATATATAACTTTTCAATATATATTTTTCTAATAATTTAAGATACACCATGCTTTCAGCTTTTACCAAGAAACATAAAGTGGTGCATCTTTGGAGGCAGACTTGGTAAACTCCTGACTCTGTCATTTAAATTGCCTGTGTCCCCTTGCATATCTTGCCTTTTCTAAGCTTTATTTTCCTCATGATAAAATGGAAGTAAAACAGGCTGTTTCAGTTTTCTGTTACAGTGTAACAGACCATCCCAAAGCTTAATGACTTAAATTTATTATTTCTCTAAATTTTTTGGTTTGGCTACTGGTTCCTCTCCTGACTTCACCTGGGCTCATTCATGCAGTTTCCTTTGGCTTGAGGGTGAGCTGTGCTGGTAGCTCCCAGATGGCCTCGTGCATGTTTAGCATACGGTGCTGGTTGTTGACTGGGCCCACCTCGGTTCTGCTGCTCGTAGCTGCTCACCTGGAAAGCTGGGTCAGCTGCTTGACGTGGCCTCCGAAGGGCACCAGCCAGAAGTGCTGCAGCTGCATGCACTCTCCAGTGCTGAGCCCTGGGGCTGACACCACTTTAAATTTTGGTCAAAGCAAGCTCGTAATCAAGCTATGGGGAAATAGAATCCCCCTCTTGATGGGAAGACCCACAAAGAATTTTTGACCACATTTAGTCTATCTCACCTAGGTTGTTGGAGAGAGGTGTTTCTATCTCTAAACGATCTACCTAGCTTATTGCTTTTTGTGTAACAACATAACTTTGTATAAATTCTTACTAATAGTACTTTTTATCAGTCACTCCATTCCTATCAAAGATTCTGTTAGGTTCAGTTTTGCCTCTAACTGTGAAATTTAGAACATGTAAAAGCCTCAATCTTCAGTGAAATGCAGGGGTTGGATAAATGAGCAGTTTTCATTCCTTCTGAGGATCAGAATCATGTAGGAGGGAATTATATACATCTGCTCCCTGTTCATCCTCCCGTCCTTTCTTGTGCATACACACATTGGAGACCATTTGAATGGATCTCCGGGGATGATGCGAAAGCCTCAGTAGTTTTCACAGGTTCCCAGAGTATTGTGTTGTGCAGCCACGGTTGAGACCAGAAAGTCAGTGAGATCACTGACTCAGGGCTCTCTATTTGGTCATTAAAACTAATACTTAAAATCAGGGAGTTCTAGTGAGAGACAGTCTCCACCTTTTGGCTGGATCATTTAGTTGTATTGAGTTGTATCCATCATCATGAATTCTTAATGTCTTCACTGACTTTATAGTAAAATCTGGCGAGAAAGATGATGTATCACTCACTCAAGGTCTCATTTTTATGGTCCAGAACTGGAATTTGAACCCAAGTCTGTGACTCTAGCTGTATTTTGATTGCTGTTCAGTCATGTCCAACTCTTTGGGACCCCATGAACTTGCAGCATTTTGGTTAAAGACCCCAATTTTAAAATGCATTGCCTTGAATAGATGTATAAATATATACATGCACACATACACATAAATACATCTACTCTCACATTCCTTGGGTCAAACTCATTTTTTGGGATAAATTATGTCTTGGAATTTTTTTGTAACGACCAGAAGCAAATTGTAGAGAAGGCAATGAATGGCACCCCACTCCAGTACTCTTGCCTGGAAAGTCCCATGGATGGAGGAGCCTGGTAGGCTGCAGTCCATGGGGTCTCTGAGTCAGACACGACTGAGCAACTTCCCTTTCACTTTTCACTTTCATGAATTGGAGGAAATGGCAACCCACTCCAGTGTTCTTGCCTAGAGAATCCCAGGGACGGGGGAGCCTGGTGGGCTGCTGTCTATGGGGTCGCACAGAGTCGGACACGACTGAAGCAGACTTAGCAGCAGCAGCAGCAAATTGAAGGGGAGAAGTATGTTTTTGCTAGCCATTATCCCAACTATATCCCTAGCCATGTGTTTTATATGAAAAATAGGCTCTCCTGAGGAGCACCTTGATGGTGCCCCTTGCCTTGGAGAGAAACTTTTTTCCATGCTGCTTCCCTGCTACCTTCCTTCCCTCCAAAACAACTAGTGCTCTGAGTCTGAGCACACTAAACCAGCTGCAGCACCAAAGTCATTTTTTCCAAGTGTACTTTACATCTTTTTGAAATGTTAATAATAGCTATTTGTCAGTAATAGCTTATAATTGATTGATACTTAGTTGTGCTTGCCTAAAGTCATTGTTATGGGCTGAATATTTCCGGATTCCTATGTGCCTTGCCCTGGGAGTGTTGGTGTTCGGAAATGTTTGGGGGAGGTAANGATGTGTATAAGAGACAGGTAATAGCTTATAATTGATTGATACTTAGTTGTGCTTGCCTAAAGTCATTGTTATGGGCTGAATATTTCCGGATTCCTATGTGCCTTGCCCTGGGAGTGTTGGTGTTCGGAAATGTTTGGGGGAGGTAAGTGGGTTTAGATGAGGTCCTGAACGTGGGTGGGGCACTGTTGGTGAAATTAGTGCCCTTTCAAGAAGAAAGCAGGAAAGCCTGGCCCTTCCCCACCCCCACCCTGAGCTCTTCCACCCTCCATGTGAGCACACACCAAGGCGGCACCATTTGGAGGCTAGGAACAGGATACTCACCAGGAACCAAGTTTACAGCACCTTTATCTTGGACTTTTCAGCCTCCAGAACTGTGAGAATTGAGTATCTGTTATTTAAGTCACCCAGTCTGTGGGTTACAGAAGCCCAAGCAGAGTGGACGGTCTCAGAGTGGAACCTGTGGTCAGTTTTCCAGAAATGGCCAAAACCCAAAACCCTTTCCCACCTTCACCCTTTAAAAAAAATACCATTTTAATGCAAACTGAGGTTGGAAACAGCCCTCCCTTGGTGATTTGAATCTGAAAAAGAAGCTTGAAATCCCTGATAGATCACTTTTCCTGTCTTGACAGATGTTTGTAATCCTAAATTATGACTATTGGCAAATATGCAAGTGGAGTTAAAAATCTATTACCATTCTTACCTAGTGTTTGGAAAATGATTGTTTTATAGGTCGTCTCCACATGTCACATTCAAAGAATAAAAAATACCTATTTTCTGAAAAAATGAGAACTGTCAGATCTCCTTTCACTGACAAATCCTTGCTTTGTTCCATAGAGTTAACATTTTTGTTGCATTTTTTAAATTAGTATAGCATTTTTAGCACTCTGCACTTGGCTGTATTTATTTCGTGTAGAAACTGTATTTTATAAAGAAAACCTTTTCTTTGACAGCCGTGTGGCCAATTTTATAACTCAGATTTTGCTGCGACCAGGAGCATCTGATTTAACAGGAAGTTTCAGGTACAATGAAAACTTGTAACTGTATATTTTCTACTATTTACAATTTCTTGCCTAAATCTCTTACTTTAGAATGACTTATTTAAAGAAACCCTTTTCATTTCTACCCCATTTTTGTTCTGGAACACTAAAAAAGGCAGATTGAAGTTCTTAGAGGTGCTAATGAAGCCTAAACATCTTCTTAAGGGAAAATACTGTACTTTTTAAAGAGCAGAAATGACAGGTAGGTGTGCTTAAAGTTAGTATCACCACTCAGCCCTTGAGGGGCCTGAGGTGACCACTAACTGCTCAGTCAGAGCATAACTTCTTGTCTAAATGGTGCAAAGCCTCCTGCTAGGTCCTTGGGATTTTTAAATTTTTGCTTGTTTCTTGATGTTTTTGTGATTTTACACCTGATAACAGTAGTTTACTTAGTATGATGATGCCAAATGACTACCAGAATTTTTTTAATCTTTGAAAATAAAATGTCTCCTCACCTACTTAAAAGTCCAGATTCCATGCATTAGTTAATACATTGTATTACCTGGTATATACTTCTATCCATTAAATGTTGATTCTTTTCACCTTTGATAGAACGCATGTTCGCATGCTCAGTTGCGTCAGTTGTGTCCAACCCCTTGGGACCCTGTGGGACATAGCCCACCAGGCTCCTCTGTCCACAGGACTCTCTAGGCAAGAATACTGGAGTGGGTTACCATGCCCCCTTCCAGAGATCTTCCTGACCCAGGGATCGAACCTGCATCTCCTGCATTGGGAAGCCGGTTCTTTCCCATTAGCTCCACCTGAGAAGCCCTTGTTAAAACACACAAATACAGAAATTAGGAGCCTGCTTTTGAAGGTAATGAGTACTTCTAATGCAGCTGCAAGTCTGTGGGATAGCAGTTCAGAGGCAGTAAGAGAGAGTCAGAAGTGAAGAGAGGAGCCATCACAAATTAGAGGTCAGATAATGAAAATGAAGCCTCTCTAGAATTAAGATGCAAGGTGTTTTGAAAGCACAGTTTGGTGTATGAAAGATAGCTACAGACCCATACATACACCCTTCAGTTCCACACTTTGAGGCGGATGAATATATGAAGCCCACAGGTGTTATCATGATTTTGAATGAAGACCCAGGGCAGCTTCATCAGTTGTGGAGATGGGGACTTTGCTTTGGGGCCTAGTTCCCCTAGTTACTTCATCCCCTAGCTCCTTCTCTCATAGCTTTCTCAAAAACTACAAAAAAAATGTAGAAATTGCTGCCTTTGTATACACTGAGGCTCAGGGGGAATTGTTTTTTAGCCTCAGTGACTCTGAAAACAGAGTTCCTGAAGAAGATTGAGTTCACCCGTAGGCCTTCCCCGCTCCTGTCTCTCTTGTAAATCTGATGAGCTTTGCCTTTGGCCTGCAGTCCATCTAAAGTTAGGGTGTACATTCACCCATCGTAACTGTGACCTCAGTTACTGAGAGCTGATTCCTGCCAGTGCTGCCTCAATCTTGTGATCCCTACTTCCTGTCTCTAACTTAACCAGGCTCAACCTAGAGGGACTTAGTTTCTCTCAGGAATTTATTTAGATCTCAGGAAATAGAAACTTCATAGACACTTTGAGGAAACACCTGACAGTCGCCTCTTTGTTGCCTGAGAAATACTAAGAATTCATTTTCACAATTGTCCTAAATTATTCACCAAATACTTTTATGGCCTTTCAAGTTCAGGACAAATGTATCATACTCATCAACTGTGAGAACTTTTCTATAGACAAATGGCCAATGAAAATTAAGTTTTTATAACTAGTGAACTTTTGGAAAGGTCAGGATACATGTAGGCATGTATATTTATCCAGGTGTTCATATATATTTTAATTTCTTATAGGTTATACAGAAAAGAAGTTTTACAGAAATTAATAGGAAAATGTATTTCTAAAGGCTACGTCTTCCAGATGGAGATGATTGTTCGAGCAAGACAGCTGAATTATACTATTGGCGAGGTATGTAAATATATATTTGACATACCAAGATCTAAAGCTTAACAGAAGGCAGTGTTCCTTTTAAAATAAATAAAAGTGACTGGTATCTTCATCCTTGCCTTTTCTTCTGACCACTCAGCATTATGGGATGAGTCTGTCTGCTGCTTTTCCCCTTGTCTTGGCCATCAGCCACCCTACTTAAGTTAAAAATGAACAGTGAGGTACTTCCCTGGTGGTCCAGTGGCTAAGACTCCCCATTTCCATTGCAGGGTGCACAAGTTTGATCCCTGGTACGGGTACTAAGATCCCAGATGCTACATGGCCAAAATTAAATTTTTTTTTTTTTTTTTTTGCATGGCGAATCCCTTTTGCCCTACAGTCTGTGAGTAAATGAAAAGGGCAGGAATTGGAGGAGCAATTAACACTGTTGTTCAGAGCAAGAAAATAGCTAACTGGAATGCTACTGCTCTTGTGGAAGTTGTAAGATTTTTAGCTTAGTGCTAAAATAGCGAGAGCTAAACTTGATGGTGGAGAAGCGGGTGGCAACCCACTCCAGGATTCCTGCCTGGGAAATCCCACGGACAGAGGAGTGTGGTGGGCTAGAGTCCACGGGCCGCAGAGAGTCAGGCGTGACCGAGCAACTAACACTAAACGTGATGGACTACTGGAAAAGATTCAGGCCATTTTACTTTTGGAGGATAATTTTTCCTTGAAGCTTGAGTAAACCAACTTAATATTCAGGATCAGTGCCTTTTCAAAACAGTAGATTTGGTTCATATGACCTGTTTTAAGATAATAAAATGCATGTTACGTATAATTTTGAAGACTTGGAGGTGCAGGTGGTTACCGTAAGAATCCCTTAATTTGCACTTACCTTGAAGGACTTGCTAGCAGAGGAACAATGTTGTTTCTGTTGTATGAGTAATTGTTGTACGCGTGCTATACTTCTTTTCTCATTTTTGAAGACTCACTCAATGTATATTTTTTTAACTAGGTTCCAATATCATTTGTGGATCGTGTTTATGGTGAATCCAAGTTGGGAGGAAATGAAATAGTCTCTTTCTTGAAAGGATTACTGACTCTCTTTGCTACTACATAAAAGAAAGTTATTCATTTATACTTAATCATGTTCAGTTTAAACATGGAAAAAGCCTGATTGCTGATTTTTATAAAATGTACTCTTAGAACATAAATCATAAGGTAAGGCAAGTCTATTTTCTGGAGAAACTCCATTTTATATGTCAAATTAGAAAAATGAGCAGTGTTCTCAGTTTTTGTTTACGTTTTGTTGTACTAAGATCTATAAATAAAGGTATATGGAATTTCTGCATAAAAATACTGCTGCTTTCATTAAAGTATACAAATGCAGGATTTCTTACCTGGAGATTTTTAAAAAGACTGGATTCATACCTAAAACACATCAGAAGTAAGATGAGTGCTAATCATATTCATGAAATATACATATGGCTGTTTCTGTATGAACTCAAAAATACACACCTCTCTTGCTCTTTTAAAGTGTTCCCCAAATTTCTTAAACCAGATAATACATGTAGAGCACAGTTTAAATTTGGGTCTTTGTAGCTGTTGAATTGTGGAGCGTTTCACCGTCAGAGCAAGTCTGTTTGAATACACACCATGCATTGGAAGTGACAGTGCGTTATTGCATAGTTGGTTTTTTCCCTTCTGGGCACAGACTTCTTTCAGGAAAGAAAAACATGGATGACATTAAGGCATAAATCTAGCTGCTATGATAGTTTTTATTTTTTGGCCAGGCCATGAGGCCTGTGGGAGCCTACTTCCCCAACTAGGGCTTGAACTGGAGTCCCAGGCAGTGAAAGCACCACGTCCTAACCACTTGACCACCGGGGAATTGCCACCTTTAGTAATTTTAAACAACTGTTTTTTCCCTCAAAATAATTTGTTTCCATGTTATTTCAGGACCCTTAATAAAGCATACATAATATGAGTGAATCCCCTAGATGTCTTCTTTTGAGGAAACTGTTCTACAAGTTAAAAGGTTGTTCAGTAAAGCCAGCATAGATAACTCTCTCTACCCATTTTAAGAAGGTATTGCAAATAAGATCAGTTTCCAGTTATAACATAGCTTTTAGATCATGTAGTATCTTTTAAAATTTTGAGTGAGACATACTCTGAGCAAATAAACTTAAAATCAAGATAACTTCCTTTACAAGTAAAAGGGAGAGGCATCTCTAAATGAACATTTAGTGGACAGTATTTCTCTGGCTACATTTTCCTAGTTTAATTTGGCTGTTAGAACAATTTAAAATCTGATTTTTCTATTTGCATTCCCAACAGATCTTACCAGAAATGAATACCAGAGTATACAGCCTTTGGTGTCATTTTGAACATCACCTGTTCCCGAGGCTGAATTCACAGGACTTGCTCTAACAAGGCCCGTACTATTCTGTCTCCCTTTCGTGCAGAGCCCACCAGGGACCCCTCTCCTTGGGGAAATGACTTCTCTCATCACTGATAACAACATGAAAATTTATCATCACTGATGCAAAGTTAGCTTTACGCTAACAGAAATAATTTTTTGTATGCTTTCTTTTTCACCTAAAACCAAAGTTAAATCTTTATTGTCAGCTATGTGGAGCAGAGACTAAATAACCACCTCAGAGAACGCACTACTAAAGTATTGCCCTCTCAGATGTCACTGGCGTAGGTTAGGTACCTTATGCCTTTTTTAGTCTTCTGATTCTTATTCCTACAATCATTCCAACAGTATCACTGTTGGAATTTACAGTAAAGTATTTGGGCAGTGAAAACTTTCACCATTTGGAAGTTATTAGAAAAGAATCTGGACTATTTAGATGCATTTTTGTAGTAAGTCTAGTGACTTAAACACTGGAAAATCTATTTAAACATTTACATGTGAATCCAGCATCCCTTTTTACTTCGTAAATGGGGCCAAGGATGAAATCCAGATGTTCTCCCTTTGTATTGGTATTATCTCTGTATGAATCTAAGTATGGTATCTAAAAACTAAAAAATATTTTGCTTATTTCATATTAGTTGCTAGTGTCTTCTGCAACATGTAATTAGATTCTTCATCTTTGTCTCTATAAAATGAAACTTTTCCATGTCCCCCGTCTTTTTTTTTTTTACAATTTTTTCCAGCTATTGTTTTCCCCTTGAAGTACTTATTTGGCTTTTAAAGATACATTTTATCACAATTTCAGAAATGAATGGAATACTGAGTTGGATGAAACAGCTTGTTAAAACCTGCTAACTGAAGCCTTAGTAAGCTTTGTGTAACCATAATTTGTACTATTTTTAATTAAGTCAGCTTCTTTGGGGATGTTACCTATTTGAAACTTAACTTGAAATTTAGAGAAACAGCAAAGTAAGCGTAAGATGTACAGAGCACATCTTAACGGGTTTGGTTTAATTCTCCACAATAGACATTACTGTTCAGTATTTTAGCCAATGATATACACCCAACTATAAAAGATGGGTTCAAGGCTGTTGAGATGATGTGTTGGCTGGGGTTGACCTAACTCTTCCAAGGCCTTCGTTACGTCCTATGCTATCCAAATTGTGGGAGCACTTAAAGTGACTGTCTTCGGGACTAGTCGGTGGTTTTCAAGGATCTTACGGAGGGCCACTGGCAACATTTCCCATCCTTGGCTCACTAGTCCAATGGCCTCAAAAAACTAGGGATCCCATTTGTTTTCTTCAGGCCAAAGAGAAGAGCCCATCTCTGATCTGGAAGAATGTCCTGCCCCGGGTAACAGCCGGTCTTCTTGTAAAACGCAGGCCTGTCCACTGAATAGCCCACCACACCCGCAGGGGGTCAAGCACCCAAGAGTTGGTTCGCATCTCAGGTCGGTGTGTGAAGCACGAAGCCCTCATGCCTCCTCTAAGGCAGGAAGTGTCGGGCACGGCCGGCCAGGTGTCCTGGGCTTCCTTCTGCCGAGCGCGGGCTTCCCAGCACGTGGAGCCGCGGGGCTGCCCACACGCCCCTCCCGCCAGATGTAGTCCAGGCCCAGCCGGGCCCGCGCAGGGATCCCCAGCACGGCCACCTGACTGAGTGCAGGGCGTGCTGCGGCCCGCTGCTTGTACCTCCGCCGTCGGCGCTGTGACCAGAGGAAGGCGCCCGCCGTGCACAAGGGCCATGCAAGCGCACTGCGGCCATTATCCGCGGCGCCTCCTAGTGGGTCAATGGCAAATCCTTCTGGTTCTCGCGAGAGCTCCCCCTCAGTGGGGATTATATAATTTCCCTTAGGCGGGGATAGGGGTGCTGATGCCACCCTCCCTCAGAAAAAGTTACGTGCAGGCACATATGGAAGTGAGAGTTGTCTTGGGGGGGCATGGGGAGAAGGGGTACTGGCCTCCACTGCCCCCCCTACTTAGCTGGACAATGAGTCCTCTTATGCTAATGAGCTGCTTACGTCACTTCCGCTCTTTCTCGGCCGCCATTTTGGCTAGGGCAGGTTCGGGGAGTCGCTCCGAGGCGCTTGTATTGTCTGCCGAGGGGAGACGCGGGATCAGCCCCCTCCCCCGCCCGTAGCCGCCGCCGCCTCCGCCGGCCCGGTCT
>SJYV01035920.1:10242-61062 GCA_006410875.1 Neotragus pygmaeus
TGGGAGGATGGTATTGAAACATGTATATTATCATATGTGAAACAAATCACCAGACCAGTTTTGATGCATGATACAGGGTGCTCGGGGCTGGTGCACTGGGATGACCCAGAGGGATGGGATGGGGAGGGAGGTGGGAGGGGGGTTCCGGATGGGCAACACATGTACACCGTGGCAGATTCATGTTAATGTATGGCAAAACCAATACAATATTGTAAAGTAAAAAAATAATTAAAAAAATGAAATAGTCCTGGCTAAAGAAGTGGGGGCAGCAGGGAAAGGTGGGGAAGAAGTCAAATAAGGGTATGATTTCCACCTTGGTGGCTCAGGAGGTAAAGGACCCACCTGCAATGCAGGAGATGCAAGAGATGAGGGTTCGATCCCTGGGTTGAGAAGATCCCCTGGAGGAGGAAACGGCAACCCACTCCAGTATTCTGGCCTGGAGAATCCCATGGACAGAGGAGCCTGGCGGGCTACAGTCCATGGGGTCGCAAAGAGTCAGACACGACTGAAGTGACTGAGCAGCAGCAGCAACCCTGCAGAGACGCTCTGGAATGTATATTGCATCTCTTGAGTTTGCCTCCAAATGCAACAAGGAGTTTTTGGTACTTCTATCATCAGTCATTGGCTGGGGCTGCCCCTGGGTGGGCTACATTCCTGGACACTTCTTGNGAGCAGCAGCAGCAACCCTGCAGAGATGCTCTGGAATGTATATTGCATCTCTTGAGTTTGCCTCCAAATGCAACAAGGAGTTTTTGGTACTTCTATCATCAGTCATTGGCTGGGGCTGCCCCTGGGTGGGCTACATTCCTGGACACTTCTTGGTTTCTCTACAGTTCTCCAGAAAGAGTTACAAGGATCAGTCATTAAAAGAAAAACACATAGGGACTTTGCTAGTGGGTCCAGTGGTTAAGGCTCCAGACTTCCACTACAGCGGGCATGAGTTCCATCCCTGGTTGGGGAACTAAGATCCCACATGCCACATGGAAAAAAAAAAATCAAAACAAACCCAAAAACCACACAGAAATTGATGAGGGGATTTATGTTGCAAAACTATACTTCCCCAAATGGTGTATTTCCCATTCCTTAAACTCTTCAACGATTTTACTACTTCCCTTGGGGCTTCCCTGGTGGCTCAGATCGTAAAGAATCTCCCTGCAATGAAGGAGACCCCAGTATGATCCATGGGTCAGGAAGATCCCCTGGAGAAGGGCATGGCAACCCACTCCAGTCTTCTTGCCTGGAGAGTCCCATGGAGAGAGGGTCACACAGAGTCAGACACAACTCAGCAACTGACAGTTTCATTTTTCAAGAGTTACAGATCATCTGTTGGGTATAGGTGACTGCCGTGATGAATAGACAACAGCGGAAGCAATGCTATGTAACATGCAAGGTTTGGTCATATTATACAGTTCTCTTTTGAAACATTTGCCCTTAGAACCCAGATACTCAGGACACTTGAAGACCCATAGAAATGGGAATCAAGAACTCCAGCCCTAAGCTGTGATGAAGTTCCTACTGACAGCCAGCCCTAGTTTGCTAACCATGAGAGAGATCATCCTTGAAAGTGGATCTCCTGGTTGAATCACCCCACTTGGTGCTGCATCGAACCAGGAAGGTTGCACAATCAGGAGCAAAATAAATGATGGTTCATGTTTTAAATCTCCCTGTGGTGGATTCATGTCGATGTATGGCAAACCCAATAGAGTATTGTAAAGTTAAATTTAAAAATAAATAAATAAATANTGCTGCATCGAACCAGGAAGGTTGCACAATCAGGAGCAAAATAAATGATGGTTCATGTTTTAAATCTCCAAGGTTTGGGAGGGACTTGCTTTTGTAGTAGTAACTGGAATAGACTATAAGAAAATGATGGAAGGAATCAATCTGAATCTGAGTGAAGCACTTACTGTGTCGTAGAAGCTGATGCAGTCAGGTTAGGATTCTCTTTACCATGCTGGTGTGCCCCATCTCCTAGATCCTATGAGTGGTGATCATTGCCCTGGGCCAGATGGGAGTCACCTCACCTGGGAGGTATCCTTTCCTCTTGGAAGTTCACAGCCAGCAGCTGACTGACACAGTGGTATTAAAAGACTTGTCCCTTGTCTCAAGATGGAATGAACTCAGTGGTGTCACTGTGTTGCAGAGTTTCCCATGGGATCACACTGAATCTGGTCTATTTGTCCTTGTCTATGTTTTTCCCTGCCCTCCCTCTCTTCCCCTTCTGAAGACTCCATTAATAAATTATTTGCATAAAGATTACCTTCCAATGCAGGCTGTGTTCCTAGGGAACTTGACCTAGGACAGGTAGTCTCAGGGATAGTTACTTCAGAGGATCAACATATATTAAAAAGTGAGAGTTTTGTACACAACACACTGCAAGATGATGAAATGATCATTATCATTGCTACTGTAATCGGATCAGATGTTTTAGAAGAAAGGTTCAGTTCAGTTCAGTCGCTCAGTTGTGTCCGACTCTTTGCGACCCCATGAACTGCAGCACACCAGGCCNATTGCTTGTTTAACTGAAATGTGAGGCTTAACAGTTTAGAATGTATTAAGCAGCAGTACAGGAAAATAATGTAGATGTTTTTACAATCTTTTAAGGATTTTAGTTTTGTTTTCTGACATATAAATGGTTTTGAAAAGCATACTTTGGTTAAAGAGTAATTTGGCCTTATATTTTATAAGGATTCTATTTATTATCTACCTTTTATTTTTAACCATAACAAAACTTCCAATAGCACATGACTGATTTCTCTTCCCATATCACAGCACTTAAAAGGAGAGCCCGTGAGCACAATGACGATGATTTGTAGAATCATGAGGGTTTTTTTTTTTAAACTTGTAAAAGTGCTGTCACTTGCTCTTTCCCACAAGCCCACAAGATCAGTGGGGCAAGTATTACACTTGTTTGTGAAATCCCCGTTTTTGCAGAGTCGTTAAGTGAAACATTTAGTCATTCAGCTATGACAGGGATCAGAACTGGCTCTCTCCTTGAGTCCTTGACATATAAGGACAACGTGTGATATCAACGGCTGCCTTCTCAGGCTTCAAGTTAGTGTCATGGCTCAAAGCTGGGCTTCAGTTAAAAAGCTCTCCTGTTCACAATACATTTTGAAGAATGATAAGCATATAACCACCACCACAACAGCAGCAGCTAAATTATGCTAATTATTCACTAAGACTTTTATTCTTACACATTCTTTGATGTTATTGGACCTCTTAAGTCCCAAGGATCTCCCCAGAGAGACAAGCTTTCCTAAGATACCCTTTGAATATATGAATTTCCGATGATGGCAGCCTTAAAACCACAGCTTACTCTGCAATAGGCACACATCTATGGGATGAGATGCTTACATAGAAAACTAACATTAACCTCTTTGGTAGCAAAAGGAAAAAACAACTTCAGTATTTAAAGAGCTTGGCAGACTTCTAAGTTGCTTAGAATTCAGACACTTCTACAGGTTCCCCACCACTGAAAGTCCACTTCCTCTGCATGATTCACCAAACATTCAAAACTTGAGGCGTGCTAGTGAGGCCAAGATATCTTAATGATATAAATGCATATGTGGATGCCAGTCAAGAGCAATTAATTCATCATCAAATTTACACAGCGAAAATTTTTTCTGAGAGGAGCATGGCTCACACAGGACGGGGGTGAGGAGAGAGGCAACCCAGAACATAATGACAGATAAATGTTTTTATATTAGAAGTAGAAAAAAAAATTATATAGCAGAAGCCAAGGGAAAAGTAAAGAAGCTATATTTGGGGAATGTCATCCTGGTTTTTGCCGTAACAAGCTGGGCTACCTTGAACTTCACTTTGTTGGACTCTGGTATCTTATCTTTCTTATTCTGTACAATTAGATAAGAAGGAGGGGTGGGGTCCAACATGAGAAGTTTGAGAGAGCACATCTAGAGAAAGACTCTAACTTAAGACATCAGTCTCCAACCCAAGAACAGGAAGGGACTACAAAATTTTAAAAGAGTAAAATTGCCAGGACTTAACATTTGACTACATTTGAATGGTGGGAGAGAAGAACAGAGGAACTCTAGGGTGACTTGTAGATTTCTGATGTGCAACTTGGATGGTACCAGTCACCTGGAGAGGAATGGAGAAGAGGCAAGTTTGGCTCTGGCGTCAGTGCAAATGAAAACTCAAGATATAAGCTGATAAGTCAGGACTACATGCATCTTGTCTTAGGAATTTCTAAGTTTCTTAGTTGGATATTTAGTGTTTAAAATACTGTATTTGGTAAGGTCAAATACAGTCTGTAGGCTCTTGCTGGTGAGCACTGTTCAGCTTTCCCTGGGGTGATGCCCTAGGTGGGTTTTTAACCATTTTGTGCCACTGATAACTTCAGCAGCCCTGTGAAGCATGTGAGCCCCTTCTCAGAAAAACATGAATGTGTAAAATAAAACACATAGGATTATAAAGAAAACTAGTTATATTGAAATGAAGGCATTTGGGGGACTGAGGGAATTTATAATTACAACTATATCCCTCAGTTAGGAGCAGAAGACAGAAGGACCCTGGCCAAGAAAATTATTGTTTCTGATCTTTGAACAAATATGAAACAAGTTAAATCCAGTTCAAAAGGCAATTTGCATGGTTCCATGTTTTCTCTTGGCTGCCGAGTGAGAGAAAGGCTTTATAGCACAAAATTTAAGCTTGCCATTTTTAAAGTGGTATCCAAAAAGCAATTGCTTTTTAAGGTTAGGAGGAAGGTGGCCAACAGAAGCAGACTTTTCAACTACTCTAGGGTCGAGGACTGAAGAAAAAGAAAACCCCATCTCTGATTCTCGGACATTTCCCATAACAGCAGAACCTGACATCTTGGAAGCTGCTGTACCCTCACTAGGAAATGGAAAGAGGTGGTTCCTCCAGGAGAAAAACCTGTTCAGGTACAAAAAAGATAGGAGGCCAAATTTAGCATAAGAGAAGATGAAAAAATCTCTGTAAAGCTACAAAATTTACAAATTTGTAAATGTGTAAAAAATTTACAAATCTCTGTAAATTTACAAAGAAGAGCACACATGAGATAACAATTAAGACAAAGATAATATAATGAAACATATATAAATGTATATAGATACCCACACATTCAACATTTGATATAATTTAGAGCAACATAATGGAAAAAGATTTGCTTGTATGAGAGCTAATTTACATTTGGAGGTTTAAAAGATAAATCTACTCTTTCTTTTTAAACTCAAAAATTCATTATAACCGAATGTCTATTCATTATAGACTCAAAGTTCATGTCTATAGTCTATTCATTATAGACCCAAGGTTCATGATCAGTGCACCCAAAGGCAAAGCAGACTGTTCCAGACATACGATGGTATGACATACAACTTTTTGACTTTGTGATGGTACGAAAGTGATACCTAGTCAGTGAAACTTGATCTTTTCCTGGGCTAGCAATATATGGTATAGTCCTCTCTCTGATGCTGGGCAGCAGCAGCCATAGCTCCCAGTCAGCCACACAATCACGAGGGTAAACAACTGACACACAACTATTTTGTTTTTCACTTTCAGTACCATATTCAATAAACCACAAGAGGTATTCAACATGTTATTATAAAATAGGCCAGGCTTTGTTTTAGGTGGCTTTTCCCAACCATAGGCTAATGTAAGCCACATTTAAGGCAGGCCAGGCTAAGTTATGATATTCATTACAAGTGTATTAAATGCATTTTCGACTTATAATATTTTCAATTTATGATGGGTTTATTGGGACAAAACAACATTGTAACTAGAGGAAGATTTGTATTCATATACTTATTTTGGAGGCAACTAGGGAAAAAGTCCACTCTCATAATACTTAATCATAAATATAGTGTGATAGCCATGCCGAAATAAAAAATAAAGCCACATAATACTCTTAAAGTTTTTCCATTACATCCAAATCTGCAGACAAGAAAAAAATTCATTTCCTTTTTTTTTCCCCCCTCTTTCTTCTTCTTCATTTTTAACTTAGAATAGGGCCAACCTTATTAGGTTATTTGACTTTTATCCTGTGTAGGGGACTTCCAGTTACTCTAACATTTTCTTTTCTCTGGAATTCAGGATGTAATCATGGAAATTACATATGCTCAGGCATCAGAGAGATTTCAAACCCCCGGGTGCCACAGAATGGCGGTGAGACCTCCGACAAGGCATCTAACTTCTCCTATCCTTCCCTGTGAAAGTAGGCAAATAGCACTGACCTCACAGAAGCAGCTCAACGTTACTACTCAGTGCCTGGAACTAGAGGCCAGTTCACTTGACTCACCAGTGTGTGACTCTAAGCGTGATCAGAGGTACATGTTCAAGGGCACTTGCACCAAATACAGCAGCAAATAAGTCAGAGTCCCTCTCCAGTACTCACCACGGTAAGGCTGGGCACACAAGTTTTCCTCTGAGCCTCCTTTCTTCCAGACATCTGATGAATTTGTACTTGCTATGGCGTGTCCACCCTTCAGAGCCAACTGGTACTGGGCAGCCCCGTAGAGAGAGTGATGCTCACATTTCCACCACAGCATTGCATTGTAGTTGCAGCTGAACATTCTCAAGGAATCTGTGGGTTTGGTAATATCTAGGCCAAGACACTTTTGGGACTGTAGATGAAAGAGCCGATGCTGGGACACCCACTTCCACAACATGTCCTTGGTTTCCTCGCAGTCCTTTGCCACTATCCAGTCGTTCAGCGGCATGATGCACTTGCCTGTGTTTTCATTGATGATGGTGAATGGATCATTACCTGAGACAAGACAGGCAGAAAAGACATTTCAGGATTCTGAATTATGTGGCCGAGGTGCCTTGGCGCCTCTTGCTAAGGAGAGTGAGTCTGAGCACCCCCAGACTGTTAACATCCTCCCAGCTGTATAAACTGTAATATTCTACACAAGGTTGGGGGACAGTGGTGGCCAGAGAGGCAGTTCAGTGTAGGATTAAGAGCGTGGGCTCTGGGGCCAGTTTGCTTGGCTTTATATTAATAGTTTGCTCCGCTATTATTGACCGTGTGATCAGGGCATCATTTACCTGCTGTGCATCAGCTTTCTCCTTTGTAAAACAGTACTTCACAGGGTGGATGTGAGGATAAAGGGAGCTCATACATGCAAAACACTTAGAATAGTATACATATTTGTTATTGTCATTCAGTGAGATCTCCTCCTTATTTAATGAGATGAAGAAGCTCCTTAGAGCTTCTTTAGATAAGTGGCCTGTAGTCAATGAAAAATATCCTGAGCTTTTTCAGGACACAATTTTGTCCTGCTTGCACTTTGGCTACTTCAGCAAGGTAATTGTTGCATGACATTAATGTGTCTGAGAGGAGACAGGGTAGAAAAGTGGGATAAAGGGATAAGAGGCAATGGAGGTCTGGGTTCTGAGTGTAGGGACCTGTGGCCAGCTCCACTGTCACCTCCAGGAGGCGACAGGAAGCCCCTGGGGAGGGGATGTGGGGACTGACCAACTGGATCACCCAGGGAGGTAAAACCTGAGGTCCAGGAGCCACCTGACTCACAGAATTCAAGACCCAGTAAGGTTGGACAAGGGAAACTCACAAGTAACCAGCATGAGCTGAGCAAACGGCAGGATCTCCCTGAGTGTTCCCTGGGCAGTTTTGTATGAGCTGGGGAAGAACTCAGGAGTGACAGAAACTGAATTTCTCAGAATAAAATTTCACTTGATTTTATGGAAATAAAATAATACAGTTTCTTGCACACCTGAGTCTGTAGAGCAAGATTCACATCTGTTATAGCAAATTACAATAGTACAATTTGCTCAGTGCTTTTACAAGGAAACATTTTGTGAAGGTATAGCACAGGACATGTTGATGACCTGAAGCAGTTTAGACAAATGTAAGCAGTCTTTGTCAAGGAACCAAAGGATTCTGGAGAAGAAGCTGTAAAATTTTAGTTCCCACAAGGTACTTTCATTTTGATGCCAGCGTCACATTCAGTGGTTTTACTAACACTAAACACCTTTTCTAATAAGAATTCATAGGCTTGCAGAGTTAAAAAATTCTTATACTAAGGACTGGAGGGGAAATTTCACTATGCAAATAACACCTAAATGATTAAGTTCGATTCCAGTTTGAACTTCGGACAGAATTTTTGCTTGTTTTAAATAGCAGTAGCAGCACCAAGAGAAACAACAGGAACAGCAAGAACAAAATCATTTAAAACCTTAAGCTATTTCCACTTTCAAGTTGCTATTTTAAAATACTGCCTAGTATTGCAGTTAGATCTGTTTGAATAGCAGCTTCCATCCCTTAATCTTCTTTGACATCACTCTGCTGTTCCCTATCTTACGGACACAGTTTGGGCAGACAGTTAGCCAAAAAAAAAAAGGAAAACATATTATCTCAGAAGATTATTAAACCATGATGTAACTCTTTGCCAATCTATTCCCTCTCACCTCTCTTGCGCTCCAAAGTATCAGGTACTATAGCAGAAACAAAGAAGTCGGCTTCTGCGGGAGAGTGAGCAGTACACCCCTGCTGGATCTTCCCCTTTCCTGCTCTGTAATCTCCCTGCTAGGCACTTTGCTTTGCGCTCTTTGACCCAAGATTTTCCAAATTGCCTTTGCAGAATCCAATGGATTAGCTACAGCGCTTATAACAGTGGTGAGAGCAGTAGAATAAGGAGTTAGGGGTCCTAGACTGAAGATGTACCTCTGTTTCTAGTTAGCGGGGACACCTGGGGGAATTCAGTTAACCTCCCCAGGGTCTTCTCATCCCCAATTGTGAAATGAAAGCAGTAGAGTATAAAAATCTAAGTTACTTCCAGTGCTAACACTCTACGCTTCCACTAATTCAGTTTTCCTAGCCTTGCAGGCTTTATAGGGCTCTGCTAAGTTCACTGCATATCGTTCTTGAACAGATGTCCACAACTTTATTACATCATGCCAGGAGCATTTCAGGTCATTTGAATTCCATCTGTATTGGGCATGTGCACTTAGGTGACAGTGCTGCATTATAAGTACTCTGGAAGAGAAAAAAAATTTACCCTCTCCTACTTGCTTCCCTGGTAACTCAAACAGTAAAGAATCCACCTGCAATGTAGGAGATCCAGGTTCAATCCCTGAGTTGGGAAAATTCCCTGGAGAAGGGAATGGCTTCAGTATTCGTGCCTGGAGAATTCCATGGACTACAGGAGAGTGTTCCATGAGTCAGACATGACTGAGTGACTAATACTCTCACTTTCATTTAATATACGTTTAACTTCTAGGACACCCATGGACTTAACAAGGTTATAGAAATTCTGAAAGACTATAGGAGAGATGTGGAGTAACTGTTGAAAAGGAGTTGCCAAGCTTCTAACATCTANCAGGAGAGTGTTCCATGAGTCAGACATGACTGAGTGACTAATACTCTCACTTTCATTTAATATACGTTTAACTTCTAGGACACCCATGGACTTAACAAGGTTATAGAAATTCTGAAAGACTATAGGAGAGATGTGGAGTAACTGTTGAAAAGGAGTTGCCAAGCTTCTAACATCTATGATTGTAGATACTTGTCTCATTCTAAATCTATCTTTTAACCCCATTCAACGCTTGACACCTGTAGTGATCACTTAGATAATACATTAATTATTGATATGATTTAAGGAAACTTGTCATTAGACTTCATATATAATGTGTAAGCATTCATACCTAATATATAACCTAGGGAGAGTCTTGTAGTCTCATGATAGTTCCTCATATCTTTCTTTACCCTTACAAAGAAGTTGTTCACTCTGCTCCAGTCTTGTGACCCTATTGGGAAAGTAGGTTGGGGGAGGTCTGAAAAATGTGAAAATAATTTTAAAAATTTGTTAAGTAAGGGTCTATGAAATATATCAGAAATGTATTACACTTTGAAATGGTGATTACAGAGCAATTTGTAAAGCAGATTCTTTACTTATAGCCTTATATTGCATCTTATTCACTGTATACTGGCCCTAAAGGAAATTTTAATATTTACCTATAAATACAATATTGAGACAAGTCTAAAAGACAGAGGTTGATGAAAAGAAGACTCATCATCTCATCATCCCTAGAGCACTTTTTTAAATGTTTCATTTTATATAAACATTCTGCTGCTGCTGCTGCTAAGTCGCTTCAGTCGTGGCCGACTCTGTGCGACCCCATTGACGGCAGCCCACCAGGTTCCCCTGTCCCTGGGATTCTCCAGGCAAGAACACTGGAGTGGGTTGCCATTTCCTTCTCCAATGCATGAAAATGAAAAGTGAAAGTGAAGTCGCTCAATGGTGTGCGACCCTCAGCAACTCCATGGACTGCAGCCTACCAGGCTCCTCTGTCCATGGGATTTTCCAGGCAAGAGTACTGGAGTGGGGTGCCATTGCCTTCTCCGATATAAACACTCTACTGATGTTTAAGAGGAAATAGCTACATAGCATTATCATAAGTTGAAAATGAATTTTTAGACCATCACAGGAAAGCTCTTTCTTATTGTCTGATTGTTAAGTAACTCCTGTGTTACAAGACCCAAACCAAAGAGCTTTGCACATTCCAAAAGGAAACTGGACCTCAACATTTTGTAACCCACAGACACACGGAGAGGAGATGGTTTTGGGAAGGCAAGAAGGATGAAGATTGCAACTTTTTTAGTTTCAGGGGAACTTCCTGAGGCCACACTGTTAAGCATTTTGTGGAGCTGCTACTATATGTGCAGAGTGTACACTAGGAGAGACCCAGAAGTCTGGACTTGCCAGTTCAAAAACAGTACTAAAGTGATGGTTGAGTCCAGAGCAATGTACTAAGAATCAGAAAGTCATGGAGTTCAGACTGGGTGGTGTGGGCTGATGTAAACCTCAGGAGTCTCTGAAGAATTAGCGTACTTCAAGCTGCTAGCCCTCCCAGGAGGCAAAAAAGCTAACTAAGCAATTGGCATCCTCCTAAGGACACAGAAGTACTTCCCCTGCATCTGAGTATTGGAGACCGCCTGCACAAACCTAGCTGCATACACGTGATGAAGCACACACCATCACCAGCATCATGAAGCTGACATAGTGCCAAACAAGCTACCCAAATGGCTGAGATTTCAAAATCCCAGTGCTTCCCTCAATAGGGCCACAAGTCTGACCAGAGCAGGTGCTCAAGGTGGGGAAGGATGCAGGAAAACAAACACCTTTGAGGACCTCTGGCAAGAAGAATAGCATTAAGTTAGTGCTCTTTGCTCTTGGTTGATGAAAGAGGCCAGGAATTGCAGAGATAGCAGAAATTAAGAAAATCTTGAGTTCTATGGGGGAGACAAAAGAGATAAAATCAGGCAAACGCACGTGGAAGCCAAGTTTAGTGATTGAAAGGCTAGTGTGTTTCCATTACAGTTAGCTGCTGCCTTGATCATTTTCTCCCTGGATTATGGGGACAGGCAGAACAGAGTTCTCACAGCAATAAAGGCCTTTTGGCAGTTTCCAATATGGGGGATCAAAGAAGAATGCAGAAGGGTGAATCAAAACAAGGTCAGCGATAAAGTTCTTGACATAGATAAGATGATGCTACTCATGATGTGAACAATCAGACAGTAACTCAGTTTAACTGCAAAGAAAGTAAATACCATAAACAAACTGAAGTTTTTCAAAAACTCCCTTGACTCTTTTAGTTCCTCATTCTGACGTGATGGCAGAAGTGGTAGGTGGGGACAGCTCACTAATTGTCTGTGAAGCAGCCAGACTAAGAAACAAAGTCCTCAGCACACCTTTGCCAAGACAGAAAGAGATTAAAAGCAAACTGCGGGTGCTGCCAAGGGGTGGGGGTAGGGCAGGCACTACTCAGCGCATCAGCGAAGGGCGTCTGCTCCTCGTCCTGCTTCTCAAGTGAGAGGCAAGAGGTCTCTGGGCAAGCAACCTGGGCTCCACTGAGGGAACTTCGACCTCTGGGGTGGGGGTTGGGGTAAACGTTTGGAGCCCGATAAGCCAATCAGAAGAAAGAGTCGCTGCTCGAGGCACTGGGGGAGGGCGTCGTATCAGAGTCTCGGCCACAGCCACTGTAGGAGACATGGCTTTTTGACGGGCACCACGAGCAGACTGAAGGCAGAGAATCGCTGTTTCACTCTGGCGCTGTGGGTGGAAAGCTCCTCTTGACACTGCGTGGCTAAGATGGCCAAGGGGCGCAGGAGGGCCGAGACGGCGGGATGCGGCGTGAGGTGGGGTGGGGTGAGGGGGCTGTTGAGAAGCCCTAAACCCGAGCGAAGCGAGGTTTTAGAGGAAAGNCTGTAGTACAAATTTTCTAACTTTGTTCTTCCTCATCAAAATTAATTGTATACTCTAGAAATCTGCAAAAGGATCGAATTTGAATTCTAAGCACCAGCTTCCCAAATCCTTAACTGACTATCTGTGTATACTTGTTTTCCTTGAATCACAAATTTGAAGATTTTATTAAAATATATAAAGAATTTGTGTAGTGAGCAAAACTGGAAGTAGAACTGTGTACCTTTCCATTCTCTGCTTCCACCAAGTAAAGAGTATCTCAGCCAACTTTGATGAAATAAATGAGTGTCAACACAAAGCCATTTAACTATTCTCATGAGAAGTTTTATAGAAAAACTAAATAGAATCTTAGAAGTCAAAGTGGCCTGAGCTCATCTACTCCAGTTTTTACTCAATGTAAAAGTTCCCTCTTTGATATTTTAATAGATGATTTGGGAATTTGCTTTGAACATTTAATATTTTGTAACATTTGTTGTTCTGTCACTAAGTCCTGTCTATGACCCATGGACTGCAGCACACCAAGCTTCCCTGTCCTTCACTATCTCCTGGAGTTTGCTCAAACTCATGTCCATTGAGTCAGTGATGCCATCTCACTATCTCATCCTTTGTACCCCACTTTTTCTCCTGCCTTCAATCTTTCCCAGCATCAGAGACTTTTCCAATGAGCAGCTTTTTACATCAGGTGGCCAAAGTATTTGTAACAATGATTCCTCCATTTAAGTCAGCTCTAATTGTAGAAAAGCTCTACCTCTCATTTCCCTGATGGCTCAGAGGGTAAAGTGTCTGCTTGCAATGTGGGAGACCTGGGTTCAATCCTTGGGTTGGGAAGATCCTCAGGAGAAGGAAATGGCAACCCACTCCAGTACTCTTGCCTGGATAATCCCATGGACAGAGAAGCCTGATAGGCTATAGTCCATGAGGTTGCAGAGTCGGATATGACTGAGCAACTTCACTTTAATCCTTTTATTTTGGTTAGAAAACTGCTTTCCTGATATTTTCAACTTGTATCACTGTATGGAACAACTCTAATAATCCTTTTCCTGAATGACAGCTCTTAAAATATTTGAAAGCAGCTATTACATCTCCAGTAAGCTCCTTTTCAACCTCATGCAACTTTATTATATTTCTTTGTTTGCTAACTTTTCCTATTTCTACTCTATCTTTTCTGCATGTGCTCCAATTTGCTCAAATGAAACACTCAGATGTGAACTCCAGCTGGAGTTAGATCAATTCAAAGTGCTTCTAAGAGTGGTGAAAAAACCTCATTTTTTCATTGGAATTGGATAGATTATTCAGAAAATGACACTAACAAAATAAAAGCACCCTTAAGACAAAGTGTTTCTCAGAGCAACTCTGCAACTTCTCTGTGTTGTAAACTTGGGCTATTGTTTGTAATATTTTGAGGTATTTGGATTTGATCACAGCTTATTAATCACATTATTTTACTGATTCTCTGTAGCAATATACCTTATAAAGTACATACACACCAGCGCTCATAGCAGCATTATTTACAATAGCCAAGATATGAAAGCAACCTAAGTGTCTATCGATAGACACACAAATAAAGAAGATGTGGTGTGTATGTATATATGTGTGCTCTGTCACTCAGTTGTGTCTGACTGTAGCCCACCAGGCTCCTTTATCCATGGAATTTTCCAGGCAATAATACTGGAGTAGGTTGCCATTTCCTCCTCCAGGGGATCTTCCCCATCCAGGGATTGAGCCTATGTCTCTTGCATTGGCAGGTGAATTCTTTACCACCTGGGAAGCCCCATTTATGTGTGTGTGTGTGTATATATATATATATATATATATATATATATATATAAAATTAAATATAAATATATAAATATACGATATATAATAAAATATATAAATAATGAATAAATTAAATATATATATAATCATATGCACAATGGAATATTAGTCACCCATATTTCATAAAAATCCATATTCCATATAAAGGATACAGTCTTACCCTTTGGGGCAACTTGGATGGACCTTGAGGGCATTATGCTAAGTAAAATATGCCATATGGGAAAAGACAAACACCATATGATTCCATTCATGTGTAGGCTATAAAAAAACAGAAAAAGTAAATGAACAAACCAAACAAAAGAAAACATGTAAATCCAGAGTACAAAGTAGCAGTTACCAGAAAGGAAGAGGTGGGTATGGAGGGACGAATGGGTAAGGTAGAACTGTATGGTGAAAGACGGAAACTAACTTTTTTCTGGTGAGCATATTGTATACAAAAGTAGAAATTAATGTTGTACACATGACACTTATATAATGTTATAAACTAAAGTGGCTCAGTAAAAAAAAAATAACTTAAAAAACAAGCAAATACTGGAACACAATTCTCAGGATGCAGAATACACTGATGGGCAGGGGGATCTGAGAAGAGAGGGAACATAGGATCTCTGGGACTCTGGAAGGTGGAAAACTCCCAGCATGTTGAAGAAAGTAGTATAGTCATAGGTGGTTGCATGGAGGTCCTAAGGAGATGTTCTGGAGATAAATTCAAAGCATCTCCTTTGATCTGTCTGATTGAACCTAAGTTACAAACGTGAAAGATGCCTCATATCTTAGTATATATCA
Source organism: Neotragus pygmaeus (assembly GCA_006410875.1). Classification (NCBI taxonomy): domain Eukaryota; kingdom Metazoa; phylum Chordata; class Mammalia; order Artiodactyla; family Bovidae; genus Neotragus; species Neotragus pygmaeus. Next base: position 25,047 of record SJYV01035920.1, read on the forward strand.
TGCAACCAAAGATGAGTCACCTCTCCCTCATGCTTATAAGAACCTGAAATGTATATGTACTCATGGAGCAGGAATGAAATACATATTGCAGTCTTCATTAATACATTTTAAAATTGAATCTAAGTGAATAGCTTGGATTTGGTTAAGTTTTAACCGTCTGGCAATATTGGGGTTCATGAAATAAATGTATCCTGTTAGAGGAAAATGAAGTTATAATAGAAAACTTGAGTTAATAGCTTCTGAAATTTGCCACAGCAATTAATAAACTAGATTTTAAAAGAATTACAGCATGAATATACTGTCCTTGACAAGACTTTGCTAGATCCTTTTTACTACTTGGCTTCATTTAAATGGGAAGTCTTTCTATGTTCTCAGAAAAACACTTAGGAAAACATCAAATAAATAGCCTTTCACAAGAAGATATACTCATTCTTTACTAAACCCACAGTCATAACCAGAAACTGAGAAATTCATTTAAAAATATTCTGATTTGCTTAAAATACAATCATGTAATTTCTTCATACTGACATTTCAAATTGTTAAGCTTAGACTTTTCCAAAGTTAAAGTAATCAACTGCTTGTTTCTTCTGTTTATAACCATGTACACATTTGCACTAACTAATAACCTTTGTGTTGGAATGAAAGATTAAACATTCATTTAGTTTAACTTAGATTCCATTTTTTTTCAGTTAAGAAGAGAAAATCCTTTCAAGAACAATAGGTTATTTACATTTATAGTGCTTCTTTTATAAAACCAAATAAGGTTTTGGTGTTTATAGTCACGAATGTTATTGAAATTAAATTGTATTAAATGAATGAGTTCAGTAAAAAATGAAAATAATTTAACAGGTAAAAAATTTTTTTTTTAATTTTATTTTTTAATTATTTTTTTAATTTGACTTTACAATACTCTATTGGCTTTGCCATATATCAACATGAATCCACCACAGGTGTACACAAGCTCCCAATCCTGAATCCCCCTCCCACCTCCCACCCCACAAAGTCTCTCTGGATCATCCCTGTACACCAGCCCCAAGCATCCTGCATCCTGTATCAAACATAGACTGATGATTCATTTCTTACATAATAGTATATATGCTTCAGTGCCATTCTCCCAGATCATCCCGCCCTCTCCTACTCCCTCTGAGGCCAAAAGTCCATTCTCTATGTCTGTGTCCTTTTGTTGTCTCACANGACAAACAACTAATCTCAAAAATATACAAGCAACTTATACAGCTCAACTCCAGAAAAATAAACGACCCGATCAAAAAATGGGCCAAAGAACTAAATAGACATTTCTCCAAAGAAGACATACGGATGGCTAACAAACACATGAAAAGATGCTCAACATCACTCATCATCAGAGAAATGCAAATCAAAACTACAATGAGGTACCATTTCACACCAGTCAGAATGGCTGCGATCCAAAAGTCTGCAAGCAATAAATGCTGGAGGGGGTGTGGAGAAAGGGGAACCCTCTTACACTGTTGGTGGGAATGTAAACTAGTACAGCCACTATGGAAAACAGTGTGGAGATTCCTTAAAAAATTGCAAATAGAACTGCCTTATGACCCAGGTAAAAAATTTATTTAGATGATGTTATGGCAATCCACTCAAGTATTTTTGCCTGGAAAATCCCATGGATAGAGGAGGCTGGCGGGCTACATTCCGTGGGGTCACAAGAGTCAGACACGACTTAGCGACTAAACCACCACCACCGTTATCCTATAGTTATAATCTAAAGCTGGAAGCAGTAAGAGTTTAAAACTATTGTAGGTAATTAACTTCTTTTATTTAATTCATATTAGGCAAGTATCTTTGTTAAATTCTACGTCATCCTCTATAGCACACACACACACATACATACACACATTCATTAATAGCTGTAAATCTACCAAAACTTTATTTTTCTGTCAGAGATTGCCACTGACAAATAATATTTCAAACTATGCATATAAACCTACAGTGCTTTAAAAATGAGTGATAGGCAGAATGATTCATACACACACACACGTAACCCCCAACCCCCACCCTCCCGACTAAGATGTGGATATTCTAATCCCTGAAGCCAGAAATTGACTGCATTACTTTAAATGGTAAAAGAAACTTTGCACATGCAATAAAGGTTAAGCACCTTGAGATAAAAAGATTATCTTGGATTATCTCGGTGGACTCACTCTAATCATATGAGTCCTTTAAAGCAAGGAACTTTCTTGGGTGTAGTCAGAAAAAGATGGGACCGAAGAAAGAAAAGTTAAAGATTCAACGTTATCAGCCTTAAAGATGGAGGAAGGGAGCTACAAGCCAAGAAATGCATGCTCCTGCTGCTGCTGCTGGTGCGTCACTTCAGTCATGTCCAACTCTGTGCAACCCCATAGACGGCTGTCCACCAGGCTCCCTGATCCCTGAGATTCTCCAGGCAAAACCACTGGAATGTTTTGCCATTTCCTTCTCCAATGCATGAAAGTGAAAAGAGTCATGTCCGACTCTTAACAACCCCATGGATTGTCGTCTACCAGGCTCCCCTGTCCATAGTAGTTTCCAGGCAAGAGTACTGCAGTGGGTTGCCATTGCCTTCTCCTCAAGAAATGCATATAGCCTCTAGAAATTGAAAAAGACAAGAAAATGGATTCTTCCCCAGAACCTAGTAACACTTCAGTTTTAGTCCAATGAGACCTTTATCAGACTTATGACATATAGAACTGTAACATATAATTGTGTTGTTTTAAGCCACTAAATTCATGATCATTCGTTATAGCAGCAATAGAAAACTAATACAAGATACCATATTTCCAGCAGAAATCTCTTTTTTAAAATTGGGACAAACTTTATAGGATCTTTAATCATTTGCATGCTCCTTGGAAGAAAAGCTATGACCAACCTAGACAGAATATTAAAAGGCAGAGACATTAATTTGCCAACAAAGGTCTGTCTAGTCAAAGCTATGGTTTTTCCAGGAGTCATGTATGGCTGTGAGAGTTGGACTATAAAGAAAGCTGAATGCCAAAGAATTGATGCTTTTGAATTCTGGTGTTGGAGAAGACTCTTGAGAGTCCCTTGGGCTGCCAGGAAATCCAACCAGTCCATCCTAAAGGAAATCAGTCCTGAATGTCCATTGGAAGGACTGATGCTGAAGCTGAAGCTCCAATACTTTGGCCACCTGATATGAAGAACTGACTCATTNAGATCATTCTGTTGTTTTTGAGACTGCATCCAAGTACTGCATTTCAGACTCTTTTGTTGACCATGATGAAGATTAGAATGGATGAAATTTGTAAAGTGGAACAATTTTGTAAAGGGGAACAATTTCTAAAGAGGAGGCAGGAAAGGAGTGTTGCCCCACCACAGACCTCAGGCAGATTAACTGCAGGGGACAATGGGGTTGAAGTTCATGATCAGAAGAGTGATTTCCTGAAAGTCTCCATCCCCAGACACTCCCTGGAAAGCCTTTCTTAGGTCCCACGTTGAAGACTCTAGATAAGGGATCAGCAAACTGTAGCCTATGGGCCCAATCTGACCTGCTGCTTGCTTTCGTCAATGAAACGTTATTGGAATACAGCCATGGTCATTCATTTCCATGTTGTCGATGGCTGCATTTACACCACGAATTCATGGCTGAATAGTTGTAACAGAGACTGAATAGCGCTCAAAGCTTAACATATTCACTATCTGGGCCTTCACAGAGAAGTCTGCTGACTCTTTCTAGAAATTATAAAGTTGCATAAGTAGATCAGAGAAAGAGAGAGTCCTTAAGGTTGGGCTGGGCAGCCTAAACTGTGCTACTTAGCTGGAAAAGATTTGGAAAGGTGAAGAGAAAAATAAATAAATAAATAAACAAAAAGCATGCTATTACTGTATCAAAGATGAAAAGTGCACATCATAAATAAACAAGCCCATGCTTGATTTTATAGGCTAGAGAATTACACATGAAGAAGAAAGGTCCAGGAACAATGCTTTAGCCAAAACAGAATGAGCCATTACAAACACATGGTATCAGCCAAACCAATATAAGGGTAAATTATTCCCAATCACATGGGCATCTCCCCTGGAAGTCTCAGAGTAGCAGTTGGCAGTGAATGAGATCCTTAAGCAGGTTTTAATAATGGCGGATGTCTTCACTAATGCCACTAATTGATTCAGATATGAAACCCAAGCTCAGTAATGTGATCTAAATGATATTTAGTTTTCTAATGTGACTCTGATTTCTCAGAAGAGGCTATAGTGTATAGGTTAACTCCCACTGATTTTTTCTTCTATCTGCCATTTCAGTAAAATTTATATTCATTCAATGCATTCTTAAAATTAGCATAGACAAACTGTAAAGAATATCAACAATGACAAAAAGAACAAATACCGATACAACACCAACTTGAAGTAACTATGGTTGAGATTATTTGATAAATATTAGGAATGTGACTTTGGTGTAGATGCAGTAAATCCAGCTAGGAAGACTATGTGTATCTTAGAAGAAGGTCCTAGAAAAACTCCCTTGATGAACTGAAAGATTTGCTTGTATTCATCCCATCAGTTGTAGTATCATCAGCATGTCTTAAGATATTGGCTATATCTGAATGTAAGATGGCAGTTTTTAAAACAGCAGATGTGATCATGCTGCTCACTTATAATAATTAGAAGAAATTTTTTTTGTAAGAAGATTTTTGAATTATTAGAAATTTAAATTTGAGAGTGTCTAAATTCATTATTTTTTTCTCTCTCATTTCCGAGTGTGATCAGAGACTACTTCCAAATTCAGCATTTAATATTTAGTACAATAAACATTAAATGTCTTATGCAGAGATAGATAAACCTATGGTGGTGCTGCTGCTCAGTCGCTCTGTCAGTTTCAACTCTACAACCCCATGGACTGTAGCCCTCCAGGCTCCTCTGTCCATGGAACTCTCCAGACAAGAATACTGGAGAGGGTTGCCATTTCCTCCTCCAGGGGGATCTTCCTCACCAAGGGATCAAACCCACATCTCCTCACTAGCAGGTGGGTTCTTTACCACTGTGCCACCTGGAAGCCCCATAGCCTTCGCTATACCTTGACACCAGTTGCAAAGTTCCAAGATAAAAAAAAAGTCTTCACGCCTGTGTTTAGCCATTGGTGTATTAATCACAACCCAAGCAGGAGACCAAAACCACTCGGTAATACTTTTTCTTAATACATATATTTTATTGAAGTATAATTGACTTACAGTGTTTCAGGGGCAGAACAAGGTGATTCAGTGATACGTTAACGCATGTATTATTTTTTAAAATTATTTTCCATTATAGGTCGTTACAAGATATTGACTATAGTTCCCTGTGCCATGCAGTAAACCTGTGCAGGCAGTGTAATATACAGAACGAATCACAGAGTAACGGGGGCTTGGTTAGTAGGAGTTAAAGAAACAACAGAGAATACAGGAGTAACAGAGACAGGCGCAGCCGCGGCGCCCACGAGAGGTGGAGCTCCAAGGAAGACCCCTCCCCAGCCCGGCTGAGAGGCAGACCCCACGGAAGAGGGTCTGGCTGGAACTCAAGGAGTGAGAAGTAGCGGAGGCGCCACCCTGGCAGGACTTGCTGGAAATCTGTCCTCTTGAGGTGCTGGGGAAAGCAAGCCTCCGGCTGGTGCCAAGGCTCGCAAATCACTGTCATGCCACCCAGGAAAAAGCGGCGCGAGAGGATATGCGTGTGCGCGCCTTGCCAGTAGCACTCCACCCTGAAGCCGTCGGAGCTGCTGGCTGCCGTGCGTCACTCGGCGCTTCGGGAACGGAGCTCTAGAATAGCCCTNTCACTGTCATGCCACCCAGGAAAAAGCGGCGCGAGAGGATATGCGTGTGCGCGCCTTGCCAGTAGCACTCCACCCTGAAGCCGTCGGAGCTGCTGGCTGCCGTGCGTCACTCGGCGCTTCGGGAACGGAGCTCTAGAATAGCCCTCCGCTCCAGGAGCCGAGTATTGGGGACACTGTGCCTGGAAAAACCTGGTGAGCCCCACCCCCCCCAAAAGAGGACTTTCTTGGTAATCCAGTGGCTAAGACTCTGCTCTCCCAATGCAGAGGGTCCGGGTCAGATCCCTGGGCAGAAAACTAGATTCCACATGCCACCACTAAGACCCGACGCAGCCAAATAAATAAATGAATAAAAACAAATAAATGTTTTTTAAAAAGTCTGGTGAGCAAAGCACACCAGATCGTGGACGCAAAACCCCTTTTCCCTTCTCTGGCCTGCCAGCATCCTCCTTAATGACAAACTCTGCATGCTTCTCCAGTTGGGAGAGGAGAAACATTCACAAATCCCATCTCAATTATTTCAGAGCAGCAGACAAAGAAGAGCATATTGTGAGCTAAAAGGTAATATACATCAATACCTGTCACACTTGACTTTCCTATTATGTCTTCAATAAGCTGTGATGGTCATCACTGCTGAGAATTCCGTAATTGTCCCTTTTTCTACGTAACATTTGGGAGCTTCTGAGTAACCATTCATTCAGTAAATATCTTTTGAGGATGCTTGCCTTCTCTAGAATGTTTTCAAAAGTCAGGAGTCAAAGATGAAAATTGCTAATTCAGGCCATTGTGTACACTTGCACGGAAGAGGTACACGCATCACCAGTTGGACACAACGGGCTGGGGACAAGAGCAGACGGGTAAACACCCAAAGACGGTGAACCTCAGAGGAGAAGCTAAGGCTGCCTCTGCAGAGAGAAAGGCGAGGGTGCACAACATCCTGAAGAGATGCATCTTGAAGGATGACTAAGAGTTTTCCAGAAAGACCGGGGCCTCTTCTGAGGGTGCAAAACATGCAAAGGCCCAAGATGCTACAGATAATGAGTTATTGACTACAGGGCCAGTCGTTCCAGGAGGCTGGATATACCCAAGTAGTTAGCAGCCAGATGGGACGACCCATTCTGATAGAAAAATTACAACTTGACTTTAAAGGTTATCCTTTCTCCTGAAACATTTACTTATTTATTTATTTTGTAGAGAAATATGCTCTTTTCATTTGTCTTCCTGGGGAGCTGAAGATGGTAAAATTAAATACTTAGATCTGTACTTGCGAAAAGAATCAAACTGAATGCAAAAGAGAACAAACGGTATTTAAAAAGAATCGACTTGCTCTGGTTTTTGCTTTGCTCTTTTTTTAATTCAAATGTGACTCTGGACAGCCACCAACATAATATGCTGGAGGATCAGACCATCTGAGCCACATCACTGATTAGCCTGCTTTTTCACCCAAACTGAAAGAAAAAATATCGATGAATGAAATAAATGACTCATTGAAAATGACTGAAAGTGCAACATTTCGGCAACTCTACTGAGCTGTATTTTGATTTTGAACCACAGCAGAGGGCAATACAATTTCCTGGTCTTCAGTTTAGAGTTTTAGAAACACTAATAAGGGTTTAACATTATATTATTGAGATCTGAGGAGCTGCCCAGAGCGGAAGAGAAGGGGAGATTGTGGGGGAAGATTCCATTTTCTTGCTTTCTCCATTGTAGGGAAAATGTGTGCTGTAGGCACGGAGAAGTTCTTGCTTTCAGAACTCTTGTTGGATGTGGAATTCACATCCTGTAACAAATCCTGTTCCAACTCAGGTTAGAAGTCAAATGTGAGCTCTAACACTTCCACATGGCTCTGGAGAGGTTCACGGCAAAACCTGGTTAGGTCTCATGGCTACTTTGACCCTTGGGTAGAGCAAGTAATCGTTTATATAAACCTCTTCATCCAAGCAATGCCCCAAATGACTCGAATGTCCTGCTCTGTGGCCTGGCACTTGACTATGTTGCATAATTCTTTGTGACTGTTGTAAATATTGAGTAAGTGACAGAGTTAAGCTACTGCTTTTTCAAAAAATCTTCTACTAACCATGTGCACCTCTAGGATAGATAATAATGTGTGTGTGTGTGTGTGTAAGTGTGTGAGTGTGTGTAAGTGTGTGTGTGTGTGTGTGTGTGCTCATGCACACACGCATGCTCACTCAGTTGTGTCCAACTGTTTGCAATCCCGTGGATTGTAGTCTGCCAGGCTCCTCTGTCCATGGAATTTTCCAAGCAAGAATACTGGAGAGGGTTGCCGTTTCCTCTTTGAAGAGATCTTCCCAACTCAGGGATCCAACCTGCATCTCCTGCCTCTCCCGCATTGGCAAGTGGGTTCTTTACCACTTGAGCCATCGGGGAAGCCCATAGGTAATAATAGCTAACGTTTATTTGGCATTTGCTAATTCATCCTATGTCTACATTATTAAAAATAATGTACCCGTTTAACCCTCACTATAAAACAGTTTCTTTGAGTAATCCTATTTTCCAGATGAGGAGACTGAAGCACAGAGAAATTAAGTAATTAGCCCAGGGTCCTGCAACTAGTACGCACTGGCGCTGCTGCTTGAAGACAGGTGGATAAAGATCTTAAATTGACTCATCACTTGCCACTAGGACATTAGTTAGAATTACATTGTAGTACAAATCCTGATGAGGGCTTACATGAACAAAGAATTGTTTTAAACATTTTATATATGCATTATTTCACGTCCTCTGTTAATGTAATATTCCTATTCATAGGTAAATACTGAATCAAAAAGGAAACTGAGGTGCAGAAAGATAAAGAGATGTTCCCAAGACCACACTGTTATTAAGGACTCAAGCCAAGGTCAACCTAATTCCCAACCCCACAACCCAAGTAGATTTCTCAGTTCTCCCAATGTCTATCCAGTCACACCAAAGCATTGTATACATTTTTTGCCATGGATATTATTTCTGCAAATTCTGATAGGACCTCGAGAGTTAGAGTTGGCAATATAGTTGGAAGAGGGCATTAAGCATTTAAATTTTTTGAAGTTGATTTGCATAGCAAGCTGAGAAATGGAATATGTCCTGCCATATCAATAAATAAAGGATGTCACAGTCATCAGCAATTGCTGCCCCTGTGGAAGGTGAGCGGGTGAGCCCTGAGAGAAATCAAGAAGGAAAGCATTAGTGTTAGTCATTCAGTCATGTCCGACTCTTTGCAACCCCATGGACTGTAACCCACCAGGTTCCTCTGTCAGTGAAATTCTCTGGCAAGAGTACTGGAATGGGTGGCCATTCCCTTCTCCAAGAGATCTTCCTGACCTAGGGATCAAACTCCCGTCTCCTGCACGGCACACAGATTCTTTACCGTCTTTACCGGAAGGAAAGAATGCCTGCCTTCCAGCAACCATCAGACTGCAGCCACTTCCTACAGAGCCCTGAGGAAGCTCAGGACTGGAAAAGATAGCTGAGGCCCCAGATCCAGAGGAGCTTATCAAAGGAATGATTTCAGGGATTCCAGACTCTTGCATCTCCCCATATATAGAAATGAGCCAAATCCTTGACTTGGGATGTCTGATTTTCTTCAGTTTATAAACAAACTTTTTACATTCAGACTACCTGCCCTCTGTTGCAAAACTATATAACCTGGCTTCTCCACCACCTCCTGGGAGCAGTTCTCTTGGGGTTATACTTGAGATGAGCTCAAGCCCAGATGCCTCCTGGGCTTAAGTCCTAACGATTTCCACCAAATAAAGCATAACTCTCAACTTTTAGGTTGCGTGTAATTTTTCAGTCAGCAAAGCCCCCTGGACTCTGCGTCAGACTGTAGGTGTGGGGAGGAGGTAAGTGCCACTGAATCAATCTCTAAGCGCCACTGTTGTTCCAGTATCTCTCTGCTTATCCTTTCTCTTGAGCTCAGGGCAACTGCTCCATGCAGCGATTTGGATCAGTTTGAAGACACGTACTCCTCCTCTGAACACGTAATCTTTTTTAGCCGTGTCATCAATTTGATGGCTATTGTGTATGAAAAAAAGAAGAGGAAAGAACCATTATTTTAAAACCATAGTGGTGTAAAATCTGCCTACCAATGAAGGAGACATAAGAGACATGGGTTGAATCCCTGAGTCCAGAAGATCCCCTGGAGGATGACATGGTGAACCACTCTAGTAGGCTTGCCTGGAGAATCCCATGAACAGAAGAGTCTGGTGGGCTGCAGTCCATAGAATCGCATAGAGTTGGACATGACTGAAGCGACTTAGAACACACACACACAGTATTGGGTACGTACAAGCTGTACTGTGTAAATCTGTATCTTGTGGATTCTAAAAGATACAGTATTTTTTACATCTTAATGCCTCTGGAATCAGGATGCTCCTTACAATCTACTGGGTCTGGCCATCACTGCTGACCAGCCAGTAGTCATGACATCATTATCATTGTTATTTTTCTTGGTAGAATGACTGGACAATGCCAGAGCTTGGCATTTCAGTCAACAAAACACGTAAGGACCATTTGAAGAAGGAATGAAAGCTATGGTTGATATTTGAAAACCTCTATTGACATCCCCTGGTGGCTCAGACAGTAAAGCGTCTGCCTACAATGCAGGAGACCTGGGTTCAATCCCTGGGTTGGGAAGATCCCCTGGAGAAGGAAATGGCAACCCACTCCAGTAGTCTTGCCTGGAAAATCCCATGGACAGAGAAGCGTCCATGGGGTTGCAAAGAGTCGGACACGACTGAGCCACTTCACTTTATTGACATCCCAGCATCAAAACATATTCCGTAAGTGTGAGCATCCTGGGAGAAATCCCAAATGTGAGAACAGAACATTCTTTTAAGAAACACTGCATCACCATTGATCGTACAGAGTGAAGTTGTAGAAAAAGCAGAGACCTCAAGAACTCCAGTTCAAAAGCTGATACAAAATACCAGATGAAAAATCTAGAAATTCTTGACTTGTTCATCTCTCTTATATTTCTCCTTTCATGCATGCCCAAGGTCAGATTTGAATTTTAAAATCCATGTGTCTAAATAAGTCTAAAAGAGGTCTCTGAATAAGTAACAAATACAAATTCTAAGTAATAAAAAGGTTCTATTGGGAAATTAACTGGTATTTTTCTCTTCTTGAAACAAAATACCGATGCCACTTACAACAGATGATATCTTAAACTTGGGGAAGAGCAATGTACCTCATTTTTTCTTACAGTAACCCTGCAAAGTAGGTCTCGTCATTCTCAGCTTATAGACACAGCAGATTGCTCAGCTAGAAAGAATTAGCATGTAAGTCAAGTCATGTCAGACCACAGACTTGACATTTTTATAACCCCATGTGGCCTCTGCATAGCTTGGAGGGGCTGTCTCTTACCAGTTTGGGAGTCTTAGTCAAGTGCTTTAATTTGCCTGAGTTTCAGTTTCTGCTTCCATAAAACAGATTAGTTAGTGTTGGTCGCTCAGTCATGTCTGACTCTTTGTGGCCCCATAGACCATAGCCCTGGAGAAGGCAATGGCACCCCACTCCAATACTCTTGCCTGGAAAATCCCATGGACAGAGGAGCCCGGTGGGCTGCAGTCCATGGGGTCGCGAAGAGTTGGACATGACTGAGCGACTTCACTTTCACTTTTCACTTTCATGCATTGGAGAAGGAAACGGCAACCCACTCCAGTGTTCTTGCCTGGAGAATCCCAGGGACGGAGGAGCCTGGTGGGCTGCCGTCTATGGGGTCGCATAGAGTTGGACACGACTGAAGCAACTTAGCAGCAGCAGCAACAGACCATAGCCCTGCCAGGCTCCTCTGTCCAGGGGATTTTCCAGGCAAGAATGCTGGAGTGAGTAGCCATTCCCTTCTCCAGGGGTTCTTCTTGACCCAGGAAGCAAACCGGGTCTCCTGTATTGCAGGCATATTCTTAACTGTCTGCGCCACCAGGGAAGCCTTAAAACAGAGATGCAAACACTTTTATTACAGACATGCTGGCAGAATTAAATGTGGCCAGACTTCAACACCTTCCAAACCTGTAAAGATGGGAGGAACTCTCCTAGTCAGGAATCAACCTGAGTCCCAGGGCAGTTTCTTGAGATGCCTGCCTTTTGTTCGAGCATGGTTAGAAATGCCTTCCTGCGAATNAAAAATTTTATTGGAGTCTAGTTGATTTACCATGTCGGGTTATTTTCAGATGTACAGCAAAGTGATTCAGTTATACATATACATATATCCATTCTTTTTTCAGATTCTTTTCTCAGGTAGGTTATCACAGAATAGTGAGTAAGGCCATTTTTTGGTGGCTCACATGGTAAAGAATTTGCCTGTCAACGCAGGAGATGCTGGTTTGATCCTGGGGTCAGGAAGATCCCCTGGAGAAGGGAATGGCTACCCACTCCAGTGTTCTTGCCAAGGACTGAGGAGCCTGGCGGACTACAGTCCACTAGGTCGCAAAGAGTCAGACATGACCGAAAAACAAAGCATGCTCTCCAAAGTATAAGTGATACAAAGAGCTGAGCGTAAATCATTTATCACACAGTCCTGAATTATCCTGAATCTCTTTCCCTTGTATCATACATCAGGCTCTTTGAAACTAGCCCATGAATTAGATACACTTTAACATTAAAGTTTAGAATTTAAAATAGCCTGGGAGGAGGTCTCCAGCTCAGCTAAAGATCAGACCAGCTAAAGAGGTCTGATCCAGTTCGGGATGGCATTCCATCCTGGGAAACATATGCCTAGCAGGGGAGCAGGTACAGAGGGAGAAAGTCAAAGCAACAAAGATCAGTTCCACATCTTTCATGACTGTAACGAGCTTGGAGGTTTTAAAATAACAATACGTCGTTTGATGATGGCTGTATCTTTTTTCTCCTGGAGTATAATTGCTTTACACGGTTGCGTTCATGTATGCTGTACAAACAAGTGAATAAGCTGCATGTATACGTCCCTCCCCTCCCTCTTGGACCCCCTAATCACTCCCATCCCACCCCTCTGGATCAGCACAGAGCACCGAGCTGAGCTCCTTGTGCTACAGCCGCTTTCCTCTAGCGGGCTATTTTACACGTGGGAGTGTGCGTATGTCAGTCCTGGTCTCCAGGCTGTCCCACCCTCCTCTCCCCTCCCTGTGTCCCTGTGTCCATTCTCTAATGTCTAGGTCTCTATTCCTGCCCTGCAGTTAGGCTCGTCAGTACCATTTTTCTAGATTCCACATACATGCGTTAATATACTAGATTTGTCCATCAACAGATGAATGATAATGCAGAGGTCTGCCATATCTTGAGAGACCTTGCAACATATTACTAACATAAGGCAACGGGAATTTATCTCACATTTTAGCAAGAGGGTCGGCCAGGATTAGAAGGAACACCTGCAGAAAATCCAGCCTACCTTCCTGGATGGTCAAAGAGCTCACAAAAACCCGCGACAGCGGGCTGCACCACATTACAGAATTCAAAAGCTATAACCAGTTGTTATAAGAAGACAATGGAGACACATGCTACAGCTTTTTCCCCCCTTTCCATTAAATCACAACAGAGTATCTCTGGCCTAATGTCCCCTGTGAGACGGACTGGGGTGATTTGTGCAGAAACTCTCCCCTGACAAGCAGCTGTGAGAGCAGGCTGGCTGGGTTGACATGCAGAGCAGAACACCCTCCACCCAAGAACTCAGGAACAAAAAGCAAATCAATAGACATAATATTGCAAAACACTGCAGCAGGATCAACAGAGCTCTCACATCTATTTGATTTTTTTTTTCCCCTCCCTCATCTGTCAACACAATTGAGAAGTCGAGCTTGCTAATTGTCTTCAATTGGCAGACTCCACGGACTCTGGAGCTGCGACACTTGGATGTCACACTCTCTGCGACTCGTGGTCGCCAGCCTGGCAGCCTTGGAAGCGGCCTTCCTTTCGGGCGGGCTGCGTGCATCCACCCTGCTTCTCTGGGTCTGGATGAGGCTCACTCCCCATTATGCAGCTCTTCTCATTATTAGCACCGACGGAAGAATCTGTGCCATGTTCTCTGTATCCAAAATATTTGAGGGAGGCAAAGAATCCCAGGAAGTCAATGAAAATGCGCTTCTATTGCCAGCTAGCATTTGCAACTGCCAGACTGCCTTGCATTCAAATTAGATTACCCAGCCAAGGAAGGACAGAGAGGGGCTGATTGCAAAGTCGGCTTGCTTTTGTGACTAAATGGCTACCTTTATAAAAGGTACACTGGATTCTCTTTCGAAGAGGTTTTGCTCTGTTGGTCCCCTTGCTCACGCCCTGAGAGATCGTGAAGTCATCAACAAACCTTGAAACTCCCCCAGTGTCATGAATGGTGAGCTCACTGTCCTCCTCGCACCCAGCCTGGTGCTCAGCAAACAATTAGGGGCTGACAAATACTGGCCATATTTGAGCCAACGGTGCTAAAATCACGGGAGAACAAAGGTGCATTGACCCAAGAGCTCACGGCCCTGAATTTTTCTGAGAAGGCAGGATGATTGCATCCTTCTCTAAAGCTCTGGAGAGGTCCGGATAATCTGTCCAGGATGCTTGGCAGTGGTGGTCCAAGCTGGCCTTGCCAGACCCTAGGAAGTAGATCTCTGAGAACTTGACAATCAAAGTATAATAAGCTTTACAAGGTGAACCCGAGTGAGCAGGCCTGGCGGGCTTGGTGAGTAACCTAGTTGAACTCCCCATGTTCAGCCTTGAAAGACCTTTCACTAATTGCCAGAAGTAAGGCTGGGAGCTTTTCCCTGCTTGTAGGTCTGCCTTCTTCACATTCCTGGGGTCACTGAGCAAAAACTGACCTTCTTTCTGCAAATTGATGCCTTGAAACACGCTGTTGTTTCTGAGCTGTTCCACTGCCCCCAAGTACCTTTGCCTGGCTTTATAATCTCAAGCTCTCACTCTCTTTCTATCTCTATCAACCTAATATCAACTCAGGGCTGACTGATTTCATTCAATTTCCTTCTCTCGCCATGATATCATTGAGATGCAAACCTCAGGTAGCCTATCACATCGTTTGCCAGTATTTCGATACAGAGCTCTAGAAGGAAATGATCATCTCCAAGAAACCTCTGAGCCGTCCGCTTTGTGGATCCCTCCTTTGCATTTCCATGACTCTTTTTCTTGCTCCCGACTAGAACAAATTTGGTAGCCAGATTGTCTCCCTTGCTGGAGGGTAAAATCGTGGAAACCAGAGAGTCTAGCCTCACAAACAGAAGCTGGCAGAGTTCATTGTATTCAATGGATCAGCACACCTTCCACCCCTGACTGGTTACCCTCCCAGCCCCTAACTCAGGGAGACACAGAGGGGGAGGAGTCACTCCATGTGTTGTTTCCCTTTCAGATAAACCATCGAGATGACGTCAGATGTGGTTTATAGACTTTGGTTCTTTTTAAGGTTTTTTGTTTGATTGTTTAGGGTTTGTGTGTGGGTTTTGGGTTTTTGTTTTTGTTTTTGGAGTGGGGGTCTCATCTTTCTTCTTTGAATGGCTCTTAAGCACTTTTCTTTTTTAATTTTAAAATTTTTATTATTTGGCTGTGCCATGAGGTATGTGGGTTTTGTGGCTCAGCTGGTAAAGAATCTGCCTGCAATGCGGGAGACCTGGGTTTGATCCATGTGTTGGGAAGATCCCCTGGAGAAGGGAAAGGCTACACATTCCAGTATTCCAGCCTGGAGAGTTCCATGGACTGCACAGTCCATGGGGTCACAGAGTCAGACACGACTGAGCGACTTTCACCACCACCACCATGAGGTATGTGGGATCTTAGTTCGCCAATCAGGAATCAGATCCTTGCTCCCTGCTTTGGAAGCACAGGATCTTAACCACTGCACTGCCAGGAGAGTCCCTTGTCTTTTTTTTTTTTTTTATTTTAAACTAGCCACTGTTCCAGTGTCTGTTCTCAAAGGCTCTGGGAATCACCAGCCCAGTTTCCCAGCATCCTACAGACAGCCTCACGTCTTCACACTTCTGAGCCAGGGTCTGAATTTTCCTGCCAGAAAACACAGCTTTAGGTTATAAAATCACAGCCACTGAAATAAACTGCCATCCATTTCCATCTAGAGTTTTCAGCTGCAAAAATCATTGTCTTTTTCAGTGTTTGTACAGTTCNAGCCCAGTTTCCCAGCATCCTACAGACAGCCTCACGTCTTCACACTTCTGAGCCAGGGTCTGAATTTTCCTGCCAGAAAACACAGCTTTAGGTTATAAAATCACAGCCACTGAAATAAACTGCCATCCATTTCCATCTAGAGTTTTCAGCTGCAAAAATCATTGTCTTTTTCAGTGTTTGTACAGTTCATCAGTAAGTAACCACCCTCTACTTTTTATTTTTGATGGCGAAAAAAATGGTGAGGAGGAAAAATATGGGTTTTATGAGAGTGTTCAAAGTTTTACACTGCAAGTCCAATCTCTAATTGAAATTTCCCTGTTCATCAATCTCCTTAAGTTTTAATACATGGTCATATTACTTGGCTATAAAGTCAAAGAGTGAAGAAGAATTGTGATGTTGCAAGTTAGAATAAGTACTTTAACGAATAATCAGGAGAGCCATGTGTGGCTTTTATGCTGATTGTTAACAGCATCGTTTTATGGACTAGAAAACCTCTTGAGACATGAGATATCTGAAAAATGAAAGAAAAATGTTTTCATTTTTAAATCCACTGATTAGAGATGTTTGTCCATAGAATTATGAAGGACAACATGTCATAGAATAGAAATAATATGATTTTATGAGACCCAGGTTCTCGTGGTGAATGTGCCATAAAGTAGCTCTGTGACCTTGAACCAATCATTCAAGTTCCCTGGATCTAGGGTTGCCAGATGGAATATAAGATGCCCGGTTAAATTTGAATTTCAGATAAATGAGGACTACTTTCCAGGATAAACGTATCTGTAATATTGTACTGGGTAAACTCATTCCCCAATTTTTTTTTAAATTTTTTACTTACCTGAAATTTAAAGGTTAATTGAGAGTTCTATATTTTGATTTACAATTCATCCTGGGTCTCATCTTCAGAGGTTCATAGCTCCTTCCTTAGCTCTTCCTTTTGCCTTAACAATTTTCAAGAGATATTCAATTCACTTGTACATTAAGTTGTTAAAGGAATAGTTGTTCTATTTCCTCATTAATTTTGCAAAGGTGTTTTGGATTTACCCTACTCCCTATGAATATGTAATCATTTCTGGATACATTCTTAGAATATAGAATTTATTCAGTTCAAACATTAAAAATGTTCCTAAGTTATTTCAAAGCTTGTAGAACTGAAAACAAAGAAAGAAATAAACACAAGGTGTCTTTCCTTTTATAACCATTTTTCCTTAAGTAAACATAGCATTGTAAGGCATGGCATGGCCTGTATGGCCAAGAGCAGAAAGGAGATTCAAATCCAGTAATTACTAGTAAACATCACAGTTATAAGAGAACATAACATTCATGGCAAGAGTGTTAAAAAGAAAAAAAAAAAGAGCTTGGTACAACATGAACTCTTCCTTATTTACTGTTTAAATCTGTAAACTAATCACTCTTTGTTTACCTAAGCATTTTACACTTGAACAAAAAGGGCAATCAGTTAAAAAACAATATCAAAAACTGTATTGACTTTCAACAGTCTTGAATTTCACAGGTCATATATTCCATTCTGAGCAGTCTGTAGATCTGCCTGAGATCAAAGTATAAATTGCGCCTCTGTATAATGTCCTCAGAAAGGATAAAAAGGAAACTATTTCCCTAAGACCGGATTCATGTTTCTTCTCCCAGCCCCCACGTTAAATATATTCCTTATGTTACTATTTAGCTAAAACTTATATCTTTAGTGTTTGAGCTTCTAATGAATTATAGAACAGGTTTTTTTCCCCTTTGAAATCTATGTTGCTCACAAAGCTAATGAAAACCATATGTTATTGCTCTAATTCTAATCAAAAATAAAATATGGTTTTTGTTTGTTTGGTCTTATTGAAGAGAATGTTATTGAGACATCCTTAATCTTGTATTCCAGAGATTCAAAATGGAAATTTAAGCCTCATCAGGACAGGTGGCAACTAACAGAGTCTTTCCTGAATTCTTGGTTTTAATGATATTTTAAATTCTGTCGGTACCTCAGGCAGAGAAGGATAAAAAAACAAGCACAGTACCGATGGTGTATGAGTTAATGGGAGGATAACTGATAAAATTAAACCTTTGTAACCTGCTGAGCTAACCCAAACTTGCTAAGCTACTAGAACATTAATGAGTAAGAGATCTTAATTAAATTGTTTGTAATTAACTCTCCCAAGAGGAAAAAGTGTAGAAGTATTGCAAACTAAATACCTGTGGCATTTACTTGCAACAAAGTCATTACCAGGCAAATGATATGCATAGATACTCAGAAAATATAGGTGTGCATTGGGTAGATCAACGCCATACAAACCATTGTGATTTCTTTTCTCCTGAAATTCCACCAAGTGATAATTTTAGAATATTAATAATAATATCTACTTGCTCTTTTATGAAAATGATACAGTCTTATCTATAACAGCTCAGTCTTAAAATGAACTAGGGATTTTCAATTAAAGGTATAACATTTTCTATCTAAATTTTAATAAGATTTAGATCATCTGTAGACTATAGACTTTGCATAGTCTGCATATTGGAAGGCCTGGTTAGGAAGGAGCCACTGAGCAGCAAATTCGCTGGTGTATCAAAAGCCATCTCTGGGGGCTTCCTTGGCAGTCCAGTACTAAGACTCCATGCTTCCAATGCGAGGGATGCGGGTTCAATCCCTGGTTGGGGAAACAAGAGCCCACATGTCATGTGACATGGCCAAAACACTTAAAAAAAATTTTTTTTAAGTCATCTCTGGCTTTTCCAGGGGCTTAACACCACCATTCTAGTGACAGTCATGCAGTCCCACTCTGGGGCGGCCTGCTATGGCAGTGAGCTCACTGGACCATAACCCAGCAAGTCAAACAAACTTACAACATACCTGTGTCATGTGTGGCTAACACACGAGCTCAGGCATTGCATTAGGCGTGGAAATGCAAAACACACAGCCCTTGACTTACACACCTTGCAATCCAATAGAGTTCTGGCACAGAGAGTTAAACGTTGTGACAAAGTGAGTTCGGTGTCCTAAAGCTTATTTGCAGTTAATTATTTTTTTTTTACACATTCTTTTAGAAGCATCATTGGTTATTACCTGAAAACTTCTAAATTAGGATACATTAACATAAATGATAGTATATATGAGTATATTTTGTGAGACTTGCAATGACTTCTGTCATTATCAGCCATTCATGTGTTTTACTCATAGTAACTCATCAGTCTTCTCCTGCCTCTGGACTTGGAGTCAGACTGGAACCTTCTCCCACTGGCCTTCCTGGTTCTCAGGCCTTCAGACTCAGACCGGAAGATGCCATCAGCTTTCCCAGGTCTGAACTTGGCCTCCATAACTGCATGAACCAGCTCTCTATTGCTGGAAATACATCTTTCAGGTTGTTGCCTGACTTTTGACCTTATTATTTTTTTGTTTTCACGCAACAAGTTAAACATTTTTATGTAGCTCCCTACAATTTCTCAAGACTTCCTCTTGGCATCTGTGGAAAGAAATAAAGCAACTTCGCTACTTTTTAAATAACTTCTCTAATTTATCTTCCTGTACTTCACTTCTAAATGAGAGCTTTACCCAAAGACTTGCCCAGTGATTTCTTTCTGCAAGTATTATCATAGTATTTTATATATATATATATATACACATATATATATACATATTTAAGTGTTCACCTCAAAACAATTTTAAGTAAATATACACGTATAACAAGCACTCAGATCAACAAAAAAATATAGGGCTTCCCTGGTGGTTCAGTGGTAAAGAATATGCCTGCCATTGCAGAGGAAATGGGTTCAGTCCCTGATCTGGGAGGATCACACGTGCTATCGAACAACTAAGCCCGTGAGCCACAACTATTGACCCTGTGCTCTCGACCCCGGGAGCTGCAACCAGTGGGCCCGCGTGCCACGACGACTGAAGCCTCATGCCCTAGAACCTCTGCTCAGCAAAAGAGAAGCCACCGCGTTGAGAAGCCTGAGACCACAGCTAGAGAAAAGCCCTCCCAGCGACAAAGACCCAGCACCGCCAAAGATAAAGAAATAATTTTAAAGGAAAAAAATAGCCATAATCCCAGAAGCCTCTTGTGTTCCTGCTTTGAAGGTAACCAGCCCCCTGACTTCTATCAGCACAGATAACTTTGCCTGATCTCCAGCTTCGTATGGATGTAAGCATAGGCTATGTCCTCCTTCGAGTCTGGCCTCTCCCACTCGGCATTTTGCCTGTGAGATTCAGCCATGCTGGTTGTGGTTCAGTTCAGTCACTCAGTTGTGTCTGACTCTTTGTGACCCCATGGACTGCAGCACGCCAGGCCTCCCTGTCCATCGCCAACTCCCAGAGCTTGCTCAAACTCATGCCCATCGAGTTGGTGATGCCATCCAACCATCTCATCCNCAGTCACTCAGTTGTGTCTGACTCTTTGTGACCCCATGGACTGCAGCACGCCAGGCCTCCCTGTCCATCGCCAACTCCCAGAGCTTGCTCAAACTCATGCCCATCGAGTTGGTGATGCCATCCAACCATCTCATCCTCTTCCTTCTCCTCCTGCCTTCAATCTTTCCCAGCGTCATGGTCTTTTCCAATGAGTCAGTTCTTCACATCAGGTGGACAGAGTATTGGAGTTTCAGCTTCAGCATCAGTCCTTCCAGTGAACATTCAGGACTGATTTCCTTTAGGATGGATTGGTTGGATCTCCTTGCAGTCCAAGGGACTCTCAAGAGTCTTCTCCAACACCACAGTTCAAAAACACCAATTCTTTGGCACTCAGCTTTTTTTATGGTCCAGCTCTCATATCCATATACGACTACTGGAAAAACCATAGCTTTGACTACATGGATGGTTGTCGGCAAAGTTGGCTGGTTGTTGTATTGTCTGTTAATTCTCATTGCTGAATAATAGTCTCTTGACTGAAGAAACTGTGATTCATTATCCACTTCACAGCTGATTCCATTTTCGGCTATTATGTATTATGAACATTCTCCTAGATGCCTTTTGTGAATGGATGTGTCCTCTGTTGTTGGGTAACAGTCTAGGAGTGGAATTGCAGGGTTGTAATAAGATACTTCTGCTTTTTCTTGTCTTTTCTTTCAACATATTTTCCTTCACAAATTTCATCAACAATTTATTCTGGATCATCCTCTAAAATGTGAATGATTTGCTATTTTATATTCTCCATCTCTCTGCTCTCTTAAGCACCAGCAAAAGTATACATTAGTCACTTAAAAAAAAGTCCAAGTTCAAGTTCTTGCCTGTCATCCCCTCTGAGATTGTGGACTCACCCTCCTGCTACATCTCCAGGTGAAGAAGGATTACTTCTGATTGGAAGTTTGGACTCAGACATCTACCTGGTCTGCTATCTATGGGACCACATATGAAATATGAAAATTAATTTTGTTTAATTTAATTTAAGGCCTAGGAAGAAAAAAACATGTCAGGATGAGACATCCCCCACCCCCTCTTTCTATAAGGCCTCACCCTGGTTCCCCTTTGGGCTTACAAGTTGAAAGGGTTTAAAGATAGAAGGGGATGCCTCCATAGTGGGGAAAGTTCCAACGCCCGCCTGACCACACCAGCTGCATGAGAGGCAGTTCTAAGATGGAGACAATTCAAAGAGGAAACGGTCCTTGCGTGCAGAAGAGAAAGAACTAACCACCTCGCTCCTCCCTGGTGCCTTTACCCCCACTGCCTGGCTCTGCTTAAGGTTTGGACCATATCAGAAGGAGGAGAGGAGAACTCAGATTTCACGTGGACCAGGAACTCTCATCCACAATGTCATAGTTCTTATCCAGAACGCCTCCGATTTAGCAAGTCGGAAACCAAACCTTATCTTTTCCCCAAACCAAATCCCCTTTCAGACTTCTCAGTTTCTGCCAGCTGTAGCAGCATAATCACACAGCCCGAAACCTTCAAAACCATCAGATTCCTTTCCCTTATCTAGTCGGCCCAATAGTTTCAGCCCTTCTTCAAAACTGTCTATTCTTCAAAATGCCCTTTGAGTCCATATCAGCTCTGATTACCTTTCAAGCTTCCTGACTACCTCCCCAGTCTGTCCACTGTCCCATCCAGCTTGGCCACCACCTTGACATTAAGCTTTCTAAAACAGTAATGTTCTGATTTTCCTCGTCCAATTACAAAGCCTCCAAGGCCTCTACCACAGCAACAGAAACTGCTGTGTGGACTAATGGACTTCGGAGTTGATAACAAGCCAATTTAATTTACATAGTGAAATTGCACTCCCCCCCCAAAAAAAAGTATAGATAGGGTACTATTGAATGGTGAAGTCTAGAAGAAGGAAAAACAGGAAGACTTCACCCATTTGGGAATCCAAGTTTATCAGCTCGCTGTAGAGAACTGTTCTGGTTGAGTGTTGGGCCTGAAGGCATGTTGCAGATGGTAGGGAGGAGAAACTCTCACGTGGGCGGCTGAACGCAGGCCTGTGTAGGACACCTAGGCAATGAGTTTAGGATAATCCACAGCAGTCAGCGTTTTCCTTTGTGGGAAACACAAGATGGACGGACTATCACTTCATCTCATCAAAGAACACTTGAGCTTGAGCACTGGATAAAACGTCTTCATGCTTGAAATGGGCCATCAGTCTCGTTCCCCTTCCTGTCTCCATCATGTATATCCCAAGCTAGTCCCGGTGACCTGGCCCCAACCCCCTCACTACCCCCATCAGTCTTGTTCTAGTTTAAGAGCTCCAGCTTCAATACCGACACCCCGCCCCTGCTCCATTCCTGTTCCGCCACATACTTAAGCATGCATGCAAGCTTCCACAGGGAACCCTGAAGGGAATGGAAAAAGTAGACTTGGCTCGACAGGTCTCTCTTCTCTCCCATCTATCTTCCTGCAAACAGTGGTGAGTATCTGCTGTGAACCAAACACACTACTTCCGATGTGCGGAAGACATTTCTATGGGGTTTTGCAAAGACAAAAGTACAAATCATATAGTTCCTATCTTCACGGAATTTACTCCCTCGATGGGGATGTAAGACTCTCTTTCTCTCCCTTTCTCTCACTCACTCACACACAAGATAATAACATTATGGTTAAATAACACTAGCGTGTGGTCTGGGTCTTTT
Source organism: Neotragus pygmaeus (assembly GCA_006410875.1). Classification (NCBI taxonomy): domain Eukaryota; kingdom Metazoa; phylum Chordata; class Mammalia; order Artiodactyla; family Bovidae; genus Neotragus; species Neotragus pygmaeus. The sequence goes on from SJYV01035920.1 coordinate 47,947, forward strand.
ATTGTGCCTCGTCTTAGAAAGTGAAACTCTCAGTTGCTTGCTCAGTCCTGTCTGACTCTTTGCAACCCCATGGACTGTAACCAGAGTCCTCTGTCCACAGAATTCTCCAGGCAAGAATGCTGGGGCGGGTTACCATTTCCTTCTCCAGAGGATCTTCCCAACCCAGGGATCACACCCCAGTCTCCTACATCGCAGGCAGATTCTTTACTGTCTGAGCCACCAGGGAGTCTCCAAGGGTCCTAGAGGGTCAAGTCAGTGGTAGAATGCTCTGAATCTAATGGGCTTCTTTAGCTTTAGCCTTCTATAGGTAGCATTGGGCTTCCCTCATAGCTCAGTCAGTAAAAATTCTGCCTGCAAGGCAGGACACCCAAGTTCAATTCCTGGATTGAGAAGATCCCATGGAGAAGGACATGGCAACCCACTCCAGTATTCTTGCCTGGAGAATCCCATGGACGGAGGAGCCTGGCGGGCTGCAGTCCATGGGGTTGCAAGAATTGGACATGACTTAGGGATACCCTCCAGGGTAATCCAGACAAACTGGGGACCACGAGCAAGGCAGAGCAAGACTGAAGTGGAGAGAGGTTAGAACAACGCATAGAAGTGCCAGAGGAGGTCGGCAGGGAGTCCAGCCCCTTCTTCCGAGTCTCTTTTGTTTGTAGAGCTGAGGTTTTAAGAGAGGTGTGCTCTGAAGGGCACAGGTGCGCTGAAGGTTGGTGATGTGGCCTCCACTTCTTCCGGGAGCTTTACTCCCCTGGATATTCAGTCTGGCATCAGACACCCAGCAGACAGTAAATAGCCCAGGTGAAGGCTGTTTTTGGTTTTTGTTTTTTAATTCTTAATGGAGCTGCTTTGAGTCTTTGCTTCAGAAAGTGAAATCTTCGTTGCTTTACGGAGGATATTTTGGTGGTGGTCCACAGCTCTCTAGCTGTGCTGCGCAGACTCTGGAGAACTTGGAATCAGTAGTTACACACAGGGACTTAGTTGCTCTATTGCACGTGGGATTTTAGTTCCCTGATCAGGGATCAAACTCGTATCTGCTGCATCGGATATGTGAAGTCTTAACCACAGGACCGCCAGGGAAGGCCCCTCACTCATGGCTATTTATAAGAGACACTGAAGGAAAGAGTCCTTGGGAGGATAATTACTAATTCTTAAAGCATGAAGATGACGAGTTAGACACTAAGTATCCTAGAGCTTGCTTATTTGTGAGCTGGTCTTGTTAATCCCTTTTCGCTTCCATTTGGGCTTCCCTAAGAATGCAGCCCACTCCAGTATTCTTGCCTGGAGAATCCCATGGACGGAGGAGCCTGGTAGGCTGCAGTCCATGGGGCCGCTAAGAGTTGGACACGACTGAGCAACTTCACTTTCACGCGTTGGAGAAGGAAATGGCAACCCACGCCAATGTTCTTGCCTGGAAAATCCCATGGACGGAGGAGCCTGGTGGGCTACTGTCTATGGGGTCGCACAGAGTTGGACACGACTGAAGCGACTTAGCAGCAGCAGCAGCAAGAGGTTCCTAGCCTGAAACTGTACCCTACACAAGAGCTCAGACTTTCATCTCCAAGGGTTCCAGCTATAAAATATGCAAATAACCAGCTGTGTGTCTCGGGGGCGTATCCCACACCCACCATCTCTGTCCGAACCTGGGAACACCAGACTAAAGACTGGGAATAAAAGTAGAGATTTTTCTCACTTTCTTTGCTGCTCAAGAGATGGGAAGGTAGAGTGTGGTTGTTGTTAAGTGACTGCATGTTATTTTATTCTCCTTCTATCAAGAGATGAGATCTTTGAATCCTGCCCAAGGTGGGCCTCTGGGACCATTTTGACCAATGGACTGTGTGGAAATGATATTTGTGTCTTTCAAGATTAGGTCTTTAAAGGCCATGCACATCTACCTGGCTTTCTTGGGACACTTCTGGGGAAAGCCAGTGCCCACATAAGTCCTAGTAGCCTGCAGCCATCGTGCTCAGATGCTATGTGAAAGGACTTCAGGGATTTCCCTGGTGTCTAGGGGTTAAGACTTTGCCATTCAGTGCAGGAGGTACAGGTTCAAACCCTAGTGGGGGAGCTTAAACCCCACATGCCTTATGGTCAATAAAGCAAAACACAAAACAGAAAGAATATTTTAACACATTCAATAAAGAATTTTAAAATGGTCCATGTTTAAAAAAAAAAAGTTGTTTTTTAAACTTGAAAAAAAAAAAGAAACTTCAATCACCAGAGCCCCACTTCCCACTCACTCCCACCAAGGCACCAGATGTGAGTGAGTTCATCCTGGGTTCTCCAGACCAGCCCTTCCTCCAGCAGAGGATGTCTTATGGATATTGGACAATGCCCAGAGGAGAAAAGGGATCACCTAAATGAGTCTGCCTGAACCCCTGAATAGAAGTAGAGTAGAATATAGAATCCATGAGATGTAGTAAAAAGGCAATTTGTATTAAATTTCTGGGTTTAGGTATGGTTTGCTAGGGTAGCAATACTATATACAGCTGAGAATAAGTCTCCAAAGCCCTGCTGAAGGAGAATTGGGGTGTGGAAAGGAATAATTGCTTATCAGTGATATTGCTAATGGGAGGCTGGGGAGATAAAAATCCTTCCTCGTTGGCTTTTAAAATGTTGGTGTTGCCTGGGACCTCACATCCTCAACTCCCCGTTGGTACAACAAGCCTAGAGCATGAGTAGCGAAGGATCCAGAAAGTCTGTTTTGTTTTCCCAAACTGTTGCTTATGGGCTTAGTTTGGTAGGGCCGCTGTAACAAACTGCGTAACTTAACTGAACTGTATGGTCTCACAGCTCCGGCAACTAGAAATACAAGGTTAAGGTGTCAAGGCCGAGTCGGTTCCTTCTAAAGGAGAATCTGTCCCAGGGGTCCCTCCAGCTTCTTTTCTCTGCTGGTGATCTTCGGCATTACTTGGGCTCCTAGAAGCATCACTGTGATCTCTGCCTTCACCTTCACAGGGTGTTTTCCCTGCCCACGCATGTGCTCAGCCGCACAGTCGTGCCTGGCTCTTTGTGACCCTATGGACTGCAGCCCTCCAAGCTCTTCTTTCCATGGGATTTTTCAGGCAAAAAGCCTGGGGTAGGTTGCCATTTCCTTCTCCAGGGGATCTTCCAACCCAGGATCAAACCCATGTCTCCTGTGTCTTCTTCCTTAGAGGGGGATTCTTTACTTTCTGAGATATTGGGAAACCTTCCCTGTCTGTGTGTCTATGTCCAAATTTCTCTGCTTTGTAAGGACACCAGTCTTTGAATTGGGCCCATCCTAATAACCTCATCTTTGAAAATGACTTCTGAAATGAGCGTAGATCACATTCTGAGAAAGTAGAACCTCGACATGTGAATTTGTGGGGAGGGGGATACAACTCAACCCATAACATGGGCCGTGTAGTCTTTCCTGTGAGGGAAAATAATCCCTTGACGACCACTTCGCAGAGATGCTGCAAGAGTTCAGTAAAGCGGTGACCTGGAAGGCTGGGCGTCGGGCGCCGGTGCTTCGGTCTCCCGACTCCTGTCCAAGCCAGAAGGTACATGAGGTGTGCAAGGCGATGTCCTCCGCCCCAGGTGCTCCGCTAAGTAAGGCTGCGGGCTGAGTGGGAGTCTCGGTGGCATTTGCGAGGGGATTTTCTGGGGCTGCCGTTTCTGTGGTGCGTGGGATGGAGCATGTCGACGTGGTTTTCACTTCCTACATGAGTGATGGCAGGTGCATGGTTATGGAGAACTTCATCTCCCCTGGTCTGCTTCGGCGGTTTGTGTGTGGTCAAGTCGCTACGATTAAAACCGGCGCAGTGAACAGAAGAGGGCAGAAAGGAGCAGAGAATTCGGCCTGGGCTGCTTCCCACCCAGGCTCAGCCCGGCTGGACAAGACACGGCGGAAAAGGGCCAGTCGCCTCGATGTGGAGTACTGAGACAGGGGCTCCGTGCCCAGCAGACAAAGATTCCTGCCGAAATTCTCCGCCCACGGTCCCTGCCATCCTGCCTCCATGCCGTCCAGAGGACGCTTGGTCCATGGCCCCAGGGAGCCTGAAGCAGAGGCAGACTCTGGCATTGTGTCCATGACCGCCCAGCTGGTGGGAGATGCCCTGGAAGCCCTCCCAGAAAGGCCTAAGTTTACAAAAAAGGCCCAGTTTGGCCTGGAAATGGAAACAGACACAAGACTGACACATTTCACTGGAGCCAAGTTGATTCTGAACCCGCGCCCACCAATAGCCTGAACAGAGGTCAGGACTGTATTGCAAATCTGGGCACATTTCCTTTCAAGCATTTGCACCTTGTATATCTGCAAGCCAAATCTGAGTCCAGGAACAAAATCAGCCCCAGTGAGGGCATCTGGGTGTCCTAGGATGAGCTGATACAAGGAAGCACACTAGCTTCACTGGGATAAGTGGCCAATGGCATGAGAGAAGCTAAAGTTCACAGAGAAAGGGAACTTTCAAGGAGTGGTGTGTTGAGTGACAGTCTCAGTGGCTACTATCCTGAAGTCTACAGCAAAGAAATGGGGAAAGGCCAGTGTTTCTCCTGCTGGGAAAGTCTTCTCATTGGTGAGAATTACATTTCAGTTGCAGAATGTGCACTTGATATCAAATCCACCCCCTTCTTCCATGAATTCTCCCACAGCTTCATCCTATGCCTTCCCAGACATTTGTGCTCCTCCATGTACATGAAGGAAAGAAAATTCCAGGCATAAGAGTTGGGTTTCTCAAAGTGAGTTCTGAGGTCGACCTCCATCAGAATTACCTTTCAAGGTACGAAAGGTCATCAAAACGCAAAGTTGTGTCTTACCCTTGTGGAAACAGAGTTTCTTGTGATGGGGTCTGTTGCAGTCTTTAGGATTCAAAATGAGGTCTCAGGACCAGCAGCTTGTGGAGATTTGTTAGAATTTCAGACTCTTGGGCCACACCCAGACAGACTGAATCAGCGAATGCATTTTAACAAGATCCCCATTTCATGCACATTCAAGGATCCATTAATTGATCCACCTCTCCAGACCCGGAACTCGTTTCCCACTTTGGGACAAGGACTTAAGAGGTTCTTGGGCCACCTGCCCTGGATTTCCATCTTCATCTTATCGAACATCCAATAAAGATATCAGAAGCTACAAGGAAGGTTTTCTAACCCCTGAATTATCTGTAGCCTATTTTTCTCTCTCTCCATCCTGAACGTGCGTTTGAATTTCACATTGCCTGACTTTCAAAGCACAGATCATCTTTCCTCAGGGCACAAATAGAATCTTTGCCTGGAACAGGAGATCCGGCTTCACCTGCTGACATACTATATATTGCCTCCTTTTGAAAGCATCTGAAACTCTTCTTTGGTGTCTAATGTTAACCTTCCATTATAACACTAATATATACATAACATATCTGTGAAATTGTAAAAAGAAACTCATGATTACCAAAGAGGAGAGGAAGTGGGTGACTTTGGAAACAAAAGTGGGTGACATGTCTCCCTATGTTCCTATTTGTAACCATTAAAGTATGACCTTACAAATTAAAAATAGATTTAAAGTAAAAATTCAATTGAACACAACATTGTAAATCAACTATACTCCAATAAAACTTTTAAAAAGTTAAGTTGAAAAATCATTCTGTCCTTTAAGTATCCCATTCAAACACATTTGGCAGCTTATATCCTAGGTACATTACTGTGGCAGTTTCTGATGGTAAACCAACCGTGCCAAACGTTTGTGTGTCAATCAACGAGTACCCTCTTGGAGGTGAAAAGACATTTGAGAGTCATGAAGGAGGAAAGAAGGAAAGAAGAACAAATAACATCTATCTTAGCACACAGCTTTAGCCTAGAAAAAGAATCCAAAGTTTTAGAGAAAATGGAATTTGTGTGATGTGCGTTTATTCTTGTCCCATTCTAGCCTGTGTTCACTTTCTTCGAAAATCTCTCCATGATGCTAACAGAAGCCAAAATGTCCATCTTCCTTGCATGGCTTCCCAAATGTTGTGCCAAAATCCCTGGTAGACATCCTGGGATTCACTGCAATGACCATGAGACCTCTAACTAGAGTCTCAGAGAGGTATCTGTTGAGATGGGATTAAGACAGGAAAAAGGTGAAAATAAATTACTTTCTGAACCTTCTTGGAAGAGGTCCCAAGCTCACGACTTCATTTTGAAATGGCAGGAAAAACAAAACACGTTGAAACAGGGCTTCAGTAGCAGCCCCAACTCAAACGGATGCAGAGAAGTGCTGAAGTATTCAAAATACTGCCAACTGGCACGTATATATGCAAATGAGTTACAAACGTGAGGGTCCAAATTTTGGGTTGTGTGTGCCAGGCCGGAGGGGATGGAGGGAGCACATGTCTATTTCTAGATGGCACCTTTTTTAGAAACTGATTTCTATATTGTCAGCTCCCCTGAAACCATTAGTTCACATTTTAAATGATAAACGCATTTTTAACTCCACAGCCGGATACACATTTCAGAGAGACTATTTATTAGTATCTGAAGGTGGTAACTGGTATCAAGTACCGTGATGTTGAACAACATTGTTCTCAGCCATAGCAGCACTTTTTTAAGGATCATCAAGATCTGATCTCCTGGCAAAATGCAGATGCTGAAAAGTGTAAAATGTCAGTACAGCCGGGATTTATTGAGGATGCACCAAGAAAGATGCACTACCTTTTCATTCTCCTCCAAGAAAATCTGTTATAGTGTTGCAAAAATAAGATGTCATCCTCAAAGCAGCTTTTCGCGTGTCTGCGTTAACCCAGGGTTACCTTGCGGAGCACTTACTTAGTCTCCTCTGAGTCCTGCCCCAGGACGGATTCTGCCCGGGGAAGGACCATCCTGATGGGGGGGTTCTCATCTCAGTGACCAAGGTCCTTCCTAACTCGAGTCTCTGCTCACCTTGCCCTGAACCTCCCTTGCCTACCCACGTGCCCTTACAGCTTCTTTACAAAGCTCTAGGTTTGCATCTAGACTAACAACGCAGCATTTGGGTCCTGATTCATATCTGTATACCTGACCTCTGACCTGCCTCTTCTTTAATCATCATACTTCCTGGTGCTTCCTCTGACCTGCTGAACCCTAAGTGACTCACTGACCTTTGAATGCTCTATTATGCCAATTTCTTGCATCAGCAAGGCTGTTTCTGAGCCCTGCAGCTGCACCCAGTGGGTTGGCATCCATGCCCTTGTGTGTTTTGTTGTTATTTAATCACTAATTTGTGTCCAATTCCTTTGCCACCCTATGGACTGTAATCTGCCAGGCTTCTCTGTCCGTTGGATACTCCAGGCAAGAATACTGGAGCGGGTTGCCATTTCCTCCTCCGGGGGATCTTCCCAATCCAGGGATCAAACCTGAATCTCCTGTGGCTCCTGCATCGGCAGGTGGATTCTTTAATGCTGAACCACCTGGAAAGCCCATCACTAGGGAATACCCCTAGGTAATTCGACCTAGAATTACCAAAAAGAAGACTTAACTAAGACAAGTACCTTTCTGCCAGTCAGTATCCTAAACCCACAAACAGCAGAGGAACAGAGAGCAAGACCATCTTCAGATAAACAGACGTCTCCCTCAAAATTCCAAGTGAGAAATGTTTGCCATCACACTTCAGCCGTGAATAAAACGGTTTCCTGTGGATAAAAAAGGAAGTGAGGGACAACATGACCACCTTCTTAAGGCTCCACAGCAGGCTGCTTACGAGAGTCAAATGTGCTCCAGAGGCTCTTCTCGCCAGAAGTCAGACTGCCTCCCCGACCTGAACGACCAGTCCTTATCGAGAACTGTGCAGGCGCTGGGAATTTTTCCTATTATAAGTTCATGAACTAGCTGAATATCATTTCACAGACACAGAAAAAGCCAGGATCAGAGAGAAAGATCCTTATCACTCCTGGTAAAAGCAGTGTGTAAGTCTTCCTGTTCTCATGGGTTTCCCTTTGCCCCCAGTTCCAGGCAGGCAAAGCAAGGGCTCGCAGCGGATGCCTCCACAGGCAGAGGGCGCATTACAGGAAAAGAACGCCGAGCTTGGAGAGTCACCACTTTTATCGCAGGCTGAGGCAAGCTGGCTCTTTGGGGAAAGACCTGATCTCAGCCCTTAAGCTTGAACATTTGGAGACAGAGAGCCGCTCAGATGTCTGGGTCAGAAGAAGGCAGACCTGTTTGGCAAGAACGTAAAGGACTTTCAGAACCATAGGGAATGGTGTCTCCCACCACTCCTGCCCCAAACAACTCCAGACATGTGGAACTCCAGGCTCTGTCCTACAGATGCTCTGCACACTCCTGTGTCCTGCCCTTGGTCATGCTCAGCTTGTTCTACTGCCGTAAAACGATTTCTCCCAAGGAAAGCATCTTTCTTCATTGATCTTTGTAGAGATCCTTTCCCCTGTGAAGCCTTCCTATTCCTTCCTATTCCTCCCTCCAGAAGATGCTTCTCCTGCATCTTGAAGTGGGCACAGAATTCCCACATCCTTTCTTTTCTGGGAGTGTATGTCTGATTCTCCTCAAACTGGGGGTTGGACTGGGGGCTGTGTGCATCTCCAGATGTAGGACAAGGTCATGCACGTCAGATAAATAAAAATGACCAAGACACACAGAAGAGAAAAATGTTGAAATTCAAAGAAAAAAATTAGTTTGTAAACATGTATTAAAATCAATTACCTCTTGTTCAGTTTTTGGTTTCTGAACACCACTCCCTAATCAAAGGTACCAGGACTCCTTGTAGAAATGGTTGATTTCAGAGCTGGAGCAGAAAAAAATGTGAGATGCACCTGGAACGTCTTATCATGTCAGGAAATATGGAAGAGTTCAGAACGGATGGAGTCAGGCTGAAGGGAATTGGGAGCAACCTAGAGCAGCAAAAAAGTGAAGGAGAAACAGAATTCTGGCATCTTCTCAAAGATGTGTCCCCCAAACATTTATTACTTACAAAGAGAAAATGACGATGTATGGTGGAGAAACCTAGCAGACATTCTACCTCATCCACGTGGTCAACGACACAGTCACCAGTAATAAGACATGAGGACATCAGATATCCATGATAGAGGGCCCTGAGAAGGGGCATGCCATCTCTTCAGTATTCCCCCGAATACATCACTTAAATCCATGCATGAGAAAAATATCAGATAAACCCAAGCTGAGGAAGATTCTATGAAATACCTGACGCATTTTCTTTAAAAATGCCAAGGTTGGAACTTTCTTGGTGGCCCAGTGGTTAAGACTCTTCCCTTCCAATGCAAGGGGGCTTGGATTCGATCTCTGATCCTGGAGTAAGATCTCACATGCCATGCAGCACCACCAAAAAGTTTTTTAAAAGAAAAATGTCAAGGTCAATAAAGGATGAAAAAGATGGAGGAACTTTCACAGATTGGAGAAGACTGGTGAGAAGTGACAAGTATGCACAATGAGATTTCAGATCGAATCTTTTGGATTAAATACAGGAACAAAAGAAAAAAAGTGAAAAAAACTGGTGAAATTCTAGTACAATCTATAATTAACTCATAGTGTTGTACCAACATCATTGTCAGTCTGGATAACTGCACCATGATTGTGTAAAATGTTAGCATTAGGGGAAACTGAAGGAAGGGTGTATGGGAAGTCTCTGTAACATACTTACAACTCTGTTTAAAATCTAAAATTATTTCCAAATTTAAAAAATGTTTTAGGAAAACTAAGGATAATTCAAAGATAATAATAGGTAATTATTATGATAATAGGTAAGCACTTTGCATGGATCACAACAAAATGGGGAAAATTCTTTTTTGAATTATTTATTTATTTTGGCTGTGTTGGGTCTTTGTAGCNATTAGGGGAAACTGAAGGAAAGGTGTATGGGAAGTCTCTGTAACATACTTACAACTCTGTTTAAAATCTAAAATTATTTCCAAATTTAAAAAATGTTTTAGGAAAACTAAGGATAATTCAAAGATAATAATAGGTAATTATTATGATAATAGGTAAGCACTTTGCATGGATCACAACAAAATGGGGAAAATTCTTTTTTGAATTATTTATTTATTTTGGCTGTGTTGGGTCTTTGTAGCTGTGCAGGGTTTTTCTGTTGTGGCCAGTACAGGCTACTCTCTAGTTGCGATGCACGGGCTTCCCATTGGGGTAGCTTCTCTTGTTGCGGAGTATGGACTTCAATAGTTGCAGCCCCGAGGCTCTAGAGCACAGACTCAATAGTTGTTGCACATGGGCTTAGATTCGCCATGGTGTGTGGGATCTTCCCTGACCAGGGATCAAATCTGTGTCTCAGACATTGGCAGGCAGATTCTTTACCACTGAGCCACCAGGGAAGCCCCCAAACAGTGGAATATTCTTTAAGAAATGGGAATACCAGACCATCTTACCTGCCTCCTGAGACGCCTACTGTATGCAGGTCAGGAAGCGATGGTTATAAACAGACATGGAACAACAAGCTGGTCTAAAACTGGAAAAGGAGTTCGTCAAGGCTATATATTGTCATCCTGCTTATTTAACTTATATATACAATACATCACATGAAATGCTGGGCTGGATGAAGCACAAGTTGGAGTCAAGACTGCTAGGAGAAATAGCAACAACCTCAGATATACAGATGATATACTCTAGTCGCAGCAAGTGAAGAGGAATTAAAGAGTCTGTTGATGAGAGCAAAAGAGGAGAGTGGAAAATCTGGCTTAAAACTCAACATTCAGAGAACTAAGATCATGGCATCTGATCCCATCACTTCATGACAAATAGATGGGGAAAAAGTGGAAACAGTGACAGATTTTATTTTCTTGGGCTCCAAAATCACTGCAGATGGTGACCACAGCCAGGAAATTAAAAGACACTTGGTCCTTGGAAGAAAAGCTATGACCAACCTAGACAGTGTATTAAAAAGTAGAGATATCACTTTGCTGATGAAAGTCCATACAGTAAAAGCTTTGGTTTTTCCAATAGTCATGTATGGATGTGAGAGNCACAGCCAGGAAATTAAAAGACACTTGGTCCTTGGAAGAAAAGCTATGACCAACCTAGACAGTGTATTAAAAAGTAGAGATATCACTTTGCTGATGAAAGTCCATACAGTAAAAGCTTTGGTTTTTCCAATAGTCATGTATGGATGTGAGAGTCGGACCATAAAGAAGGCTGAGTGCCAAAGAATTGATACTTTCAAATGGTGAGGCTGGAGAAGACTCTTGAGAGTCCCTTAGAAACAGCAAGGAGATCAAACCAGTCCATCCTAAAGGAAATCAACCTTGAATATTCATTGGAAGGACTGAGGCTAAAGCTGAAACTCCAATACTTTGGCCACCTGATGCGGAGAACTGACTCATTGGAAAAGATCCTGATGCTGGGAAAAATTAAGGGCCAGAGGAGAATGGGGTAACAGAGGAGTAGATGGTTGGATGGCATCCCAGACTCAATGGACATGAGTTTGAGCAAATTCCGGGAGATAGCAAAGGACAGGGAAGCCTGGCATCGCAGAGTCGGACACGAATTAGTGACTGAACAGCAAGAACTTTTTGTAGATTAACTCCCTAATTTACACAACAATTTCCTTCAAGGAAGTGATCTCTATGGTACCCATTGTATTGTAACTGATAAAGCTGAGGCATAAGGAAGTTAACTAGTCTAACAAGACCCATTTTAAGTAGTGAGGCCAGGTTCAAAATCCAGCTCCAGATTCTGTGCTCCTAGCCATGTTACCTTACTGGTCAAGATCACTGTGATTCTTAAGAAGTTGTCACTTTTCCCTTAGTGCCTCAAAGTCTAGAGTAGATGCTATTGATAACAATCACTGAGAATCTGCTTTGTTCCAAGCACATATTAAATCTCTGCAAATATGATCACCTCACTAGTCTCATCCTTGCTTTACAACTGAAGCGAGTGAGACCCAGAGAGCTGCACCAGATACTGTGTTTGATAGTTTGGTCTTTGCTTTTCTAGGCCAACCCTCCAGGAGCCGGGATCACAAAGTCTGAAAACTCAATTTTCCAGAATCCTGGGCCAGCAAGTTGCTGGCTGGATTCCACCCAGGAGAAGTGCCATTGCAGGTTTGGAAGGTAGAAGAGAAGCAGAAACCAGTGTCCTCCAGCCCCTTTCTAGCTCCAGCTAAGCAGAGGCATTGGCTCTGGGCTGTCAATGGGAGGTTTCCCCTATGACTTCTAGGTGGCTTCTGAAGGATCATTGCCTTCAGCTGTCAGCTGGACTCAACTTTCCCAGAAACCTTGCATTTCCAGACTTTCTAATATTGTCTTTCCTAGCCTCTATTCCCTGAATGGAACCTTTTCTAAATACCTAAGGTGAACTTTGTTTTCCCTGACCAAGCACTGACCAAGACTTTCAGTAACTTTCCCAAGATCACATGGTTAGCTGGTAAGTGGCCAGGCTAGATTTATTAGCCCACACTTGTAACAAATGTTTACTGAATGGACCTAAAATTTGCANGAAATGAAATATCTTTAAAATATTCCAGAAAGGCTATTTGGAACTTGGTAGACGTTTGTAGTGCATTCTTAAATTGAGATTTATTAATTACAGTTTTATGAGGATTGGAGCCAATCAGAGCCTTAGTTCTATTTCTCCCATTGATAATTATTCGAGTGATCAAATCAATATAGGGCGGAAGTGACCTTGTCCCTCTAAAATGGGTAGAGATCCATTCTATCGGGTGTTCTTGTTGGGCAAGAAATCCCGTGGGGGAATGGAGAGATGGGAGTATAAACAACTCGAGAGGTAAATCAAGTCTAATAAGAGTAAGAAACTGTTTTTGCAATTTATTTTGTATTAAACGAGGGCTATTTAAATATTGATCTCCTTTCAAAGTATTCAATAATTAGTCAGTTGATCATTTGCAACGCCTAAAGTGGGCACTGGGTCTAATCCAGTTTATATCGCCTAAAAGTTTATGAAAATCATGCAAGGTTGATAATTTATCAACAGGAATCTCTGTTAGTTGGGGAGTAATACATTGTCTATTAACAACAGATCCTAAGTAATGGTAACGAGTAGAGGTTTGAATGTTTTCAGGAGCAATGATTAATCCAGAGCCTTTCAAGCATTGTTGAGCTAAGTCAAACATTTGTTGAGTTCCTCAAACAGATGGAGCTGAAAACAATATATCATTCATATAATGAATAACAAGATTGTTAGGAAATTGTTTTCTCACAGGTTCAAGGGCTTTGGCTACATAATATT
>SJYV01035922.1:0-12923 GCA_006410875.1 Neotragus pygmaeus
GTTTAGCTGGGCCAGAGAAGGCCTTGCTGCTGGGTTCCTGTGGCCCTGGGGCTTGCCTACCTGTCGTTTGAGGGTCGCTAGCCGATCCAGCTCAACTTCGAGCTCATCGGCCTCAACCTGCATCCTCGACAACTGCCCCTGTTTCTCCAGGAGGGAGTCACTCATGGATTTTTGAGATTCTTCCAGTTCCAGGATGGTTTGGGTGCACTCCTCGGTGGCCTGGGGTGGGGAGGAGGGGGTGAGACAGGAGCATCCTGGGACCCTGCCCCCAGTTATTCAGCGGACAGAGAAGAGTCAGGCAGGGAGGACCACCCAGGACCCTCTATGCACACGATCTGGGAGGATTCCAAAGCTGGGGTGTAGGAGAATTCCTCAGGTGGGGAGGCCAGTGAGGGAGCCATGGCCAGACCCTCTCTGGCAATAGGGAGAGGATTCTGTTGCCAACCTGGGCAGAGGGGGCCCCTGGGGAGCCAGGAGGGGTGGAGAGGGGTGGATAAAAGAAACCCCAGGAGTGGCCAACATGGCAGAGAAATGCACAAATCAGGACCAGCAAAGGCCCCTCTGCACCTCTAGGAACATCCAAATATTGAGCAGTTGGATCAAATCCATCATTTTCAGCTACACTTTCCTCATGCGGGACTCCCCCAACCAGGGCTATTCCAACATTCTCCACCTGGTCCTCTGGGTGACACCACGAGGTGAGGACCCATTTCACAGGTCAGTAAGCCAAGGTACAGAGAGGTCAGACAATATGCCTGAGCCACGAGTAGAAGAGCAGGGCTGGGACCCATAGTGGGGCTCCAAGGCCAGGCTCTGTCTCGGATAACCCTTGCCTCTCTGGGAGGGGTCACTGCCCCTGTCTCCAGAGTCAGATGAGGAACTGTGGGGGTGGACCGTTTCTCACCCACTGAGAGCACATAGCCAGCCAGTGGGGGCTGAGGGAAATCTGAGCTCAGAGCCCTGCCTGGCGACGGCAAAAGGAGGCGGCGCAGGGGCTGTAGCTGGTCCCCTCCCTGGGCAGGCACACACCGCATGGTTGGCCCATGTGGCCAGGTGGACGGGGACATGGGCTCGAGTGGGTGCCCTCCATGTTCCCATCAGCCCATCCCCAGCACCCACTGGGCATCAGTGACACGGGCTCACACTCTTCACCAGCACTCCCTGCTTCCCTGACCCCATTTCTGTGAGAAGAGGGGCAGAAACAGGGCCGCCTCCAGTCCTGAGCTGCACCTGCCTCAGGGCCCTTCTGTTAAACCCAAGACAAACTCCCAAGCAGAGGCCTGATCAGAGCAGGGCGTTAGGGACACCCGGGAAGCTCCTGTGGATCTGGCCACCACTCTGTCTTGACCCAGAACTGGCACGTGGGGTGTGGGGCTCAGACTTCTGTCCCCCAGTCCAGAAGAAAGTGGCCTGTCTGACTCAGGAGCTGAGCTCCTTCCATCCCCCAGCCCCCACTGTCACTTGTCTTTCTCATAAAACAGCCCCAACACAGTAGCTGGGACCGTAGCTCCAGGAATGAGGGGCAGGAGAAGAGGCGGTAAGGCAGATGAGGTGGGGAGGGACCCCCTCAAGAAGCAGGCTGGAAGGACCAAGGGACCCCCCCAAGAAGCAGGCTGGAAGGACCAAGTGAAATCTCAGCCCAAGTCGGAGAAAGTGCCTCAGAAATTCGGCCTTGCTGGTCACGCACGGACGCCTGCCAGTGGGGCCGATGGCCCAGCCGCCCACCTGTGGACAGGTGGCCCGAGGCAGGGCCCTTTGCCATGGCCCGGGTCCCCTACCTTGTGAATGTCCCTGATCTTCCGTCGGAGCTCGGTCTGCTTGTGGTGGAAGTCTGTCCGGGTGAACAGCTTCTTGTCCATCTTGCTCTGCCCCTCAGCCCGGGTGGAGATGGTATCTCTTCGGGTGACGGCCAGCTCCATGTCCCGGATCATCTTCTCCTGCTGCTTCAGGAGCTGCCCGTGCTTGACCTGGGTGCACAGGGCAGGGGGGCTGGGCAGGAGAGGGGCCCGCATCACCTCCCTCCGCACCCAACTGAACCAGTGGGGAACTCATGCGGGTGATGCCCCAGGGAAAAAAGGAACGTGGGGGCTTTGTCAGCTGGTCAGAATGATTTCAGTCCATGTCAAGAATACCGGGTCAGCAGGGCGACACTGAGAAACCGACAGAGACAGGGGTAGATGGGGACACGTGAGGACCACATGCAGCCTGGGGTTGGGTTCTGGAGTAGAAAAAGGACATTAGCCAAAAAAACAGTGATCTCTGCTTAGAGTTCATAGTTTGGTTAACTGTATCACACCAAGGTTAATTGCATTGTTAGGAAAAAGGCATTGTGGTTTTGTGAGATGGTGGCCTGAAGGGTCTCTGGGACCTGGGGCTGGGGGCTGGGCTGTGGTGGGAGTGGGGCTGTGAGGGGTGTCTGGGAGCTTTCTGCAGAGGAAGGCATGGTCCACGTCTCCATAGGGCAGTGGCCANTTTTGTGAGATGGTGGCCTGAAGGGTCTCTGGGACCTGGGGCTGGGGGCTGGGCTGTGGTGGGAGTGGGGCTGTGAGGGGTGTCTGGGAGCTTTCTGCAGAGGAAGGCATGGTCCACGTCTCCATAGGGCAGTGGCCATGTTATGTACACTGGAGATTTCAAGTTCACATTACTGCATGTAAGCTTGTTTATTATTTAGTCTCTAAGTCATGGCCAGCTCTTTTGCAACCCCATGAACTGTAGCTCGTCAGACTCCTCTGTCCACAGGATTCTTGGCGCAAGAACACCCCAGTGGGTTGCCATTTCCTTCTCCAGGGGATCTTCCTGACCCTGTGATCGAACCCATGTCTCCTGCATTGCAGGTAGATTCTTTACTGCTGAACCACCAGGGAAGCCGTGTAAATAAATTATTCCTCAATAAAGTTGATTTAAAATAACAAGAGGGGGACTCCCCTGGCAGTCCAGTGGCTAAGACTCTGTGCTCCCAAGGCAGAGGGCTGGGTTCAGTCCCTGGTCGGCGAACTAGATCCCACATGTTGCAACTAGAGATACGATGTGTTGCAACTAAGACCCAGTGCAGTCAAATAAATAAATATTTTAAAAAATCAAGATGGTGTGGATTTGGGCTCTTAGATCAGTGGACACAGAAGACAGCCCAGAAAGAGACCCCCAAAAATATGGATGCTGATTTCCATAAGGATGTCACTGTGACATTGTTTGTAGTGACAAACAGCAACAAACTGGAGACAGTCAGCATCTTCATATCAACCTGGGAAGGCTTCGTTAAATTATGTTGTATCCATAGGATATTCTGCAACTTTTAAAGAAAGTTCTTCTCTGTATCACTAAAAAAAGAATAAGTTGCTGAGTTATATGTACTATTTTGGTGAAGGAAAACAAAATCGAAACACAACTAGGAGGGAGGGGGCTGGCAGCCCCATTTGTGTGTGTGTGTGTCTCCCTGTGTATATGTGTGCACCTATGTATGTGTGTGCCTGTGTGTGTGTAAGCTTTGTGGTACAGTGCTTGACCTGCTGCAGCAACATACATGGCTTCTGCGGTTTGAAAAGTCAGTTAAATAGAGTGCTTATTACACTTATCAGTAGTGGATGCATTTGATCAGAATTCCTCTGGACTCAGCCAGCAGGGTTATTATTGACCATGTAATTGTAAAAGTGATGTCATATTTCTTTTTATGACCTGCTGTGATTTGTATCCTTAAGTTCCTGAACCTTTGGCTCAGTGACAGCCTGTGATTTAATTACCAGCCTTTATTTTAAGGTAATGAAATCCAGCTAAAGATGACGGTAGAGAGAAAACATGCCTCGGCGGGGAAACATGGGTGTGTTCCTTGCACTGTTACTGAGTAAGTCCTTTTGGTCCAATGGTGGGATACATCTCACAAGTGGGTAATGAGATTGGGTGGGGATTGGTCACAGTCAGCATTTAGAAATACTGGAGAATGTTGCTTGCTTGGAGTAAGGGTAACATAGAGATTCGTGAATACCGTGCAGGTCGCTGTGTGTCCTGTGACCATTTTGGTGCAGTAAGAACAAGAACTGGACAGGCTCTGGTGGAGAAAGTCAGCAGGGGGAACAGCGAGTTTCCTTGGCATGCTTGGAGTGCAGGCTGCTGTGGCCAGAGTGGTTTCTTCCCAGGACCCCAAGCTCCAGGCCCCCCACCTCCCTCCTTCCACCTACCTTCATCCTGTGTATCTCTGCCTTCATGGCCCGGATCTCCATCTGGCCTGTCTCAGAATCCACGGAGGCCCGCATCTCTTTTGCCAGTTGGATTTTTTTCTCCCAAAGCATGATCTGGTGTCTTTAAGGGGAGGGGAGGCAGTGTAAGAGCTGCAGAATAAAGGGGTTTTCTTTCTGGTGCTTCAGTGAGCATGGTGCACTGTGCTTGGGGCATGCTGTGCTTGGAATGGGCTCAGAGCTCAAAGAGCCATGTGATGGTGGGGGAGACCCTTGCCTTCCTGATGACAGGGTGCCCTTGCTGAGCAGGTGGCATGCTTAATTTTCAGGCACCCAGGCAAGGGTTTAAATAGAAACAAATGTCCCCCATTTTGGAACCAGAAGGTAAACTCAACCCCAAGGCCCACCACCCTCACCTAGAGAGAGGGGGGACGAGGGAGAAAGCAGATATGTAGTTTTAGGAGAAGCTGAGTAAGTCAAATATAAGTGACAGAAGTTGACATAAGGAGAAGTCAAAAGCCTAAGTAGACCAAGAGCCTGAAAACTATTGAAATGTTAGCAAAGACATATGCCCCCCACCCCCCTGTTGTCTGAATGTTTGTGTCCCCACCCAAGAAATCAACATGTTGGAATCCTCATGCTGGGTCTTTGGTGGTGGTGGGGGTGATGAGGTCATGAGGGTGGAGCCCTCATGAATGGGATTAGTGCGCTCATAAAAGAGACCCCAGAGAGCGCCCCTTCTCTTGCCACGCTGGGAGGACACAGTGAGGAGTCTGCAACCCAGAGGAGAGCCCTCACCCGACCTCACAAGCACCCTGATCTCGGACTTCCAGCCTCAAGAACTATGAGCAACAAATTCCTCAACACCCAGCCTGTGGTGTTGAGTTATAGCAGCCTGGAGGCACTATGATCCCCTGAAAAAGTTCCAGGTAGTGTTATGTGTCGACTCTGTCAAAACGCAGGGAACGGATGGTCCCTTTGCCGCTCAGCGCCTTGGGAAGCACATGATGCCGATTAGAGTGCGCACACGGCAGANGGAACACACCTCAACATAATAAAGGCTATATATCACAAATCTACAGCTAGCATTATGCTAAAAGATAAAAATCTGAAAGGTATTTCCTATCAGGATCAAGACAAAGATGCCCACTCTTGCCACTTTTATTTAACATGGTATTGGAAATCCTAACCACAGCAATTGGATGATAAAAAGAAATAAAAACCATCCAAATTGGAAAGGAAGAAGTAAAACTGTCACTATTTGCAAATGATGGGATACTATACATATTTTGAAAAATCTATAGGCCAGCAAACAATTGAACTAATAAATTCAGAAAAGTTGCAAGATACAAAATTAACATACAGAAATCTGAAGTATTTTTTTAAATTATAAATATATTTATTTTAATTGGAGGTTAATTACTTTACAATATTGTACTGGTTTTGCCATACATCAACATGATTCCACCACAGGAATACACGTGTTCCCCATCCTGAACCCCCCTCCCTTCTCCCTTCCCATACCATCCCTCTGGTTCGTCTTGGTGCACCAGCCTCAAGCATCCAGTATCATGCATCGAACCTGGACTGGCAATTCGTNATGATTCCACCACAGGAATACACGTGTTCCCCATCCTGAACCCCCCTCCCTTCTCCCTTCCCATACCATCCCTCTGGTTCGTCTTGGTGCACCAGCCTCAAGCATCCAGTATCATGCATCGAACCTGGACTGGCAATTCGTTTCATATATGATATTTTACATGTTTCAATACCATTCTCCCAAATCATCCCACCATCTCTCTCTCCCACAGAGTCCAAAAGACTGTTCTATACATCTGTGGCTCTTTTGCTCTCTCACATACAGGGTTATCATTACCATCTTTCTAAATCCAATATATATGCGTTAGTATACGGTATTGGTGTTTTTCTTTCTGGCTTACTTCACTCTGTATAATAGGCTCCAGTTTCATCCACTTCATTAGAATTGATTCAAATGTATTCTTTTTAATGGCTTTTTAATACATATACTCCATTGTGTATATGTACCACAGCTCTCTTATCNTCTTGTCTGTGGGGAGGGTGGCGGGGGGCGAGGAGTGGCCCCTGGGGGTTGTGATCGGGGGTCTGTGCCCACGGCGCCCTCCCTCCCTGCTGACCCTCGGGCATCCCCACCCAGACGGCGGAGGCAGAAAGGGACGTGGTTGCCGCTCAGACACGAGTCCCCAGGAAAGGCCAGCAAGCTCCGGGGCAGGGGGTGGAAAGCAACGACCCCGACCTCGCACAAGCAGGTTTGGGAGCCCCGAGGGCCAGACAAGAAGGCGGCAGGACCTCTGGGAAGAAACAGGCACGATGTGTCCAGGCAGAGTGGGCCCGGGACACCGGCAGCGCTTCCTGTGGGGCTGCCCGGCCCGGCTGACCCGGTGGGACCAGGTAGCACCAGATAGCCTCAGCAGGTGCTGTGGAGGGGCTGGGCAGGGGAGCTCACTTTCTATCCGTATTTTCTTCTGCTCCAGGATGTGTATCTCCTTCTTGGACATGTCCAGGGAGACCAGGTGCTCCTCGCGCTCCTGCGTGACCTTCACCATCTCCTGCTGCAGCCGCAGCCAGGTCACCTGGGCCTGTGTCACGCTGGTGTTGTTTTCCTCGATCAGCTTGGTCAGCCTCTTGATCTCCAGCTCCAGGGGCCCCACTTCTTCCCCCTGAAAGTGATGTTCACCAGAAAGCAGGCTGAGTCCCTAAAGTCAGGTGGGCTGCAAAGGGTGTGGACACCTGAGACCATGCCTCTGTCATTGTGTCCCCTCTCCTGCGGTCCCAGGTCATATGGCATGACCTGCTGTGGGGGATTCTGTTCTGGAGATTTGCCAGTCTGCCACCCACTTCCCTTCCTCCACTGGCCTGGCCTCACCATGCCCCAGTCTTGTGGGGCCTCTGTTTCCCAAAAGGGCTTTGCAAATAGTCTTTTCACAACAGACTGTCATAGGTTAGGGTCTTTACTCCCTTGGAATCCATTCGGGTTGCAGCTCTGAGACCACACTCTGGCTGGGGTCTACCTAAGAGCGTGCCCATCAACTGCCCCTGCTGCTCTGGGATTTGAGTCTGTTGTGGGGTCCTCAGGTCAGGGACACTGGATAATCTGTAGAACTTCAAGCCTTAAATCCATCAGACCACTAACAGCAGTGGTGAGTGAGATCCTGCCCGCTGCCTGTCTTCACATAGTCCATGGGACACACAAAATATCAAAAGAAGACAATTTCATGCCAGGTGGAAGTTATATGGAATCCAGACTTCAGGGGCCATAAGGTAGGTTTCATTGTACATGGGCACACTCGTCTGTTTACCTACTGCCCATGGCTCCTCCTTGTAACCGCTAGGGTGAGGGGTTGCAACAGAGACTGTATGGTCCATAACACCTGAAATATTGATTATGTGGCTCCACAGAGAAGGTCTGCAGACAGCCCCGGAGTCAGCATCCTACACAGACGTGTGCATTTCACCCATAAGAGGGGTAGGGTGGGAATGCCTGTGTCTTACATGAGTCCGTTCCTGAACATAAGCAGTTTTGGAAATGGCCAGGCACAGATATCAACCCAAGTGGCCTCTCCTGGTCCCAGGGTCCTACCCCAAGTTCAGAAACCATCTGCTCCAGCTGCTTGTTGAAAAAGTTGATGAGGCCTTGCTTTCTTTCAATCAGGATCGTGCGCCTGGAAATTTCATTTTCACTGTTGGTGATGAGGTCGTTGACTTTTTTCACTTCCTTGTCCAGCTCAGCAAGTATCTTCTGATGCATGTCCAGCCTGCAGCTGGTGTTCGTGATGTTCAGGGTGGTCTGAGCAATGTCACCGTCAATTTTGGAAAGATGTGTCACCTGAATAAGTAGAAGGAAACAAGTCTGAACTTTTTTCCTCTTTCTGAGAGGCTCCACATGAGCTGGTTGGCTTCTTGTTTTCCTTGATCTGGGTATTCATCTGGAGAAATTCTAAAACAGAGGAGAATGTTGGTTTTTTCTCCACCTTATGACCTGTCAAAGGACTTACTTGTTTGAACCCTAATGATTCCTCACAAAAAAAGAAAGTTGATATTAATATCTCTTCTTATCAAACAGTAAAATACATTGAAATGGGGAAATGTAAAAATACAGATGATCGCCCATAAATCTGCCACACAGTTAGCCAGCATCACTATTTAGAATCTATCCTGCCTTCTTGACTTTGTATATAAACCCTCTTCCTCCCTGCTCAAACAAAAACAGGGTCACACTGTACATATAGCTTTGTAAGCCGTGTTTCTATTTGACACATGTCATGTCATTTTTAATGGTTGTATAATACTCAGTCATATTTGTAACACAGCTTGGGAAGCAAGTCACAGCTGTCCCTGGGAATGTCATCTGTTCCACAATAAGTACAGGGGCCCTGCTCTCGACAGCTCATGTGCTTTTGGTGAAGAAAACCAACACGCCTGCCCTCTTTGAGCTTGTCGTCTGTTATCAACATTCCTACTCGAAACAATGCTGTGAAAAATGCCAACTTCTAACTTCTATTTTATGGGACAAATGTCCTTTACATTTCACTAAAAAATTGGACACGGTCCTGGAGAGAAAAGATTGTACTGTGGGGTGTCATTTGCCACCTGGCCAGAGGCTTGTGATCCTGGAACTCTTGTCAACCATGGTTTTGGGGTTGAGAGCTTCAGCCCAGGGCAGAGCTGCCCAGGGTTCCTTGGACCTGCCCTCTGTCCTGAAGGCTGAGCCAGCCCGCCCTGCCTCCTCTGCAGGTTTCAGAAGACAGATTTGCTCCGTTCTTTCCTACAGTGGAGAGTTGATTGTAAGGACACTTGTGAGAATTAGGAAGGGAGGCAGCTCAGGCTCACTTTGGTATCAGGGCCCTTTCCCCTGGACTGTGGCTATGCCTTGACCTTGCCAGCCAGCCTCTCACTGTTGGCTGCCCAGCAGCTCCTGCCCATGTAAATCCTCAGCTCTCTGTCAGCCTGCGGCTCCCACCAACTCCTGCCCATGCTCCAGTCATCTCTTCTCTTCCCCCACGTGACCCCAGCTGGCTTTGTCAAACACCCATTCTTTGACCAACTATCACGCATGGCTTTCCAGGACATCCCTAGGTTTAAAGTCAGACCTTGCCAGCATCTCAAGGTACCCAGCTCGCTATGGTCACACCTTGGCCCCTTTGGCCCCTCTGAGCTCTGGTTATCCACCCATCCCTTTCTTTGCCAAGATTATCCAAGGTTGCCAGGTCTTCACGGGGACCCTGCTTCCTCACCATACTGGAAGGGCTTCAGTTCCTAAGTCTCCTTTCAGCCACCAAAGAGGCCAAGCAGAGCACCCTGACCTCCCCTCAGCCTCCTCGGGCTGTTTGTCCTCCATGTTGAGACCACCCTGGCCTCCTGGGACATCGGTACTGCTCCTTCATTAACTGTGTAGACCCCATGGGTCACCTATGCCTGCAATCCCTCTGAACACAGCTCTGGATGATTCTGTCCCTCTACAACTTCTGCTCCCTGTCCCAGATATCCCCTGTTTGCCACCAGGCCACAGGGGTATTGAGCAGTGGGAGAAGTGCCTCCTTTCAAGAGCTGGATTTGCTATTGGCTACTGTTGCAATAAATGCTGGCCCAGGACTCTTTATTGCCCTCATGTGGACACGAATAGTAGTACACCTACTGCCCACAAAGCGCTCCGACAAATGCTGGCTCAGGACTCTTTACTGCCATCGTGTGGACATAGGTGGTAGTACACCTGCCATCCACCCACTGTTCCAACAAATGTTGGCCCAGGACTTTACTGCCCTCGTGTGGACACAGATGGTAGTACACCTGCCACGCACCAACTGTTCCAACAAATGCTAGCCCAGGACTTTATTGCCCTCCTGTGGACATGGGTGGCAGTACACCTGCTGACCATGAATTTTTGCAATAAATGCTGGTCCAGGACTCTTTATTGCCCTCCGGTGGACATGGGTGGCAGTACACCTGCTGACCATGAATTTTTGCAATAAATGCTAGTCCAAGTCTCTTTACCGCCCTCCTGTGGACATGGGTGGTAATACTCCTACCCCCCGAATTGCAATAAACGCTAGCTTAGGACTCTTTACTGCCCTTATGTGGACATGGGTGGTAGTACACCTGTATCCCACGAAGTTCACAGACAAATGCTGGCCCAGGACTCTTTACTGCCCTCGTGTGAACATAGATGGTAGTACACCTACTGCCCACCAAGTGCTCCAACAAATGCTGGCCCAGGACCCTTTACTGCCCTCCCGTGGACATGGGTGGTAGTACACCTACTGGCCACGAATTTTTGCAATGCATGCTGGTCCAGTACTCCTTACTGCTGTCCTGTGGACATGGGTGGTAGTACACCTATCACCCACCAAGTGTTCCAACAAATGCTGACCCAGGACTTTACTGCCCACCTGTGGACATGGGTGGTAGCACATGTGTTGCCCACATGGGTGACTGGGAAAGGGGGACACCCGGGAGCCTGGGGATCAGCCTCTGTGAGGTTGCATCAGGGCCGGGCCAGTTTATTTCACACTCACCACACTGCATAACTTTTCCAGTGCACACTTGGGCCCCATTGTTTTGCTCCCAGCAGGAAGTCTTGCCCCCACTTCCTGGAATAAGAACTGGCAGGACTCCACTAGCATCAACCAGGACATCTCAAGGAGACCCAGGCATGCACAGTCTTGGCTCCAGCTCCCTCTCCTCAGTTCCTGGGCACAAGCAAGACAGGAGCCAGCTTGTCTCCTCCCAGGTATCTGGGAGGCATGAGGTGCCTCAGAGTTCCAGCCAGCCAGGCAGACAGCACCCTGAGGCAGGGGGTCACACAGGAAGAGCCAAAAAAGAAATAACCTAAGTAGTAAATTGTTTTGTTTTTCTTTTCAAGACATAGGGACCCCTGCTCAGAGAAAGGAAAGACCCTGGGGGAGCAAAAGAGAGCTCTTTCCAGGGATAGGGATTGGGTCCTCAGTCCAGAAGGGCCAGTCACACTCACTCAGGACCTTCAGGTACATTCCGGGAAAGCAGAGGGTCAAGCTACTCCATGATTCATTTAAAATGCTCCTACCAATTTGACCAGGGTCTCTGTTGCAGCAGTTTATCCTCAGACATGTGAACAAAGATGTGTGAACAAGTATGTTCAGTGCTGAATTATTTCTAAAGTTTAAAACCTAGGAACAACTTTAAATGTCCAAAGAAAGAATTATTAAAGAAAACATGTATATTTGAAGGATAAAATGCGATGCATAAACCAACAGGCACTTTTTCTAATAACATTTATGGAAAATGTTATGTTATATATATGACTAACAATGTAAAATAAAATACTACACACATAGTGAATTAATGAAATGGATTAGAGTGGTTTAAAGACTGATATATAGTAAGAGTTCTATGTCCTCTCAGGTTGTGTGTGCATATGTATCTTCACATGTCTATTCATGTATGTGAANCTCGCTCATGGGATGGTAGGCATCTAGGGTTGGGAAGATGTCCAGCTGCTCACATTTCTTCCGTCCGCACTGACACACAATCTGGGGAGACAGGAGGTTGTGGGGGCGCGCGGCTCCTTCCAGCAGGGGGGCTCTGGTCAGGGCTGGGGGCTGGGCACTCACCAGAGCAATGAGATAGATGATGGCCAGCGCAACCAGAACACAGACCAGCACTAGCAGGGCAATGCCCCATCCAGGCACCCCAGACGCAGACGGGGCAGAGGAAGAAAATGGGCCATCGCGCACTGAAAGGAAAGCAGTGGTCAGAGCAGTCTCCCAAAGGAGGTGGCTCTCCCCCTCCCCAGCTCCAAGAGAAAAAGCAGGGACCCAGATGCCGGAGAGAGAGGGTCCCGGGCAGGGTGGTGCTGGCTGGCAGCTGGGGGAGTGGACTCACCACTAACTCCACTGATGGTCAGGTTATAACGGGCTGCGTGTGCTTCAAGCTGACTGAAATGTGCCTTCACCATCTCGGCAGTGGTACCCTCTCGGAAGGCCAAAGTTAATTCTGCCACCACAGATCCTGGCCTGGTTACAAAGAAATGGGGAACTCAGCCATGGGTCCCAGTTTCTGGATCAGTCCACCCTCCCCACAGTCATGACAACATCCACCAGTCCCACAGAGTCCACACCCAGAGCTGTACCTGAACTTGATCTCTGAGAGGCCCAGAAAATCCCTCTGTTCATAAATCTGCAAAATCTGGGGTGAGAAGGAAAGGACTAAGATTTGATGCAAGTGCCTCAAAGAGCTCTGAAGGCTGCTTCGGGGGTTGGGGGTGCATGTTAGAGGAAAGGCAGCTACTCACCAAATCCAAAACGCTTCTCTGCAGCTCCTGATAGTATCTGGTTTGCGGATTTTCCAGGGAAGAGTTAAACTGGAGGTTTGTAATGCGAAAAGACAGGAAGAACAGGGAGACCCGAACAGACAGCTGCTGAGAAGTCTTAGGACTGGAGGAGGTGGAAAGTGCTGTCCTGGTAACGTGGCTGGCAGCAGTGGGGGCAGTTTCAGAGCCGGGCACTGAGGATGGCGTGCCCTTGCTGACCAGGGTCGTGGTAGCCCTGGATGAGGTGCCCTCGTGTGCTGAAGAGACCATGGAGCTTGACGTAGAGCTGGTGGTCATGGACGAGGTGTCACTGCTGGTTGGGGATGAGGAGGCATGCTGACCTGGAGAGGCAGCCGGGTTTGGGGCAGGGCTGCTGGTCAGAGTCGAGGCTCCGTCGTGGCCTGGAGAGGCAGCCGGGCTTGGGGCAGGGC
>SJYV01035922.1:22908-53633 GCA_006410875.1 Neotragus pygmaeus
TTACATTCTACTAGTCCTCTCCCTGCCCCGGAAAATCCCTAAAATAAGTAACTGCACTGGCTTAGAAAAGAACTGAAACTTTATGGCAACGTGCTGTTATCTTTCCTGGGGTTAGTGCCTGAGAAATACCCCCTTGAAAACTTCCCATCTCCTGAACAGTGGAGTCACCACCCCTCTGGGGCTGAACTCGTGGGTTCAGAGGAGGATCGATGTTTAGCTGAGGGGCTGTAAATTAGACTCCAGGATGGACCCCAAGGCCCGAGGGTCTAAAATCAGGATTCTGAATCCAGTGGCCACCTCTTCACACTCTTCCCTGAAGCAGCTGCCTCCGGAATGGCTCAAAGTCCTCGGGCACTGTGTCTGAGAAAGGAGATATGATTAAAGTCAGAAGATGTGACTCTCCCGTAAGGGCACAAGAGGTCAGGCTGTTCTCCGTCTAGAGCCTCACCATTGCATCGATACTGGAGATTGGACCAAATGATGTTTTCTTGGGAGAAGCAGAATACACCAAGACGCCCCCCTCGCATGGATGTGTCAATGATCACCCCAGAATCGGCCACTAGCTGGGGACCCTCGTAAAGCTTCACCCTGTCCGGGACGGGAGTGTCCATTGGTGCTACGTGCCAGTGGGCACTGCGCCACCATGACCCAGCCCTGTCCATCCCCAACCCCCCTAGGGCTCACCGGGTCTGAGAGAGAAGGGAGGTGGGGAAAGGGGAGGAAGGAAAGGGGGGAAGGAGGGGTGCTTTTCTCAGGCCTGGGGCCCCGGCTCTTTGTCCAGCCCCCTTTGCATCTCAAAGCACCAGCCACATTCCAAGCGAGGATTGGGTTGCCATGACGATGAGTACAATGGGCTGGGGGGTGAAGTCACCCGCTTCCCAGGCTCTTGTCCACCCCCACCATCCCCTGTCCTGGCGCCCCGCAGCCCCAGGCACCTTAAAGGGGAACCAACCCAAGTCCCTGCACTCTAGGCTCTGGGCCATTTCCCCTCCCTTCCCCGTCATCCCCACCAACTAGGAAATGCAAAGTTGTGGACCAGAGCTGAACTGAGAGGCCTCAGCCTGGCTACTCAGAGATGCAGTGCGGAGTCTGGGGTTCTCTTGGCTCTTCTGTAAATGATGATCCCTTCCAGTCAGACTCTGATGAGGCAGGTTCTGGGCTGGACCAGTGATGAGGTGGATTGATGTGCCTCTCCACGGACTGGCCTGGGCTTTGGAGGCTCCCAGACACACCCTCGTTTTACAGAGAGGGAAATGGAGCATGGCAAAAGAAGGGCTTGCCTAACATTGTCTATAGGTCCTCAGCAGCACCAGAGCCCAGGCTGCCTGATGTTAAGAAGCAAGCAGGGCCAGGGCAGCTAGTCTGGTGAGAGGGGACGTAGAGAGAAGTGCTTCCAGTCCAGGCCCATGGCACCACAGCAGTGAGTAGAGGGGAAGTCACTGGTGANTATAGGTCCTCAGCAGCACCAGAGCCCAGGCTGCCTGATGTTAAGAAGCAAGCAGGGCCAGGGCAGCTAGTCTGGTGAGAGGGGACGTAGAGAGAAGTGCTTCCAGTCCAGGCCCATGGCACCACAGCAGTGAGTAGAGGGGAAGTCACTGGTGAATCCCAGCTGGAGAGGAAGGAAAGGCTGGGTGGGCCTGGGGTCTCTTTGGAGGGCTCAGCCCCTCCCCTCACCGAATATAGCCAACTTGAGGCCGGTGCAGCAGCTGCCAGCGGTAGGAGGTCTTGTCACGCCAGCCCACATTTCGTGGATCAGTCCACAGCAGTCGTACCTGGTCAGGAGTATTGCCTGTATGCCACAAGGCGTTCCTGAGATGCTCACCTGGGCCAGACACTGATGTAACTGCCTACAGGGGGCATCAGCAAAGATAGTGGGTCAACCATAGTACCAGAGTAAGGGAAGACAACAGGTTGGTAAGTGCAGGTGGAACAGGGAGTCAGGAGAATGTTCTGGAGCCCCAGGGAGCCCACCTCCAGGCCAGATGTCTGGGTAAGAGGCTTCCCCCTGCTCAGGCGGTGGGGGAGGCCCCAGGGTTGGTGGGGAGGCCTTGGGAAAGGGCCCTGGACTAGGGAATCTGGGCAGCTGTGGGACCTTGAGCTGTAGGCCCGGCTGGGCAACAGCCCGGAAAGGTGTGGCCTGCCAGTAGGTCTGCTCTGTTTGCTTCCACATGACCACGTAGAAGCGGCCGCTGTCCTGATAACTGAAGAGAAAGCCTGCGTAGTCATCATCAGTCACAGTGTTCACATGGAAGGTGCCTTCAAAGTCCACGCCGTTGAAGGCTGTATATCCTGGGGGTGGGTGGGAGGAGAGGTGGGATCAGGGGCAGGGGTAGCAAAGCTGCTAACTCCCGCTGTGCGGTGGGGGTGGGATGGGATGCCCCGTGGGAAGGCAGTGGCCCATCCTCTGCCTGTAGGACCCCTCCATTTGGAAATTATTGAAATTGCTGAATTGGGTGCCCCTTACATACCAACTGCCAGGCCGGGGTCACTGTTCATGGTCTGAACAATTTCCATGCCCTGGTGGTGTGCAGTAAAGACAAAAGCCTTGGTTCCAGTGCGCTGCCCTCCCCAGGCTCTGCCCACTAGTCAAGCCTGACAGCACCCACCCAGCTCACTGCCCTAGTACCTGGTTGAGCACGACCCAGTTGGGGTCAATCTGAGCATCACCCTCAGGATCCAGGACCACGGTCTGATAGGCACGAAAATCCGTGAGGGTTACCTCTGCACTTTCAGGACACACATCCAGGGGGTCGGCCACTGCATCATTGTCAAAGTCATCCTCACACACATCACCGACTCCATTGCCTGGGCAGGATGAAGCCAGATGCTCAAGGAGGCCCTGGCTACTGCCATTGCCAACACTACCACCTCAGGCCTCGAGGTGTCGACCTCTCTCCCCAGCAAGGCTTGCTATCTCTCCCTGAACAAACCTCACAGCAGTCCAGTCCTCTGGCGACCCCAGCCTTACCATCTGAGTCCTTCTGATTGGGATTGGGTACCAGGCGACAGTTATCAGGACCAGGAGGCACATAATCCGGAACACCGTCATTGTCATCGTCCCCATCACACTCATCTCCAAGTCCGTCGTTGTCTGAGTCCAGCTGGGAGCTGTTGGGCAGCTGTGGGCAGTTGTCCTTGGTGTCCTGATGTCCATCCCCATCACTGTCCAGAAGAACAGGCACCAAATAAGGGCTTTTAAAGGTACCGCATCCTTCCCCACTCTTCTGCTTAGGAATCTCTCTGGGGTATCCCCTCCATTCGGCCAGAACACTTGCAGTCAGCCAGATGAGGGGGAGGTTCAGCAGTAGGAATGGGAGGTAGACTATGGGTATCGCCTCCTGCTCAGCAGTAGTGGAGAGTTAAAGTTGGACCCTAGAGGGGATTGAGAACATGCTAGAGGAAGGTAAGCTTTCCCCTACATTTCCATCTCTTGGCCCAAACCCTACCTGTCTTCATTGGTGTCACAGGCATCTCCCACTAGGTCACTGTCTGCATCTGTCTGAGAGAGAGGGACCTGCTCTCACCATCTCCTTTGGAGAATTCTTAAAAGGGTGACCTGACCACTTCCCGTCCAAAGGGCTGGGCTTCATCCACCAGTCACCCACCCCTTCCCTGCCCTCTCCATTCCCCTGTACCTGGGTGGGATTGCTCATTTCAGGGCAGCTGTCACAAGCATCTCCCACCCCATCCTCATCCCTGTCTGTCTGCAGGGGGTTGGGGACTTTAGGGCAGTTGTCCAGTCCATTGGGGATGCCTGGGAATATAATGGGGATCACACAGGGTTACCACTAGAACAGTCACACTCTTGTCTTCTAGGTTGGTGAAAGTCCTGGGCTTTATCTCCCATCCAGAGGACAGCGGGTCAGGAAATCTGCTTGGAGCTCATCTCATCCTTTTGCCCACTCCTGGCCTAACCCCACACCCTCTTTCACGTGCTCACTGACATCTGCCACAGGTAACCTCTCACCCAGTCTGACTTCCCTCAAACATCACCCTTCCAGAATTCTCAGCCTGCCCGCTTCATTGCTACCGTATCTGGACTTTTCACGGGGTTCCCAGCCACGCCCCCAGTCCCAGGCCTGCACCGTCGCCATCTACGTCGTTGTCACAGGCATCCCCTTCCCCGTTGCCATCTGTGTCTTTCTGGTCATTGTTGGGAACGTTGGGGCAGTTGTCACAGGCATCACCAAATGAATCTGTATCTGAGTTTTGCTGGTCCTTGTTAGGGAACAGTCGGCAATTGTCCTGGGGTGGGAGGCAGAGAGTCAGGCCACCTTGCCCCATCCTTGTCCCTGCACCCTGTCTACGGTCCCACTCCTGTGATGGTCCACTGCTGTGGCGCAATCCCACCCACCCAACTTCCCATGTCGTCCACGTCATTCTGGGTACCAGGCTTATGCCTCCCTAATGTGGAGCTCTGGGGCCCTTCCTTGGGAGCTGCCAGTGGCCAAGGGGGACGGGGTTATGGGATAAGGCAACAGTTGCCGAGGAGCTGGAAGGGGCAGGACGTCTAGGCGTCACCTCAACGTTCTTGATGCCGTCCCCGTCGGCATCATCGTCGCACTGGTCCCCTACGCCATCGTTATCAGCGTCTTCCTGCCCAGAGTTGGGTGTCAGGAGGCAGTTGTCCTAAAGGTCAGGGAGAGGAAATGGCTGGGTGAGCCCCGTTCTGCGCCAGCCTGGGACGCCCTGCCCGCTCGCTTGCCTGCCCCCGCACCTGCTTGCAGTGTTTGTAGTTGTCCATGCAGGGTAGTGCCTGGTCCGGGTAGCCATCGATGTCCGTGTCGGGCCCACACACATTGCCATTCCCGGCCCAGCCCACGTTACACTGGAGCGACACAAAGGGTGGGGATTAGTGGTCTGGGCTGGCTCCCCACACCCCACCTTCTTCAGGCTCTATTCTTACCAACCAGTTTCTGGGCCCACCTCCCGTTCCCACGCAAGCCCCCAAACCAGTCCCTAGACGTGGCCCTTAGCCCGACCCCTTTCCCCAGATCCCCTGTTTCTTCTGAACCCTAGGCCTGGCTCACCGAGCAGGACACTGCACCGTTGCGTTCAAAGAGACAGTGAGCGTGGGTGTGGCAAGGGCTGTGGGCCGGGCTGTGGCATGTCCGGGCCGGGAAGCAGCCCTGGCTCTGGTTACCCACAAAGCCCAGGCGACATGGACCACACTTGAACGAGCCCTAGGAGGAGGGAGCGAGGCAGTGTCTCAGGAAGGAGGGTCCGCCCATCACGAGCAACATTATCCCCATCCCTCGAGGCGCGTAGGAGGGACCCTCACAGATGACAGGCCCGGTCTATCACTTATCTCCTTTAGTTCTCCTGTCAACCTTTCAAGGAGAGTAAGAGCCCCATTTTTCAAGGGAGGACGCTGAAACTCAGTAAAGGTAAATAACTTGCTAAAGGCGAGGAAGAGGCAGAATCAGAATTCCAAACCAGTCCCCGTGGAACACCTACCATGCATAACGTCTTGGGTAGAAAAGGAGGAGGGGAGCAGGAAATCTGAGGAGGGGGTCGCACTGTCCCGCCACCCACGCATGCAGAGTGTTCAGCTCACCACAGTGTTGGTGCAGATGGAGTTTGGGTCACAGCCACCATTGTTACCATCGTTGCATTCATCTACATCGTTGCAGACCTGAAGGAGCAGACGGGGTAGAACCAGACTTACTCTGGTCTCCTCAGGTCTAGAAGAGAGCACCTGTATGGCCTTATCTGTGAACACAGACATGAAGCCCAGACCCCAAACCAAGGCAAAGCTATCAGGTAAGCCAGGAGCCTCATCCCGTTTATCCCAAGGGCTCGACATCCAACCCTGAAGCGCTCATCCCTGCAAGGCCCAGACCTCTTGTCCACGTACTCTGCCCACCCTGACCTGTTTGCTGGCCCGGGCATAGTCAATGCCCACACCAGACACCCGTGTGCCTTTGTAGCCTCGGGGACAGGCCTCACAGTGGAAGCCAGGCATGGTGTTGATGCAGCTGGAGCCCGGGAAACAAGGGTCTGCGTGAGCACACTGGGGATCAGACGAGAAAGAAGGGGTCAGGTCCCTGCCTGTGGTCCCAGGACCACTGCTCCTGGCCCCCGTCTGCAGGCCTCCCCTCGCCCAACTTCGCCGTGCTCTGACCCCACCCTGGCCTCCGTGGGGCTGCCCTGGCCGGCCCTCTCACAATGCCCCTGCCAAGCTCCCGGCTCCTTCCCTGCATGACCTTGTAGACTTTGTCCCAGGCCTGGCTCCTTCCCTTCTCACCTGTCTTTTTTGGTCTCCAACCCCAGGTTCCTCTGCTTCTGACCAAGATTCCCCCCACCTTCCCGGGCCTCTGACAACTCCCTCAGCCCAGCCTTCTCTGCTCTTCCGGAAAGGGCCCTCTTCACCTCATTGACGTCTGTGCAGTGGGTGCCATTGCCCCGCAGGCCGGAAGGGCAGGGCCCACAGCGGTAGCCGGGGTACTCATACACTTCCATGCAGTCCACGCCGCGGAAGCAGGGGTTGGGGCTGCAGTGAGAACGCTGTTCGTGGAAGCCTGGGGGGTGGGTTTGGACACAGTTAAAGCCACCCAGAGGTCACCAATTCATTCACCGGAAGTGGCGGCGAGAGCCCTGGGGGTGGGGAGCACACTGATGCCGTGTGGCGCCCTCCCGTACTCTCCCACTCACCGCACACCTGACACTCCATGATGGTGTTTCGGATCAGGGACATTTCCTTCACCTGGCGGACAGGATGATGCGGAGGAGTCAGCTCTCGGCACCTGCCAGCCCACCCCGAGGCAGCGCCACCCTTCACCAGCCCACTCAACCTGGTCTCGGATGTCATCCCGCAGTTCCACCCCACCCCGAGTCAGCGCCACCCTTCACCAGCCCAATCAACCTGGTCTCGGATGTCATCCCGCAGTTCCACCAGGATCTGGTTGAAGAGGGTGAGCTGGGTGACCAAGGCCTTGGTCTGCTCCCCTGTCAGGGCCCAGGGTGCAGAGAGGCTCAGAACTGGAGCACCAGCCCTGACCCCTCTCTGGGTAATAAGCTGGTGCTCCCACTGTTGCCCACCCTCCACCTTTAAACCCACCCCATTCCTGGCTGAAGAGGACTTCATTTTAGGCTGCTGTATCTCCTCCCCACCCTCGTGCCCCTTCATCTTGGCATGGCCTACTCACCTAGGATGGAGTGGAGTGCGTTGGTCACTAGAGAGGACAAGAAAACACAGAGGGTGGAGATATGAGGAGGGGCCTGGCTGGTTGAGAAGGAAGGAGAAAAGGGCTGGTGCCTTGAAATAAAGATGTAGTATGGCAGGAGGGCAGTGGTGATGGGCCAGCCCCACCAGCTCCTTCCACTGGATGAGGGTCCCTCTAAGGGAGCTGCTGCACAGTCAAGACCCAGATCTTCCTGTTCCCAGGCATGGTTGTGGCAGAAGGGATCCAAGTGGGAGGTGACCCGATGCAGGGCCAGGGCCCCAATACATTCCATTTCCTCCCTCTCGAGCTTCTACCACAAGAGCTCTTTGAAAGATCTGGGAGAACTGGACATTTTATTTACTTAAGAACCTCTGAGTATCCTTGTTAGAGAGACCAGGCAGATGAGAAATGCTTAGGGAAACTGCTGGTAGGTGACAGATGCCAGTGGGAACTAAAAACAATCCCTTAGCTCAGTCAACCAAGAAAGACCCAGCCACTACCTTCCTTGCCCCCACTAAAAGGTCTTCAGAGTTATACTTTTTTTTTTTTGGATCCTTCTATTTCTGGCCACCCTGATAGGCAGGATGACCTTAATGGAGATTTTGTTGAGCCATGCCTCCTGGGAATGTATTATTTGGAGATCACAAGAATCAGAGGTGAAGGAGATTTGGGGTAACGGAGTCAAAAAACCCCAGGAATAGAAGAGGAATAAGTGAGCCAAAAGAACAGGTGCTAAGGGGAAGACAGGTCAAGAGGATGGAAAGTATCAAAGATGGCAGGACTGGGGCCCAGGATGCCCGCTCACAGAAGCATGTGTTACCTGCACTGTGGATGGACTCGTCTCCCTGGAATGGACACTCACTCAGGGCTCCAACCCGGGCCATGGACCCGNACAGGTCAAGAGGATGGAAAGTATCAAAGATGGCAGGACTGGGGCCCAGGATGCCCGCTCACAGAAGCATGTGTTACCTGCACTGTGGATGGACTCGTCTCCCTGGAATGGACACTCACTCAGGGCTCCAACCCGGGCCATGGACCCGCCCAGAATCATTTTCATGGATTCCACGAAGCCCTGTGCGGGGAGAGAAATGTTGTCATGGAGGAGGACCTACCAGCTCCTCCCACCGGTGCAAACTGTTCACCGACACTCAGAGGGTCTTCCTTTTCTGCTCACCTGCATCCTCAAATAAGCCTTCTGTCCAGTCCTAATCTCCAGCCCATTGACCTCTGCTGGAGGAATGGGGGCCAGT
The DNA here is from genome assembly GCA_006410875.1 of Neotragus pygmaeus. Classification (NCBI taxonomy): domain Eukaryota; kingdom Metazoa; phylum Chordata; class Mammalia; order Artiodactyla; family Bovidae; genus Neotragus; species Neotragus pygmaeus. The sequence continues at coordinate 31,325 of SJYV01035922.1, forward strand.
GCCGGCAGTCCAGCATGCTGGTCGCCCAGTTTGCAGTCCACATAGAGCTGCAGGGCAGGGCTGGGTTTGGACGGACCTCGGAGTCGCAGGAGAGCCGTGTGTGTGCGCCCATCAGCCAGGCCTGCTTGCTGGAGGTTCACTGCATGCACTTTGCCATCCTCCCGCTGGTACCGCACCAGCACTGCCCGGAAGGGGAGGTCAGTACGCGCACTGCCCCTATCCCCTGTCTCCCAGCTGAGCCTTGGATCAGTTCTTCTGAATACCACATCTCTAGGGCTGTCAGTGCTCACTCAGCTATGTATCTCTCAATACCTTGTACATAACAGGTACATGAAAAATGTTTTTCAAATTGATTCAAAGACTAGGACTTTCTTAGTCTTCCGTGTCATTGGATCTGTCTGTCCTCTATCTTTCAGTGTTATCAGATCGACCTATCTATCCATTACCACTCTATCGTGCCATCTGATTACATGAGGCCACTCTATCCCCTGCTAGGATGGCAACTGGTTCCGTACCCCCTGAACTGTTCCAGGGATCTAAGAGACCTCTATACCATTGCTGGGGCACAGAGACAAGCCTCCCCTCCCCCCCCAGACATCCCACATCCAACTCCCCACACCCGCAGATGCCTCACCCCATTTCTTGGGTGCCTGGCCTCCTGAGGCACCTCCTAAGCACCAGGTACTCCTGGTGCCTGGACATAGCCTGATGGGTCCTCAGTCCCCAGTGGAGCCCAAGGAGAATTACGAGGGCTCTGAGAATGGGGATGAGGAAGAGTGCTCACGGGTCACCACTGCAGGAAAGGAGATGCCCACCAGTCACCTTTGTTGATCTTGCCGACGACAGAGGCCTCCAGCCATCGCGTGTTGTCCTGGCGAGAGTAGAGGCCAAAGAGGACACCACCCTGCTTGGGGGGCAGGCGGAAGGTGGACAAGAGATAGATGTCCCCAGTGGTGAGCAGGGCTGTCCGGATCTTCTCCACCACAGCTATCATCTGCCGGGACTCGCCCACTGTCAGCAGGTCGATCACTGGCCAAGCAGGGATGATCAAGGTCAGACCCCTGTTGAACGCTAAGGCCCACCCTCTCCTCTGAGCCTTCAGGGGTGGGGCATCGGTTATCCCCACCCCATAGTGTTCACTGCCCCTTGAAATCCAACCCTTGTTGCTATCAGAGGACAAGGCATTGGGCCTCCCTTATTGCCACTCTGGGAACCAGCAGGCCTGAGGTTCACTTGAAAATACAGAAACAGAACCCCACAAACTTGAGATGCTCCCACCAGGTGGCGCAAAGGAGTCACTGCTGATTTCCAGCAGAAGCACCTGGTGCCCACAGCACAAAAGTGGGAAGGCGGTTTTGCGCTGGGTTTGGCTCATCCCACACTCTAGTGCCCCTCCTCCCATCCTGGGGGTTCAGCGCACTCGGTCTAGATGAGAACAGCTGCCCACTGAAGGCTGTGACCCTCCTACTGTCTGGCTTTCTCCCACAGGAACGTAGGACCCAGCTCCTCTGCCTCCTGTGTCCTGGCCAATCTGTGGTTTCCCTTCCAGCCAGTAAAGAATCTGTGCCTGTGTCATCTGCTCCAACTACCTCTCCCACACCCACAGGCCCATCCCACCACCAGACCTCCAGGAGAGCCCAGACCTCTTGCTCCCCACCCCCATCCTGTTCTTAGGCAGCCAGGAACCCAGGGGTGGAAGAAGCCCACCTTTGAGCTGCTCTCCCAGACCCTGGGGTGCCTTGGGATGCTCAGACACCAACCCAGCCAGGCAACCCTAGCTAGCATCCAGCCCCTGAGTCCTCTGCCCTGGCCTCATGCTGACCCTGGCCAGCTCCCACTCCTCCCCCACAGGGCCATAATTTCATCAACTCTTCCCTCCGATTCAAGTTCAGAACTCTCCCCTCTCCTTTGGCCCACATGTTCCCAGCTAGCCGGCTGGGGGCAAATGGGGAGGAGGCAGAGAAGGGGCTAAGAGGATTGGTACAGGCTTACCCTGCAGGTCCTGACTGGCAGATGCGAAAGTGCAAAGGAGGAGAAGAGCCAGGGCCCCCCGAAGTTCCTGTGTCTCCATGCCGCTCAGCCGGCTCACTACCCCTGGCAGCAGGCGGCTGGGAGGGGAAAAGGCTAGGCGGAGAGCAGGAGCGGGGGGCGGAGGGAGCCGGCCCCGGGGGTGCCGTGAGCCTCGAGCCAGCGAATTCCAACAGAAAGACTGCGGGAGCGAGTGAGGGGTGGCATCTGTGTGTCGTCCGCTGTTACAGATAAGGGTCCGAGAGTCAGATAACTGCTGACAGGCTGGGCCGGGGTTGGAATGGGAGTCTGTCTGGATCCAGGGTCCAGGCTTTTTGCTCAGATGACAAGACCTCCTTTTAATGACCGGCCATTCCTAAGTCCACTTCCCTTCCTGTCTATGGGAGCTTGTGGGGGGCCAGGCGGTGCCCGGGGAAGGGCACGTGTTTGCTTCCGTTTACTCCCCCGTTTGACGCCCAGCATGACTGCAGTGTGGTCCTTGCTGTGTGTGCGTGCGGGGCTGGGGGCCTTTTGATGTTAACATAGTTTTTCTCATCCGCTGAGCCCTCACAAGCCAACGTGACTCTCACACAGCAAGTGGAGCCGATCTGAGAGGCTGAGTCGCAAACTGCCTGGAATAGCAAGAGTCTGGAGCCAAGAGAGGGAGTCCTTCAGAACCGCTCTCAGAGCAGCAGAGCCAGCCTCATTCATTATTAACTGCACCGTGACCTAAATAAATCACGGGATCAGACTTCATCTAAACGCTGCTTGTCACACACCCTGCTCCTCCCGTCAGATAAATGGTTTCAGGACCAAGAAAAAGAGAGTGTCTTTTGAGAGTAATTATAACCTGGTAGCTACACCAAATTAACACAGCCCACCCTCCATCAGCGGAATGGCCCTGCTCCCCCATTAACCACGAACACCACGGCAACCACCAGGCAGGGAGGAATGGACCTGTGTTTAACAAGTGATTAAAAGCGACTCCACTTAATCAACATGATTTCTTATTATTTAGTGTCCATCTGTGACTGTTGAAAATTTGTCAGGAGATTACTGTTGAACCTTTAGCAAAGAGATTTGTTTTGCCAATAGTTAGATGACAGTTAAGTGACACCAATTACAATAAATCACACTCTTGATAGGATAGATGCTGTCCTTGCTGTCGAGCTTGAAACCCCTCTCTAGCCGGGAGCCTGTGTCTACTCGGTGAGCTCCCCACCTCGCTCTTTCATGCTTCCCAGCGGTCCTGGAGCTGCTGGTTGGGTCTGGAACCTGGTAAATAGGGAATCGATACCATCGACCACACTGTAAATGTTTGTATTTCTAACTTGCTCTCTGCCACCTGCCGGAGAACGGTCACAGAAAGCCAGGAGTGAGGCCCGCGCCCCACGCCCCTCCTCCTGGCGAACTTCCGGCTGTTTCCCTTCCCTCCTCCCCCCACCTCTGCTGTGAGCAGCTTGTAGCAGCCACGGTGGTCTCCTGCAAAGCGAGCCCCTGATGAGGGAACCTGGGCTCCCAGGCTCAGCAAACTGTCCCTTCCCTGGCCAGCCACCCTGCAACGGGTGCCCTGCCAGCTGGTGAGTGGAGGGGAGTTCAGCGTGGGGTGCAGTGGGGGATGCTTCTGCAGGGCCCTCTGCAGGTCTGCGTCTATCATGCTGAGTGCACAGTGGTCAGTAGTGATGTTGTTGGAAAACTGAGCTGAGCTGATCCACTTCAGAAGAACTGTGACCCCCACTCCCGGGTCTGAAACAAGGAACCTTATTCACACTTAGACAGAAACGTATGTGGTTCAATCTGGAAAGGAGTTTGTCTGTGTGATATGTGTGAAGAGAAGGTGGGGAGGACCAGTGAAGCGGCAGGCGATGCGTTGGTGTTTTGGAGTCCTGATCCTTTATAGTCCTGATGACCATACAGAAAGCTGAGCACCGAAGAACTGATGCTTCTGAACTGTGGTGCTGGAGAAGACTTGAGAGTCCCTTGAACTGCATGAAGATCCAACCAGTCCATCCTAAAGGAGACCAGTCCTGAGTGTTCATTGGAAGGACTAATGTTGAAGCTGAAACTCCAATACTTTGGCCACCTAATGCAAAGAACTGACTCATTTGAAAAGACCCTGATGCTGGGAAAGATTGAAGGTGAGAGGAGAAGAGGACGACAAGATGAGATGGTTGGATGGCATCACCGACTCAATGGACATGAATCTGAGTAAACTCCGGGAGTTGATGATGGACAAGGAGGCCTGGCGTGCTGCGGTCCTGGGGTCGCAAAAAGTCAGACACGACTGAGCGACTGAGCGACTGAACTGANGGCCGCCTCTCGGGCCTGGACAAGCCGCGCCCTCCTGACAGCCTGCCCTGGGTCCCGACCGCGATCGGCCGACAGGGAGCAGGGCGGATCCACACAGTGAAGGGCTGAAGCGCAGGGGGAGGTCCTTCCGGGACAGAGGGCAGGCAAGATGGCGGCGCCCATGGAGCTGTTCTGCTGGTCAGGGGGCTGGGGGCTGCCGTCAGTGGACCTGGACAGCCTGGCCGTGCTGGTGAGGGGTGGCGCTGGCGCTCTCTGCTGCGCCCTGGAGGACTGGGGAGGGGGCTGCACTAGCCGGTCATCCGGATTTTGCCAGGGCGCCTCAGTACGGGCACAGTGGGGTAAACTGAGGCAATCCAAGAGCGTGCCTGGCCGGTATGAACTCTGTTCGGTGCCTTGGGAGCCTAGGTTTTGTTTAGCAATGGAAAGAGGTCTGGTCGGGGGTTCAGAAGATGAACTTTAGTTCTTAAACATCCATTTACTGGCTATGTGACCTTGGGGCAGTCTCTTCTCTCTGGGCGCCGTTTCTTCATCCGGAGGTTTACAAAGTCTGGATGACCTCAAGGTTCTCTGGCTTGGCCTTACTGCCTTCTCAGTCTCCCCTTCCTCCTCCTCACTCAACGGCATTTACTGAGGTTATTGTTTATTGAACCAACAGGCCCACCCACCGCTAAGGCTCTGTAGAAGGAGCTTTGGAGTCAAACTAGTGAACTCATTCACTCCCTCTTTCATTTTCACTCTACTCATTTCATTGTATTAGGCCTCTTCCAGATACCAAACATTTGTGTGCAAAGATGAGTAGCATTTGGTCCCTCCCCTGGAATGGTTTACATAAAGTTAGAAACATCAGCAAACAAGTGTAATAAAATGTTCAGATGCTGAGGTAGGAACAGAACAAACAGGCTGCCCAAGAAGGAACGGCCAGTGCTTCCAAGTGAGGCCAGGTAGATGGAATGAGAGGATATGAGGGAAGGGTTTTCCTGGCTGATTTGTAATCAGGGACATGTCCATAAAATGGGAACAATAATGTCTACCTTTTTCGTGTGAAGCAATCCCTCACTGTAGAGCATAGCACAGAAGGTATTCAATAAATGTTATTTCTTGTCTTGATTCCCCTGTGTGGGCCGTGTCCTTGGCCTCTCTGCCTTCTGCTTCCTTCCCTGCAGACCTATGCCAGATTTACTGGTGCCCCACTCAAGGTGCACAAGATCACCAACCCCTGGCGGAGTCCTTCAGGTACCCAGTGTTCCTGGGGGGTGAGGAAGGGAGTGTACAAGGGGAAGTGCAGGAGACAGACAAGGATGTGTTCTGGCTACATATGGATAGGTGGCTAAGGGTCTGGTGGACATACTTCTTTCTCAATGTCAGGAACTCTGCCTGCCCTTCGGACCAGTCATGGAGAGGTCATCTCAGTACCACACAAGATCATCACCCACCTTCGAAAAGAGGTAGGTGGTTTGGGTAGGGTGACTGCCAGCGAGAGTTTAGTCAATTCAGTGCCACAAACATTTATTGAGTACCAAGTGTATGCCAAACCAGACACAGGTGACCCAGGGCTTCAAGGGACATGTAGTCTCGTGGAGGAGACACAGACATGTTGCTGTGGTGCAGTAGGCTAGATTCAACTAGGCCACTGTCGAGACATCTGGAGCCACAATGCCTTCTGCCTGCTGGGCAGGGAGGGAGAGATGAACAGGCTGTTGACACATGGAAGGGAAAGGAGAGTAGGAAATAACAGATGAAGCCCTCAAAGATGAGACCAGTGTGGGGGTGGGGTGGAAGTTCTGAGAGGGAGTTCTAAGGGCCATTACTCTTTTTTCAGGGACCAGGTCAGGCTTTATAATACGGGGGTCAGGATGGACAAGACCAAGTGCCACGATGGGAAAGTTGAAAGAGCATTACAAGAGGACTGGAGAGGCCCAGGCTGTGCTTTTCACCGTCATTGGCTCTGTGACCACCTTGGGCTAATTGCTTGATCTCATAGAGCTATAAGCTTATTTGTAAGATTAGGGGCTTAGCCAGGATACTTTCTCAGGGCTCTTCCAGCTTTCATGGTCTGGTTCCAAAAGGGAACATACTGTCAGAAGTAGACCTCTCTTATTCATTTCTACTTTCCCAAAGGTGGAGGAACTGGGGAATTAATGGAGGCTTAAGAGGAATGGAGAGAAGGGATCCAGGTAAAAGCCAAAACTCCTGGTGGGACTGGGCCACTGTTTCTTTTTGTACGAGCACAGCTTTACCTGTTTCTCCTAGCACAGCCATATTGAGAGAAAGATTATTACCCCTATCCCATGGAGAATGAGGCTCAGAGAGCTTTAACGATCACACTCAAGAGGTTACTTGGGGACAAAGTTTACTCAGGATGTGGAGGAGGGTGCTGAGGAGCAGACACTGGAGCCTAGGAAGGTGTGGCAGGCTGAGACCTGGGGGTATGGTTGGAATGCGTGTGGTGGTGGCGCCTGGACCATGGAATGAAGCAAGAGACGGCCAAGAGCCGAGCATTGAGAGAACAAGCCAGGGAGCCCTCGACGTGGGTTCACTGGGTCCTGGGAGCGTGAGCATGGTGTCCCCTAGTTCCTGAGGCATTGAGGCCCAGCTTGCATCTGAGCTCTGCGCTGCTAGTTTTGTGGTGTCTGGATTGGGGAAGTTACTGTTAGAAAGTTGCCGTCAGCAGGCATCCCGCCAGCTTTCCGTGGAAACTCTGGGAGCTGCTCCTGGTTTGTGGCTGGGCCTTCCTTCCTCCCCCCAGTGGGCGCGGGACCTTGACGGCCAGCAGGCTCCAAGGTCCAGGCTTTCCGCCAACAGCAACAGGCTACTGACTGGGCCCAGGCGAGGGGGCCTCCGCAAGAAAAGCTCCTTGCTCTGCCTCTGCTGTGCTCAGAGGTCAGGGTGGGTGGTGCCAGACAGGAGGCCTCCCTCTTTGAGGAAGTGTCCCTGCAGTCCCCCAACATCCACTTCACCGTGGACGTTCCCTCCACAGAAGTACAATGCTGATTACGACCTGTCAGCCCGGCAAGGAGCAGACACCTTGGCCTTCATGTCTCTGCTGGAGGAGAAGCTGCTCCCAGTGCTGGTGAGTGCCCAGGCTACACAGACACACACAGACACACACACACACCAGCATGGGAACCAGAATCCCACCCTGGGTCAGGCAGGTGCAGTGGCTCAGACCAGCCTCTTCCTTCTTACATACCCAATGCAGATACATACTTTTTGGATAGATGCCAAGAACTATGTGGAAGTGACCCGGAAGTGGTACGCAGAGGCAATGCCCTTTCCCCTCAACTTCTTCCTGCCTGGCCGCATGCAGCGGCAGTACATGGAACGGCTGCAGCTGCTGTGTGGGGAGCACAGGCCTGAGGATGAGGAGGAACTGGAGAAGGAGGTACCTCTGGGACAGGAGGGTATTGTAGAGAGACCCCCCAGGATGATGGCGGAGGGGCCAAGTGCCTGGGAGGGCAGGCGGTACCCAACCCGCAGCTGCGAGCCGACCTTGTGTCTCCTCCATAGCTATACCAGGAGGCCCGAGAATGCTTGACTCTTCTCTCTCAGCGCCTGGGCTCTCAGAAATTCTTCTTTGGAGATGCGTGAGTCTCACTCCAGGGGAGTCATAGGTGGCTTGGAAGAAGATACAGGTTCAGATGTAGTCACAGGGGCTAGGGTGGGGGCTCAAGCTCTGGACAGGAGGCACTCGGCACAGACACTGGGTCTGGTGAAGGTAGGGCTGTGTGGGGGGCCGGAGCCGCCTCAGTGGTACAGGAGGGTGGGAGGGCCGCCAGGCCTGGGACGGGCCTGCTGAGCTGTGGGGCACTCAATGTGCCCTTTATGCAGCCCTGGGATAGAGTCCCATTCAAGGCCAGGCTGGCGCCACCTGGGGCACTTTCCCCACACCAGGCCCAGAGCTGTGTGTCCTCTTCTCCCCCGGTGGTCCCCCGCTGCCCAGAGCCTATCTTCCCAGGGCCGACTCTTCCTCTGGCCCCGTCTCTCCCCTTCTCCATCCCACTCTTTTCTCTGCTGCAGCCCCGCCTCCCTGGATGCCTTCGTCTTCAGCTACCTGGCCCTGCTGCAGCAGGCGAAGCTGCCCAGTGGGAAGCTGCAGGCCCACCTGCGGGGGCTGCACAATCTCTGTGCCTACTGCACCCACATCCTCAGCCTGTACTTCCCCTGGGAAGGAGGTAAGGGGCGGCTGGGTGGGGAGGTGGGGGGTGCTAGTCCTGGGGAGAGTAGGCAGGGATCCAGGAACCAGCCTCCCACCCACCTCCCTTCCTCTCCCCTCAGCTGAGGCACCACCTCCACGCCAGACACCAGCGAACCCAGAGACTGAGGAGGAGCCGTACCGGCGCTGGAACCAGATCTTAACTGTGCTGGCGGGGCTGGCAGCCATGGCCGGCTACGCCTTGCTCAGCGGCATTGTCTCCATCCAGCGGGCACCATCTGCCCGGGCCCCAGGCACCCAGGCCCTGGGCATGGCTGAGGAGGATGAAGAGGAATGATTTATCCTCATGCTCTGAGGACTGATTTTTCTACTGTCATGCATTCCAGAGGCTCCTGTGTTTCCCCATTGTTGGTATGGTGGAAATGGGGCGCCAAAATAAAACTGCTCACATGGACTGAGATCAGACATTCTCTCTTTTAAGCAGCTGCCATTTTTCCTAGCTGGTACCAGGGGGCCATCTGGTGCTTGAGTCTACCCTCTGGTGCTTGGCTTCTTTCACAGCCTGTGCCTGGGTGCTGACATCTGCATAGGCCTGGTTCTGCATCTCCAAGAAAGACAAACAGTTCCCAGTTTTGGGTCCAGCTTTCCTTAACCTCTCTCTCCGTCCACCCCACCCCCCATCCCTGTGTTTGTACAGACAGTGAGCTCACCCTGGGCCGGGGCCCAGTTTCCACAGGCAACCAGCGCATAGCACATGCTCACACAAGCACGGGGGTAGAGGACCACTGGGGCTTCCTGATCCTTTCCCTAGGGCCCTCCAGCCCCTGGCACCAACTAGAGGGGAGAATGAGTCACCCAAACCACTGCTCTGGGCTTACGTCACTTAAGCTCCCCCTGGTCCTGCTGTACCCTCTGTAGCCACAGACAGCATGTGGGCTGACCGTGTCCCTTTAATGTCCAAGCTGAGCCCAGGCGCAAGCTTGGGTATCAGCTCCATCACTGGCGACGCCACAGGTAGGTGTGAATGGAGTAGCCAGGTGAGACAGTCTCCATGAAGCCCACGGCAGGATCCTTGATGGTGAGAGGCACATCCTTAGAGGAGCTGGAGGAGGTAGGGAGGAGAAGCGGAGTATGTGATCCCGCCAAGCCCACCGTCTCGTCTTCATCCCAGTTCCCAAGCCCCGCTGCTCTCACCGGTTCAGCACAACCGCAACCGCAGAGCCGTCAGGCCGTAGGAGTGCCACCGTGTCCAAGTCGCTCTTCTCGCTGGCAACCAGCCCCACTCTCTGTGAGCCCTCGGGAATGAACTTGCTGAAGTGGGAACAGGCATTGTCAGGGACCCCAGCCCTGAGGGTAGCTTCCATGTCTATCACTTGAGAAGTCACCTTCCCTACTATCTACACCACCCTGCCCACCCCCACACCGGCCCCCAGAACCATTCCTAAGACCTGCCCTAACTCTCCAGGCCTCCAGCCATATGGTTAGGTATGCCCTGCCCTCCTGCCTCCTAGCCATCAGGCATTGAGGAATTGTCTGTCTCAAATGCCATCTAGTCACTTCCTACCTACACGGTGCAAAAGGGACAGATGTGAGCCTCCCAAGGTTCCCACTCTCCACACCTTCCTGCTTCCTCATAGTGGGTGATACAAGCCCAGTGCAGGAGATGCTAGGCCTGGCATGGAGTCGGAGTGCCCACCTTCCACTCACCTGAAGTGGCCAAGGTGGTAAAACATAGGCTGTTTGTAAAATGTGTCCTTGGCGATATCCACAATGATGGGGCTATCAACAAAGTTGCGCACCCAGTTGGGTCCCCCTTCAGGATTTAGGGCGAGGTTCCAGTCGGTCCAGCCAACCACATGGTAGAGGAGGTTCTAGGGTAGGAACAGGGCAGAGACAAAGGTTCCACATTGGGCCCCCGGTGAATACAGTTAAGTGTCACATGAGGGAGATGGGCTGTGGGGCCTCGGCCCTGGGAGGGGTGTGTTTTATATCCTTACTATCTAAGGAGAGGACTTCCCTGGTAGTCCAGTGGTTAAGTATCCTCCTGCCAATGTAGGGGACACAGGTTTGATCCCTGATCCAGGAAGATTCCACATGCCACAGGGCTACAAAGCCCATGCACCACAACTACTGAAGCTGGCGTGCCGAGACCCTGTGCTCCACACCAAGGAAAGCCACTGCAATGAGAAGCCTGTGCGCAAAGGCTGGGGAGGAGCCTTGGCTTGCCACAACGGGAGAAAGCCCGAGCAGCAACGAGGACCCAGCACAGCCAAAAACTAAAAATCTAAGGAGGGAGGGGTTTTGAGGACAGAGGCATCACCAGAGAAACTGAGAAATCTAAGGCAGATACAACGGCTCAAGCATTCAAAACAAGGTGATGGGGTGCACAGATCTCTGAAGGGAAGGCAATAGCGGGCATCATGATATCCCCAAACTTTTCCCCCAAGAGTAAGCGAGCTGGGGAAAAGCTGGAGAGGAGGGCCCCCGCCAGCTTCTGGTGAGACTAGCGAGGGGCCCAAGGTGGTCTGCTGTGCCGAAGGAGAGACTGAGGTGGCTCACTGTGATGATACTGTGGCTGTACTGCATCCCTCGATCCCAGGAGCCCAGCCGCACGCTCTGCTCCCAGAATTTGGAGCCCACACAGGCCTCTGAAGCAAAGAGCATGGTGTTGGGAAACAGGCGGTGCGTCTCCCCCAGGGTGGCTTTTGCTGGAGCCAGGAAGTCCAGGTACCAATGTACAGCGATGCCATGAATATACTTAGCTGCTTCTGGGTCTGCCAGCACCTGTACAGAAAAAAGAAAGGGCTTCTGGGGACACAGAGCCACGGAGCCTGGGTCCTACACAAGGGATCTGGAAGAGGCACAAGAACTTCAGAGGTGGGCGCAGGATGAACACAACTTAGAGGGGGTTAAAGTGAAAACCTAGGAGACTCTTGGGGCTCTGGAGATCCAGAGGGGGGTCACCATTACCCCCAGCACCCTAGGAGTGCCACCTGGGCACCTGGCCCCAGCCAGGGTACTCTAGGAATCAAAAGTTGGGGCAGGGAAGGCACTCTGTTCGGGAGCTAGTCATCTGGATGCTGGATTTGGGGTCACTAGGATACTAAGGGCTTCTCAGGTGGCTCAGTGATAAAGAATCTGCCTGCCAAGGAGATATAGGTTCAATCCCCGGGTCGGGAAGATCCCTTGGGGAAGGAAATGGCAACTCACTCTGGTATTCTTGCCTGGGAAATCCCATGGACAGAGGAGCCTGGAGGGCTATAGTCCATGGATCGAAAAAGAGTCAGACACAGCTGGGCATCCAAACAAGGTACCCACAGGAGTCCTGGTCCTTACCACCTGGGCCCAGTGAGGCAACAGCAAGCGCTGGTCATCCAGCATCAACAGTCGGATGTCGCGGTGTGTACTGTTGGCGAGGATGGGACCCAGGTCACGGGCAATGAAGTCTCGCTGGTGCTCAGGAGTGAAACCCAAGCACTGGAAGGGGTACCCGCTAAGGAGTCCTGCAGTAGGCTCATTCTCGGCTGTCACTGCCCAGAATCGCAAATTGTGCTCCGCGTAGGCATCCAGGAACCTGGCGAGGGCAAGGGTGTGAGGGATCACGGCCAAGAAAGGGGACCAGGACGCTGGGACTAGGAGGTCGGACTGAATGGGGCAAACTGAGGAGCTTAAACCTGAAGGCCCAGAAGGTAGAAAGGTGAGCTGAGAGCTGGCAGCCGAACAGGTCAAGGGTTGGGATGCAGACCAGGGTGTATGAGAGGGGAGGCTGGTCCCGGCCCGATGGCCCTGCTGTTTCCTTACTTGACAAAGTATCTGGCCCAGGTCTTGTGGTAGAGATCCCCCGGCTGACCCTTGAGTGTCCCCTTCCCATTCACGGCCCCATTAGTCTTGAGCCAAGTGGGTGATGTCCAGGGACTGGCAAAGAGTGAGACAGAGCGGTTGGCCAACTCCAGAGCTTGGTGAATCAGTGGTATCTGGAAACAAAGGTAGTGAGGAGAGACACCGAGAGTTGAAACATAGACAGACTGGCCCAACCAGTGTATCTGGCCTAGCCATCAGCCTCTACCCTCCCATCCCAAGAGAGGGCAGAGGCAAGTTCTATGTCTCTCTGCAAACTGTTCTAGCCTGAGGCCCCTCAATCGCCAGGGATCAATGCTGCTGGGGCCCGAGGCAGCCAGAGTGCCCACCTTGAGCTTGACATCTTCCTCTGGAAGGCTGAAGTTGAGCAACTGGAAGTCATCAGGGCTGTCGTCATAGGTATAGGTACGGATGGAGAAGTCACAGCTGGCCATGGGGACCCGGATGATGTTGTATTCAATTCCTGCAGAAATTCCCAAGTCAGGGCCAAAGGGAACTTGGGTGCAGGGTGAAGGGCAGACTATCTGAGCTGGAGGCCCCCGGCACTCAGCGGATGGATAGGACAATTTTTTCCCCCGCTGGGCATTAACAGAGACCCAAATGTCAGGGATGGGGGGATGTCAGGGTGAAAGGAGAGGTCAAAGAGCCAACTGCCCTATGTCATCCTGTCCCTTCCTCCTCACCTTCTTCGGAGAAGTACGATTTGAGTAGCAAATTCTGTGCAGCAGGTGACAGGGCAAGGATGTTGAGGGCAGCAGCATCCGTCACGGCCCCTCCAAAACCCTTCACTTTCTGGAATTTCTGATCTGGCTGCAAGGTCAACAGCAACCCTGGGGACATCCACAGGGAATAAAAGGCATCAGTGCACAGGGGAGAAACTCCACGCTGATCGCTGGCATTACTGGGTCCAGAAGGATCATAACCTGGGTGAGGGGTGGTTGTGCGATTGGCCTGGATGGTCCCCAGACTCAGCTCCATTCGGCGCCCGCTGCGAGTGCTCTCAAAGCGGCTGAAGGTGCCAGGGTCAGGTAGGGTCAGGGGGTCCAGAGAATCACAGTATGTGGCATTGCAGACACACACCACCGAGCTGTAGCCAAAGCTTTTAGGGCTGCAGGGGCGGGCACCTGGCAGGGAGGGCACACAAGAGAGGCAAGGGCTGTGGGGTGAAGATGGGAGAAGGGACACACTAGCTGCAAGAAAGACAAAATACTGGTTTAAAAAATTCCTGGGCCTCCCTGGCGGTCCAATGGCTAAGAGTCAGCTCCCAGTGCAAGGGGCAGGGGTTTGATCCCTGGTCAGGAAACTAGATCCCACATGCCACAACAAAGACCCAACTCACACAAATAAATAATAAATAAATATATTTTTAAATTATCTTGCTGCATCCCTACCCCACTGTTGCTCTCAGTCATGCAAAAGGATTTAATGAGCATCTACTTAAGTCCACCACCAGTATGCCAGAGACTACCAAAGACCATATGGCAGAAGGGGGGCCTTGGGGCTCCTTCCCTTCTCTCTGACTCACTTACCTGATACCCACGACACTGTATGAAGTAGAAGTAATCCCATGAGGCTGGCAGCCATGATTTCTACTCTGCCCCAAGGCACAGGATACTCCTGAGAACACAATGAGGAGTGGCTAGAATGCAAGCCCCTCTCCACCCCTCATCTACTCTCGANACGACACTGTATGAAGTAGAAGTAATCCCATGAGGCTGGCAGCCATGATTTCTACTCTGCCCCAAGGCACAGGATACTCCTGAGAACACAATGAGGAGTGGCTAGAATGCAAGCCCCTCTCCACCCTTCATCTACTCTCGACTGCCTATAGTCTCCCACCTTTAACAGAATGGAACAAAGCCCACAGACACCTGAGTCCAGCCCTCCCTCCAAGCTCTCTGCTAGTAATAGCTCTCTGCCCACCCCAAGCAGGACCCTCCTGCACCCCTCTTCCCAACCACTTCTTCGATCCCACCTTCCCTCCATCTAAAAGGCATGATGACCTGCTTCAAGGAGAGTCTGTCATTCATTGAATTCCAGAGCTGGGTGAGCCAGAATTCCAGAAAGTGCATGACAACACCAATTAGAAGCCTTGTCCCCGCTCACCTCTCTGGAAGGACTTGAAAGCTCCATCACCAGGCAAGAAGACGTTGGGGTTCCCAAACTTCTGAGGGATAGAGGATCAACTAAATAAAAACAGGGATGCAGGGACCTGTGATAGCTATACACACCAGATTAGCCCTGCGGGTTAATTCCGGCATAATGCAAAAAGTCACGTGAAACCATGGGAGTGTCACATGACCCAGGAAGTGAGGCAACTGCAACCATACTTGTAAAGGGCGACCGACTGGCTTCCTGAGGGCTTACACATCCTATGAAATTCTAGAAGGCATGTATGGATGACAGCTTTAGGAAGAATCTAGATGAAAGATCTGAATGAAGGATTGGGTAGAGGTTCCCGAATCGCAAAGGATGGGAACCACAGCAGGCACGCTGCCTTCTTAAGGAAAATATTTTAAAGTTATGCTGATAATGGTTAATACTAATAAAAGAGGATCATGGTACAAAAATACTGAGGCCAAAATCCTGAGTGATGATTAAGCAATCTTTGCACTATCGAGGCTCATAAGCAGGGGAGTCAGACACACAGATGCTTATAGATAAGGACAAAATTGGTAACAGCTGTGCACAGAGACCCTTCATACAGGGCTTCATGGAAAAGGGGTGAGGGATAAGGAGTATTAACTAGAGGAGTGCAGGGAGGATGGGCCCTGGGCAGGGGGCCGGTGCCTCCCCAGGCCGCTCTTGTTTCATCAGCAGATACAGATGAGAAAGAATTGTTTTTCCTTTCTCATAGGACAGAGAGGTTGTGTAAAGCAGTTCAGAAACTGCAAAGTGTGGTACAAAGCTGTATCCTCAGTGGATGTGAGAAGGAGCTTGTATTGCCTCATGGGCCACATCACAGATTTAGTGGGAGTGACATACACATTTTAGACTTGGCTGACTCTAGCTCCCTGAGCCTATTTCCTCATCAGTTAAATTTCCCCATCTGTTAAATGCCACCCCCTCGCAAGGTCATTACTACAATCAGTAAGATAAGCACAGTGCCTGGTACACAGTAGACCCTCAGGAACCACTTGTCTTTTTTTTTTTTTTTTCTTAATTATCTCAGTGAAGTGTTTCCAAATAAACTCCAGGGGAAATTGACCATTTCTTCCTCTAGGTTCCCATAACCCTAGAGGAGCTATGGTCTCCGTGAGAGGAGCTTGACTTGAAACTTGGCTCCACTATTTACTGGCTGTTTGACCATCAATAAACTGGAATACTCTGGGCACCTGATGTGAACAGCCAACTCACTGAACAAGACCCTCATGCTGGTAAAGGCTGAAGGCAAAAGGAGAAGAGGACAGCAGAAGATGAGATGGTTGGATGGCATCACCGATTCAATGGACATGAGCTTGGGCGAACTCTGGGAGATGGTGAGGGACAGAGAGGCCTGGGCTGCTGCAGTCCACAGAGTGGCCAAGAGTCAGACATGACTTAGTGACCGAACAGCAACAAACTGCTTATCACGCTAAGCCTCTGTTTCTCATCTCTAAAAGGGAAGTGGTAACTCCCATCACATAGGATTGTAAGGGGTCAGTATGATAATGCCTAGCTCACTGCTAAATCACTTCCGTCTTTGCGACCCCAAGGTTTGTAACCTGCCAGGCTCCTCTGTCCAGGGGATTTTCTAGGCAAAGATACCAGAGTGGGTTGTCATTTCCTTCTTCAGAGGATCTTCCTGACCCAAGGATCACACCCTTGTCTCTTATGTCTCCTGCATTGGCAGGCAGGTTCTTTATGACTAGTGCCATCTGGGAAGCCCATAAAGGCCGGGTTGCCTGCCCTTGGGGAATTGAACCGGTCTCCCATGTGACAGGCAGGGGGTCACCACTATGTTAATGAAGACTGGCACCAAATACTACAACAAGGTAGGGCTGAGTTTACATAAGGAGCTTGGAATTCCACAAATGAGGTCTTACTCATTCAAGCAGAAGGCCTGGTCCAGGATGGGTAGATGCCAAATTGTTCCGTTTAATTGAACCATCATCATTATGTCAAATCTGCCCCATTCAGACTTCCTGTTCCTCAAGGAAATGCTGTACATGACTTGTTCTGGGGAGGAGAGCAGGTGACATCCAATATCTTACTTCCCTTGAGTTTACTTGTTCCACCAATATTTATTAAGCACATACTATGTTTGCCCTGACCTGCTCTGCTGGCTCCAAAGTCCCTCTCCCTTGCCTGTTTCCCTTTGCAGGCAGAGACTGTTGAGTCTTTTGTTTCGTTTCTATCAAGGTGATTTGCCCTTGAGGCTTTTGTATTTTATCTTCCTAATAAAGTTGGTTATTAAAGGGCTAATATTTATTGAGTACTTATTCTATGCTGCTTTATGTTCATTGTCTCATTTCATTCTCACGAGGCAGATACTAATTTTTTCCCCACTTTAGAGATGAGGAACTTAAGGCTCTAAATGGTCATGAAATTGCCCAAAGTCCCTTGACTACTCCAGTGGTGGGACCTGGATTTGTAATAAGGAGTGGAGCAGGTACACATGGGACCCTATGGCTGCCAACACTCAGCCAGGCAGTGGTCCTCAAGGCAGAGTGGGTAAGAGATGAGAGGTTCACTCTTTGGGGCCAGCAAGTGAGCTGGGGGTCTGGGGACAGGCCAAGGGCTGTGTCCCACAAAGCTCCAGAGCCCTCGCCACTCTGTCCCCTGGCCAGGCCCGAGACCAAGCAGCTGCGCCGTCTCCTCCACTCCCCATCTGGGGTCTAATGGAGGTGCCGGTCTTCATGGGTCACCATCCACGGAGGCCTCAGCAACTGGAGTGCATGGCACTGCCATCAAGTGTCATGCACAGCTGCAACCAGCTTCAGTCTCTCCGTTCACATTTCAAAAACTGATACAGCTGAGATCAGCTGTCCACCCGCTTAGGAGGTGGCAGAGGTCAGGGTTAAGCTGCAAGGACACTGCCCATCATGACTTCAGGTCTACCTCTGTGGGTGGACCTGTTCTCAGAGAAGGGCAACTGCTGTGAGCTGGGCACTAACTTGATAGGCATTTGCTACCACACGTATTCCCACTGACCCTACACAAATAATTCGCTCCAGTTTAAATGAATAACCTGACTGGCTGGGTGCTGGGCGCCTGGCTCCCTCAGTGATGACGGCTGGGCAGGCTCTGGGGACCCTCCCCTGAGTGCGCCACCAGCTGAGATCTGTCTCTTCAGCAGGGCCTGGGCACTGGTGGAAGGACACAGACTGGGTGCTGGACCAATGCTCCCAGGCAGAGAAACGGGCCTGCGCAGGGTCCCCTCGGCTTAGCCTGGGCCTCGGAGAGCNGGAGGGGACAGGGGCGGTGCTGCCCACCCTCCGGCCCCCAGCCCCACCGGGAGTGCCTCAGCAGAGAACAGTTTGGAATAAAAATGCAAGTCCCCCACCCCTGATGAGAGACGCAGTTTCTCGTGATAGTGTTGTTGGAGATGTAAAGTCAGATCTAATGGGGGAGGGGGCGTTATTTTCCGTAGACCAGAACAAGGGGCTCTGAAACCCGCTGGGGGGCCCCTGCTGGGGAAAGGGTGCCCGCTCACCCCTCCTCAAGGCCCGTTCCCTCTGCTTCCTGGGCTCCATTCTCTGCAGCCTGTGGGCCCCGGGGCTGCTGTGGGGTGGCCCCATTTCACTCCCTTTCGAGGGTGCCTCTGCAGAGCTGCTTGTGGGCTAGGAGAGGGAGGGTCCCAGGGCCGCCTCATAAGCCTCTGCTCCCCGGCTCACCACACCCCCACCCTCCTTCCCAGATGCCTGTCNGGGGCTGCTGTGGGGCGGCCCCATTTCACTCCCTTTCGAGGGTGCCTCTGCAGAGCTGCTTGTGGGCTAGGAGAGGGAGGGTCCCAGGGCCGCCTCATAAGCCTCTGCTCCCCGGCTCACCACACCCCCACCCTCCTTCCCAGATGCCTGTCCCGTGGTAGGCCTGCACCCCTTTACCTCCCTGCTCCTCGGGCCTCGTGCCCTGTGGGGGCCCGGCACCCCCAGGTGTAGGGGAAGTGGCGGACACAGGGGTTGGGGGCTGGGCTGAGGCAGGCCTGGGCCCCGTCCCCTCCAGTCCCCTCCCGGGCCTCACCCTCCTGCAGCGCCAAGGCGATGGGCCTCTGCATGAAGTCGGGCGTGCTGCAGCCTTTGGGCACCTCCTCCACCAGCTGCCAGACGCTCACACCCGGTGTGGAGGACTTCTTGAGGGACTTCCCTGGAGGAGGTGGTGGGAAGGGAGGTGAGCCTCAGCTTAGACCTGTCGCCAGAGGGGCAGGGAGTTCCCCCCCCACCGCCCCCGCCCAGCTCAGGGCTGGCTCCTCAGCTCCTCCTGGGAGAAGGGCTTTGGGGCTTTCTAGCGGGTGTGGCGGTGGTCTTCCCATGTGTCAGTGCCACCCCAGGGGAGGGCCCATGGGAGCCTAGGGAGACCCCGGGAGGGTCCCAGGAGAGGGGAGTGGGGAAGGGAGAGGGGAAAAGGGCCCGTGGCGGGGCTCTGCACCCCGGATTCAGGAAAACAAGTCCAAACCCAAATCCAGAACTAACAAGGCACACGTTCTTTGCCCTGCCCCCCGCCCTCTCCTGGTGGGTGCCATGTGGGGTGAGCAGAGTGGAGGGGGCACTTCTCCCACCTGCCATGGTCCCGGCTCCTCTTCGGCACTGACTGATCTGAGAACAGAAGAGGGGGTTGCTGAGAAAGGCCCAGGCTGGTCACCCCGTCCTCCCCATACCTCGACACCCCGGCCGGCTGGGAGCTCCTCTCCCCGACCCGCTGGCCCAGCGTGGCCCACCTCCCGGAGACCAGGGAAGGTAGGGTACTGCCCGCTTGGAATCTCATCCAGGGAAAGGAAACCATGGGTGAGCTACAAGCTGTGTTGGAGGTCTGGCCTGCCAGTGGGGCCCCAGGCCCAGAGGACA
Source organism: Neotragus pygmaeus (assembly GCA_006410875.1). Classification (NCBI taxonomy): domain Eukaryota; kingdom Metazoa; phylum Chordata; class Mammalia; order Artiodactyla; family Bovidae; genus Neotragus; species Neotragus pygmaeus. Next base: position 50,636 of record SJYV01035922.1, read on the forward strand.
CTCGGAGGGCGGCACACGGCCATCCTCAAGTCAGGAAAGCAAACTTCAGACCTCAGGGTCTCCCAGCTGTTCCCTGCCTGGCCCCTTGACTGGGGATGAGAACTCTCCAGCGGCATCCCCTGGGACTGTAGGCCCCTCCACCAGCCCTGAGAGTTTCGAGCAGGGCCCGCAGCCCTCCAGCTCCCACCCTACACAATCTGGAATCCAGATCGCCAGGCCTGTGGGCAAGGATCCCTGGGCTGCCCGTAAGGTCTTCTAGCCCAGGACATCTGGATCTCCATAAATCCATCCACCCCCTCCAAAGCCAGTGAGTTATAATGTCAGGTGGGCAAGAATGCCTCCCAGACCCCCTCCACCACCAGCAGCACCCCTCTGACTCCCGCTCAATGGCATCTGACTGCCATCCATTGAGGCTGATGGGGCAGGCCGCCAGGAGAGGGCAGGGGGCCTGGGGCTGGGCTGGGCTGAGAGCAGTAAGGAGAGCCGTGAGTCGAGCAGGACAGGGGTGTCTTGGAAGAACTTCCCAGCAGTCCCACCCCCGGTGCGGTTGGCCCGTGGCCAAGGGTTCCATTTTGGAGATTCCATTTCCTGCCCAAAAAGCCTCAGTATAGAATCACATGACAAGGCACATTCCGTCCTCCAAGCGAGGAGCCTCCGTTTCACAACTGCCCACCCGCTGGCACCCTGGCCCCGGGCGTCCCCCCCAGCCCAGCCACTGCCCCAGTGCGCTGGAATGCCGCAGTGCGCCAGCCGCGTTCTGGGGCGGTCACAGGCCACAGCCGCCGTTCCGCGGGTAGTCGCCGGGCAGGACGAGGGGGACGGCAGGGATCCCAGCTGGATGTGGCGGGGGTGAGGGTGGGGGGCTCCGTCCCACCCACACCCAGGACCACCACCCCGAGCCTGCCCACTGCCTCCACCCTGGCGCAGCGAGCACGGACCTCTTAGTCAGCATCTTCACCCTGTGTCTCCATCACCCTCGAGCGGCTCTCGGTTACTTACTCAGCCATTTGTCACACGCCAAGAAGCATAATCCTCCCGCGTCTGTCCCTCCAGCCTCCCGCCTCCAGACCCCAGCTGAGACGGGAGAGCTGCTGAGCCCCGATGGGGACCCTGGGGCCCACTTTGACCAGCTCGCCCTCCCGACCTCGGCCTCTTCAGGAATAAGCCAGATCTGGGACAAGGTCAAAGGCGAAGGGCGAGAGATCCGTTTGGTTGGGGACCAGAGGGTCGTGGTCCTCATGGAGGGAAGGAGGCATTGGGGAGGAGACACTTTGATCCAAGCTTTCTCCCACTTTGGAGAAGAATTTTAACTCTCTGCACCAAACGGCAGCTTGAGTCCCCGCAAATGTCTCCCGGTCTCCCCCATGCCCTCAGCCCTCTGCCCCTGCCCCACCAGCTTCATCCAGCCCTCCTGCTTCCTGCTGCCTCCAGCTTCTCAACGCGTAGGAGTCAGGGCAGGGAGGGACACCCAGGGCTCTTCTCCCTGTTTGACCATGTTATTAATCAAGATGTGCCGAGTTCCAGACCGGAGATCCTTATTCTGGACAGCTGCTCAGAGTATTTAAGCNGCTTCCTGCTGCCTCCAGCTTCTCAACGCGTAGGAGTCAGGGCAGGGAGGGACACCCAGGGCTCTTCTCCCTGTTTGACCATGTTATTAATCAAGATGTGCCGAGTTCCAGACCGGAGATCCTTATTCTGGACAGCTGCTCAGAGTATTTAAGCTGGTCGGCATTGCCAGTTGAGCAGCGCCGGGAGAGTCTGAGCCTGGAACAGAACTGCTCCAACAGACTCGCCGCAGCTCCGTCCTCCAAGTGTCCCCAGCCATCCGAGGGGATGTACCGCCCAGGGGGTGTCCCCAGCCATCGGAGGGGATGTACCGCCCAGGGGGGTCCTGGGTTCCTGCCCCCTGCCTGCCCTTCCTGAGCAGAGAAAGGCAATGGGATCCCAGCCTCGCCCTCTCTGCCCCCACCCTGGTGGGCAGCCAGGTGTGCAGGGCCCACTGACCTGGGTGCACAGCCGGCCTCCGGCCTCCGGCCTCTCCCGCCTCCCGGCGGCCAGCTGCTGCTGGAGGCTCTGAATGGACTGCCGGTGGCCCAGTGGCGCCGGGACAGATGTAGGTCACAGCGGACTCCCGCTGCCCCAGCCCCTCCCACTCAGCCCGCCTCCCTCCTCCTCCTCCTCCAGCCTGGGCTTGGCAGGGCAGGGCCCCCCGGGGTTCCCGCCCTCGCCTCCCGGAGGTCAGAGATGGAAGGGTCCTGTGACACGGGCTCATCCAACTCCTCGCAGAGCATTAAGCTCCCAGATTGGCTCGGTCATGTCCGCCCCGCGTGGCCTCGTTTATATGATCCCCTTAGCGGGAGCCTTCTCATCATCCAGGGCCTTAATTTTTCCACTAAGCTGACCCCTGGGGACCCTTGGCACCATAAGTCACGCAGACACCCAAAGCCACTGCCCTCTTGGGAATCAGCATCAGAAGTGGCACCAAGCAAACCCAGCCGTGGGGAGCGAGTCTCAGCCCCCGACAGATCAGAGGGTGTAATCCCTGAGGGGGCCAGGGGCAGGGCGAGACCCCAGGAGGTGGTGAGCTTCCTGAGGTGGGAGAGCTGGCCCCGCCATCCGGGCTGGGGGCTGAAGCAGGCAGGGCAGACGCTTGGATGTTAGGACATGCAGATGGGAGGTGGGGGGTTGGCAACAAGTTTCCTTTAGGATGGGGGGCAGGTGGGCCCAGAAGGAGCCAGGGCACGGGGCCGCCCCATCTGCTTGGGGACAATACCTGCTCGCTCCTTCAGGACAGGGAACTGGTTTGTCTCCAGTAAGCAAGGCTTGATCGCGGATCTGGACACAGTGGAAGGCGAAGGGGCCGAGGTTCCTCTCAGGGGAGGGCACTGTGGTTACACACCCCCCGGCACACTGTGGACCCAGGGCTGTCGCGTGTGTGTACTCCGGGGGCAGGAGTCTGACCTCTCACACTCAGGGTGTGTATGTGTGTGCATGGATA